>PYHW01010334.1:1999466-2012812 GCA_013186435.1 Turdus rufiventris
CTTATATATGGACAAAGAATGAAAAGTTGCTGACACCTGGAAGTGCGGCTTATACTCGGTGCAGCTTATAATCATGAAATTACTGTACTTGTTCCTGAAGGTTTCTCTAATAACATGTTTTCTGTCATTGTTTTTTGATTGTGTACTTTTGTCCATTTTGAAAAGGATAACTCTTTCCCTTACTTTCAGGTTGATGGTTTTTCTGACAAAAATCAGTACACTTCAGTACAATGAATTGTTCCATTCTCCTCTAGGGTGTGTGTACAGAGTTGGTACTTTCAAACCCTGAAGTAATCGAAGGCATTTTTTCACCGTGTGTTCCTGTCTTGACTTGCTCGGAGTAGCCTGGACCTTTGCCTGTGCATACTTAGTGGCACATTGGTCAGGTTGCTCTCTGGGCTCTGGACACTACACTGGCATGTACAGCAACTGCTTGTGCATATGAAAGATCTTGTAGGTTAGGCAGGAGACTTTTCATGCTGCAAAAGCATCTGAAGTCCTAGTAGGATGTCCTACGTGATCTCTAATGACACTATACACATACTTGGAGTAGATGATATTTCTTTCTGTGTCATCCTCCCTTTCCCCACATCATATGCTTACAGATCTGCTTGGGTCTCCTCCTGTTAACTCATTAATTGCTGAATACTTCATATGGTTGTCAGATGGAAGATTTAGAGATGGAAGCAAGCAGGTGAAAGCATCTGGAATGAAGGGAGGGACAACAGTCAGAAGCATTTTCTTTGCTTATCCTCCTTTTCCTTTGAATGTGTTCTGTCTCACCTTTGGGTGATGCTTAGTGAAAGAACTGGAGTTTAAACACTGATTTTCTGGCATCTGGGTGGCTATCCAGGACATACGGGAAACTGAAATGATTTGTGCATCTAGCCATAAGAGATTTGCCTGAGGTTATTTGAGAACATCGTGGATGGGAATTGAAACATGCATGACCTAATCTAGTACTCTAACCACTTGTTTGTTATTCCTCTGCACATTTGTGCTGAAATTATGTTTATTAAAAATGTTCATTATTGTCAAAGAACTGCCTAACACTTGGATCCAAATAACATCTTTGTGGGGTAACTTGAAGTTTAACTTCCTTCCTTTATAAATTCAGATATAATTCATGTTGTTTAATCAACACTTTCCAAGACTGCACGAATACAAAATGTACAGACGGTGTACCTTCTTGATTGCAGTGATATTTTTAAAATTCACATAAATAATTATGTTAATTAAGTCATTCAGTGCCAGCCTCTTATTGGAAAGCCTGAACATAACTGAATAATTGCCTGTCAGGTATACATAAACCAGCTCAGGGTGATAAAATTATTTTGATGTATATGTGATGTCCACATATAATTCACCACCCAGTGTGTGTGATATATGGTTACACAAAGTCTACCTGTCCATGGGGATTTAAGAATTAAGAACAATGTCTCTGAAATATTTGGTACAAAGAAAAACGCATCAGTTCTTTTGCACAGCTGGACATTTATAAGACATTTACCATTTATAAGACAAGAACGACAACAAAAACATATTAATCTATTTATTCCATTATGCAGTTCCATTCTGATAATGGGATACAGCTGAAAAGAGACACAGAAGACTGTTTTCTCTATCTGTTCATCTATCAACCTTTCCTTGGCATAAAACATGAAGAATTTTTTTCCCTTATGTAGTACCACAAGTACAAATATAAATCTGGTTTATATTTACACATATCTGAAAATATGGTACCGAATTGGTCTTTGATATATGGAAACAACATTATGCATAATAGCTGTTAGTTACTCTAAGTACTTAGACAATAATTAATGTTTCTGTTACTCTTACTCTGTTTTCACCTGCCTTGGAAGTGTTGGCTTTAAGCTGTTTCTGAGTGCAGAGAAACTGATAAGAAAGGAAAAACAGCAACTTGCTCTCTGTGTCAGTAGGGGTTTGTTTGGTTGAGCCTGCTGTGCATTTCTGTGAAGGGTGAATAATTCTGGTTGAGAATCAGAGTTGAGGGAGTTGCTATTTTCCACATGCTAGCAGGTGAAAAATGTAACAGATGATTGCATCCAGGAACATAACAAGAGCTCTGGAGATAGGGGTTTAAGTCACTTACTTTCACTCACTATCAGTTCTCCATTTGAATGAAAAGAGAAGCAACATTTTCCTTTCTCATAGAAATATTGCCAGGGTAAATGTGATGCTATATATAAGTCAAAAAAAACCAACGATGAGTACTGCAGTAGGGTAGGTATCAGTAAATGCAAGTGGCTTGAGAGAATCTTACAAAAAAATTCTTTTCTTGTCCTGCTTTTCCTTTCTTCCAAGTATTTGAGGGGGTGTGAATAGGAGGCACTGAATTATTGAAAATGTGAATCAAGTGCACCTATGACAGTGAGAGTTGTTGGTGCTTAACATTCTGAAACTGCTCTCCTACCCTATGCAACTTAATGAAAATCTTAAAGGTGTAGTCAGGTGATGTAGATGAGGAATGGGAAAGAACAATCTTGTTGGTCCCTAAACAAAGGGACCTTTGTGGGAAATGTCTCCAGGTGTTGTGATTTTGCTGTGATTTCACAGCTGAGACTAAATCCTATTCAGTTAGGGCTGAACATTTTTACAAAATAAAAAGGTCTGCTTTAAAGCAAATCTTTCAGCTTGTCCTGGAAAAAACTCAGTAGCTTATTGTATTGTAAGAGAAGGCAGAAATAAGTAAATAGGACAATAAGAAAAAAAACTTTTGTCAATATATCACACTGCCTTTAAAAGAGTACAAAGAAAAAGACAAAAAATATTTACAGTTTGAAATTTCTTTGTTTTAGAAGAAAGTGTCTAGCACAATGGTGGAATGTATTCCGAAAGTAAACATTTTTACAAAGTTTTCTGTTCCAGACATGTAGCTGGGCATGAGCTCCCAAGAAGGAATTTTTTTTTTTTTACTTCTTAATGATGTGGGGAAAGGATGAGTTAGAACAGTGTGCTATAGAAAATCTGGTAGTAATATTTTAAATTAATTTTCCCCTTGTAGAGCCCGAGTTTCCTCTAACAATGAGAAATCTCCTCTTCTTAACTCAGCCCGTAATTTTTTTATTCTTATTTGTCCCTCTGAAGAGAGGAAGTGAGTGAGCAGCTAGTGGCATTTGACTCTTAGCAAAGCATAGCACACCACAAGATTGTGTAAGCTTTCTTTGGCCCAGCACTGGTTACCAATTCACTAAATTGATAGTACAGTGAAACAAAGTCCCTATTATGAAGGAGGTCAGATTTGATGGTAAAATGATCCCCTTGGCTTTAAGTTTTGAAACCATGAAACCTATTAAAACTTTTTGCACAGCCAGAAAGGAAGACAGTTTGACCTGTGACCTCAACTATATCAAAGTTTTATAAGATTAGAGCTGTTTATGGTTTAGTAAGAAACTTTTATAACTTGACAATTTTGTGCGGATTCACTGAAGCAGCTGCCCTTGCTGTGGGTGAAAAAGGCTAAGTGGTTTAAAGGGTCAGTCTTAATGAGGAGCTATGTATGTAGAAAACCAACTTGAGAATGGACTTTCTGCTTTATATTTGTACACTGATTAGGAAAATGGGAATCTGCCCCATGGCTGTCATTTTGACTGCTTTTGCAGTGCCAGTTACTTATTCTGCAAGTATTGATCTGATGGAGTCTGATTTATTATGGATTTATATCTCTTGGTTAATTGTGTGCCTCAGCTGAAGCTCTGCCTGTGATCAGAACACCAATAAGGTTTTTGTCACAGAACCTCTGGCATCTAATTTTAGTCTTTCTCTGTATAAATCACTTTGTGTCAACTACTGAGAGTCATAAGGTCCTTCCAACATCAGGTGCCTATTTTTCCCTAAGACCTTATATACTTTAAATGGTCTTTATATTTCACCTGCTCTGTCATGTCTGGCTGAAATCAGACAAGGTGTTCAGAAGTTATTAGAGAAACAATTTTTCTTTCTCATATACATGCACAGATTCAGAGACTGAGCTGAATAAGCTATGGCTTCTTTGGAACCAGGCTAATAAATAACAACAGTGAAAGATTGCCTCATTCAGTGTTTTTGGAGTCTGTGGTGAATGCAAAGTGTACTCTCAAATTGTAGTCAAAGGATATAAACTTAAAAAAAGAAACACCTAGGCATGCACAGCACCACATTTCACTACAGATCCTCTTAGCTCTTGAGCAGGACCAGGAAATCTCTCAGAGTTTTGGATCAGCATGAGAAGAGAAACAAGTATCGAGTGTTGCTGATGGCATGCTCCCTCTGGCTATTGGTCAGAACAGTGCAGATGTGGTCTTGAATGTCCTTGGTACTCTAAGAATAAGTCTGTGAACAAAAGGAGAAGGTGCATGTATAGAAGGAAGGAGGAGTGGAAATCTCACAGAACAGAGATGAGGAGAAAAAGTGTCCAAGAAGAAATCCAACAGCTAATTATGCTGGATGTCTATATGTATGAAAATATCCTGACCAATATTTCTAGATCTTGAGGCAGTTGCAGACCCTAGCATATATATAACAATAAGTATGACACCTGATTTCTGTTATAGGAGGAAGTAAGGGCTTTGAATGATATAGTATTTTCAGAGGGAGATTTTGCTTTTATTTTTCAAAAAAACCCATTCTCTCTGTCCATTGTTTCTAAACCTGAGTCTTCTAAAGGAAATAAGCAGGAGACTAGGAGCACTTGTGAATGGAATAAACCATTGGCATTTGAAGAGAAGGTAAATGTGAGACATTACCTATTGGAAGGAATTTCCTATCGAGTAATGCAGACATTATTTTTTCCACTTCATTACAGAATTTTAAGGTAGTCTTGATAAAAAAAAATATCCTCATTGAAATCTTCATATCACTTGAAAGTTTGAAGCTACATTCTTCATCACAAACTACTGGACCATAGCTAAGATTCTGATGGGTTCTAATGGCCAAGGAATAAAAATATTGGAACAGTAAGATTCCCAACTGTTTCTATAACTGCAAATGTCAGAACAATTGTAAGTTGTGCTGCGTCTGAACTAACTTTCTTTCTTGTCTGTATTTTCTTGCATAATTACAATTTTTGTCTTCCTTTTAAAATTTATTAAAGCTGAAAGATGAAAAGCCTTTTCTAGTTCTGAACTTAACTAAGGGTTAATTTAAAGATCTAGATAAAACTGTTGCACAGTTTGAGGATCTTCATTGGAGATATTAGATTATCTGTATCTAAGAATTTGAGAATTGACCTGTTATACAATGCAAGAAGAAAAGAACAGCATCAGTAGTAAAAGAAAATTGTTATTATCTGTAATTTATGACTGGCCAGACTAGAATGGTTGGAAGGTCACATCACTGTAGTTAACTTACTTGAAACTTCAGTGGGGAGAAAACAGCCTGACTGTCATATAATGGAATAATCATGTGCTTACTCTGGTTTCCCAGGAAAGAAAAAGCCAAAAAAAGAAGGAAAAGGAAAAAAAAATACTTGTAAACAAATAACAACAAAAAAAAAGGGGGGAAACACCAAAACCAAAACCAAAAACCCCCAAAACAGAAACAAACAACCCAACACCCCCCAAAAATCTACAAAACAAACCAAACCCAAAACAATAAGGGGGAAAAGGTCATATTTATCATGAAGCTGACTTGGTTTATCTAGTGATCATATGGCATAATGATATAGATTTGTCTCTATTATTTTCTGTTCTTTTATGCAACACATTATGTTAAAAAATTATAATTTTAAGAAGAGAGATTTTTCCATCATTATTCTGATTGTTACAAAAATGTTGATACAGGTAAGGCAGTACTGCAAACTAACCAGATGTCACTAGAAAAGGCAGTAAAAAGTATTTCAGATTAGAGTGACAAACATGGGTTAAGCATCTGAAATCATTCAAACTTAAAAGCAGGAAGAAACTAACACAGGAGTTGTACCCATATGTTTTTCAACTTTGCTTTAACATTAAAATGTTTCAAAAGAACATTTGGTAATGTAATTTTTTTTTCTGGAAAAAACAGGTTTTGCTTTTCAAAATCACGACCCAGGCAGAGTTCTGTGTTCTACACCAAACTAAATGTAACATGCTACCAAATTTAAAGAGGCAGCAGGTTGAAGCCAAAGGAAAGTCTTGTACAGAACAGATACTTAATGAACATCTGCTGTTCAGGATCTGAGATGAAATAACTTTGCAATAAAGGAAATGAATCAATGTAACTTTTAGAGCAAGCATTATGAGGGTCCTGTTTCCAAATATGTCAATGACATCATGTTTGTGTTCCCCAAGAAAATATTCCAGAGAGACTCTAGCATATAGGAAGAAGCAAATAATTTTTTTTTTTTAACTTCAGATATAGGATAAAATAAACCCTTGCTTTAACAAATTTTATATAACCCTTTAAAAGTTAATTTCAAAGGCTTGAAAATCTCTAAAATGTCATTTATTTCTAACATGAACATATGAACACAAGTTTGATTCTAGTGACTTTCCAGGATGCTTATCTATGATGGTGATCTGGAATCAACAAATGTCTTCATTGCTGAGGTTTAAAGTCACAAACACCAATACTCCATAAAAATGCCTTTAAGTATATCACAACAGTTTTTCTACACCAGCAAGATCATGAAAATTTAGTGAAGAAAATGATCACAGCTAAATTTTCTCCTTTTGACATAAAAGAAGAAAGACCTCACAGTTAAAAAACTCTTTAGTTAAGACGTTGTAAAATACACAGTATTGCTAGATATAATACTGCAAAAGATTTACAGTTATTCACTGCAGCAAGTGAATAACCCATTGCATAGATTTTTTTAAACTTTAGATATAGAAAGTTATAATAGTATAAAAATTTCTATGGTATGTTACTGAAAAACTCATAGTCTAGGATCTATCTATATTCTACGCATGTATTCTGTTTGTATTCAGAAATGAAGTGACACTTTCTGTCCTTTTTTTATGAATAATCTTTTTTCTCTAGTTTACAATTTGGCTGCTAGAATAGCAGATGATCTTCCATTTCTTTCACCAAATGTACTTAGGATTCAAGTTCTGAGGAGAATTTCCATCTTTTCTGGATCATCCAAAGTAAGAGTCACTTTCAAAAAAAATTAAATGTCCTCAAAGTGTGGAAAGGTTACTCTAGACCCTGACTGACAGATTGGGCTAGGAAAGTAATTTACTGTTCATGCCAAATGATTTTTATATGATTCTTTGTAGAAAAAAAATATTCTTGTCTTATTTTTTTTCTGGAAAGAACCTTGCAATTCAACAAGTCATGTTCTCACCATTATAGACTCTTGCCAAAGGGAAAAAAATTGCTCACTTCACATAGTTTGAACCAAATTGGGATTGAAGTGGTTTATGGATTTACCAATGACACATAATTAACTGGCAATCACTGACCTGCGCATTCACGATTAATATCAGCCATACAACAGATTAACCACAGCAGTAGAAACTTACAGAATACTAATTTATAACTACAAATTTCTTAACCAACCCCTATATATATTTAATAAAAAAGGGGCTATTTCAAATTCACTGACCCCTCTGCAGATCATGTGGGTTATGTGCAGCTGCACAAGGGTGCATAAACCCCCCTTTCCCCCTGGAAAGCAGCATGCACATTCCCTGCTCGCTTCTCCTTGCAGAGGGAGTTTGAGGGCACTCCAGCCCTCCACACCTCCATGCAAACTTAACAAGCAATTAATAATCTCTCAGGGACTCCCCCATGCCATTCCTGAAAGCGGTCCACAAGCCCCTCATGGTGGGGGGCTGGTCCCGGCAGCCCCATGGAGAGGCTGAACCTCTCCAGCTTTCTCCTAAGAAGGGGAAAAGGATTCACTGTGTGCATGCTGCTCTGCTCTGTCTCCCTTCTACTAAAAATCTTCTAGGCTTTCTTCCAAGGTTAATCACAATTACAGGCATCATCTAATCAAAGCCTATTTTTAAAAACAGGGAAGAAACTCCTATAGTAAATTCTCTTGAAAGTCCCGAATTTCATCTTATCTTATAGAACTTCCTCTACCTTAATTTCCATCTTCAATGCGTTCATTAACTATTTTTGATGTGCTGTTCTTATATCAGTATTTTTCCTAGTTCGATTTAAAATTTATATTTTGGCAGAAAAATCTATCTATCCACCCAAGGATAGAGTAGAAAGAATTAAAAAGGTTTAGAAATTTAACAAGATTAATTTTATTTGAATAAGGTGTTTATTTGAATAAGGTGAATAAGTTCAAACTCATGTTGAAGGTACTTTTTATGGGGGAAAAAAGCAAAAATTTCATAGTTTTTTTATAATGACAAATGTAAAATTGAAGAATTTTCAGCAAAATCAATGGTTGTTGTTTTCTTTTCTTGTACTAGAGTTTCAAACAGACAGTAAAAGCAGACTTCATCTCCAGACAGGCATCTACATTTATGTGTCTAAGTGCAGGTGTACACATGTGCTAATTTTCAAGGCTCCTGATACTGTCAGTGGAGACCTTCGTAAATCAGTCGGTGGAGTCATGTAGAACACAGCTCACTCTGAAGAAGATATTTAAAGGCTAACTCAAGTGCCTCACAGAGTTATCTAGTACTCTTTGAAATGTCTTATGGTATCTAAGAAATTCACAATAATTTCTGGAAGATACTTCTGGATAAGCTGTGCTCATTCATTTCGGTAGATGGGAACCTGGTGGAGTACAGTAAATGAGCTTCTCTTTCAGTGAACTGAATAAATACCTACGTTAGACCTTCTTAAATATAGGCACATACACCTGGGTGTCTCAGTCAGCAGGTGATGCCCACTTAAAACTACAGTTTTTATGGAGTTATGTGTTTCAAACAACCTGTAGATGTAATGTCACTAGACACTAGAAATGTATGAAGTAATGAAACAGGAATGACCACCTAGTTTCTGAAAGAAAAGTGAGATTAAAACAAATGTTTCCACTTAGAAGTTTAAATTAATAGAGAACCAAAACATGTAAAAATTACTTGTTTGATTTATTTCACTCTAAGATGTGCTTTCAGTTTTATCAAAGTTCAGTGGAAATCAAAAGCACTTAATTTTCAAAGAAATATTTTTGATACATCCAGACTAAATTTCTCTTGGTGTTATTTTCTTTAGTCTTTCCACTGAAACAGATGCTTCATTGCTTTTACAGTTCACTAGCTCAGCAATGTATTCATTGATTTCTGTGGGCACAAACTCAGATTACTTAATGATAATGAGGATCTTGCTGTTCACTCATTCCCAGAAGATAGAGTCCATGAGTTTGTTCCTAGTATCACCCTGTTCTCTGTGGCATGTTTACAATTTTATTAAATTCTAGAAAGTTCTGAATCTTCTTACTTACTAGTCTCAGAAGGAGAAAGTCAAAAGAGAAAACTGAAAATTTGAGAGTCTTAAAGCCATATTTAACATCTGGGTGTGAACTATGTTGATAATCCCATAGAAAGTATACCACGATACCACTTTCTTTAGCTGCTTGTGCAGCTTTGCCAATAAAAATATCTCTTTCCTTTGAATGCATTGTTCTAGGTGGGTATAGAAAATGGGGAAAAATAATCCTTTAAAATAAACAAGCTTTTAATAGATCCTGGACATGTTACTTATTCTTTGGATTTTCTCGTTTATAGGACAGATACCCCAGGTTGGTTTTTTTCTCTCTCCTATTCAACAGGCTGAATTGCTTGTGCAGAAAATTCTTAGTCCTAATTTAAAGACTGGTTTGTAAAGACAGAGAAAAGTGCAGATTTTGTGTTTAGGATTCAATGTTCAGAAGCAAATGCTATCAGCATTTGGCCACAATTAATTCAGAGAAGAGCAGTGTAAGATCACCAACAGGGAGGTTTAATCTCACCAGTTTTTCATGACAGTCATAGAAACAAAGATATCTAGGCACATTTCCTCATTGTATATTAGATTTTGGAAGGGATCAGAAAACTCAGCTCAGATCTACTACTGTTTTGCTTTCAGGGTATTGCAAGGCACTGAGGTATAGGGACAAGTGTTCCTTGGAGTCTGCCAATAAAACCAGTCTTTGACAAAACCAACAATTTTCGTTCCTGTCAGGAATTTGAAACAGTTGATGATAACTTGTAACACAATTTGGTGTCCTAATGAAAGACAAGACAGCAATTCTCAGAAAATCCTTCTTCCCCACAGTTAATTTGGTTTGTGAAAATATTTCTGTTAATGTCTCAGCTTTAATGTATCCCCTGCTTTATTTTTTCTCAGAATAACAGAATGGGTAAGATTGTAACAGAACACAGTGGGTCATCTGGTCTAACCTCCTGGCTCAAGCCAGGGGCATCCTAGAATACATGGGATCGGGGTGTGTCCAGACAGTTCTTTATACCTCCAGAGACAATCCACAACATTTTTGGTCAATCTACTCCTGTGCTCTGTCATCCATACAGTAAAAATGTTGTTTCTCAGATTCAGGGGGAAATTCCTGTACATCAGTCTCTCTGCCTGCTGCCTCCTATTGCTTGGCACCATCAAGAAAAACCTGGCTCATGCTTTTGACATCCTCCCTTCAGGTACTAGTGCTCCTTTATGGCTTGTGGTCATTGGCCAACTCTTGATAATATGGAACAGAACATGAAGAGATTACACATAGGTAGATAGCTAGATAACAGGTAAATGATAAAGGAAGGAAGAAGTACTCCTTACTGAAGAAAGTTATGTCCAGCATTTAAACTCTTTATTTTTTATTTTTTTGTTTGTTTTTACCATTATGAACATCCTGTCATACATGTTCTATGTATATGTGGGAACCATATAGGTATCCTTCATCCTCCACAGGGGGAGACTTTCTACCACAACACTTTTACTTTCTTCCCTGAATTCTAAACATGATACATTCAGTAAAATACTCAGAAACAACTCTGTTGAAAAGAGATGTCACTTGCAGTCTGTCCATATTAATAATGGTTTTGCACATGAGGAAATTACTGCTGAATTTTAACAATTATGGGCAAATGCACCAACGAAGAGGTGGACATTTTAAAGCTTCAGCACTAATAGCCTGTTTTGTTTTATTCTTAGTGGGCTTCTTTTAATTTTGCCTTTGAAAACATGAGAAACACATGCTTACAGAGAGATTTCTCAGATGTGTAAAATAAGAAAGAATAAATTAATTTGAGAAAGAAGAAAGGTCCAAAAATGTAAACAAGAGATGACATTTTGTTTCACATCAGAGTACTTTTTCCTTTGGAGCCCCACTAATTTCCTGCTGTTTTCTTGTTAAGGCATGCTTATCTTAAGGACAAGACATTTCATGAGATGCTTCCTATGATGAGAGTAAGGGGTTATGTAGCTGTGTGGCCACATCCAACATGTGCTGCATAAACAAATACTTTGCTAGATGATACTATTTTAAAACTTTTTAAACCCCTTGGAAATCCTTACCTGTGCTGATGGATTAAAGATACAAACCAATTTAGGGCTCAATTTCTACACTTCCCTAAGCCATGTGACTTCCTTGGATTTGGAAGAGTGATGTTCTTCTCTAATGATCAGTAAAAATTCTAATTTACCCAATAAAATTCCATTTCCCTTTGATGGTGGACATCCAATAACCTTTTCTCTAGCTATGACCTTTAATAATTTCCAGATCTATAGTAATGATATGAAGGTTCCATATCCTATTACTAGTGTAGTCTCATCTGCCTACCTGATCAGTTTTGCCCTTTGGGTCTTCCAAACCCTTTAGCATATACAACTACATATGACACTTCTAGGAACTGACTAAAACTACATACATATTACTCTCTCCAGAGCATAATAATTTCTCTACTACTTTTAAAAGACTCTTCTCAAATTGTTTTTCTTTTTTTTTTCTGGTTGATTTCTTGACTTGTCACAACTTTCATAAAATATTACGTTAACAGAAAATATTAAGCACACAGCTGACTTAATTGGAGAACAGCATATGTCAGAAGTAGTAATGATGCAATAGCAGCTGAATTGGGGTGCATGAGGATTTATAGAACACATCTTAAGAAAAGAAATCAATAAAAGAAGAGACACATTACACATAAGTAAGAAAATACAAATTCTATTGAGTAAAGTATGTGAAAGCTTGAAATGAACTCTGTTCACCTCATAACAGAAAGTCACTAGAAAATGTTTACCACTTTCAACATTTAGATGTTTCCAAGCCATTAAACTGCCAGAAGTACCTCTCTTGATCTGTATCTCACATTCTAAACCAACATCTAAACTAGCCATTGCTTACTTTCAAAAAAAGTCTATGTTTATTATCCTTGCCTTACTATTTTGGAAAATAATTACATTATTATCATAGTTTTTGCTAGACAAAATTTCCCAGCAAATTTTTAGATTTTTATTTTTGGCCAAAATTTATTGACTACTTTAAACTCAAATATTATCAAAGTTTATCTTTGCACCTCAGATCCACTGCTTTCTGTAGCTGTAATCCATGTTTTGCATAAGAATGTGAATCACAATCAACTTTTACATATTCCATTAATTATTAGTATTAAAACTTCATTATTTGAATAACAAGAGAATAAAAAGTTGAAGCTTCTTTTTTGAAGCTCTGTCATCAATTCAGAAAACTATTTTTCTTTGAACTCCTAGCAATGTTCTATCCATATTTTCTTATGCAAAGTACTTAAAGTTTAGGATTCCTCCCCCCTGGCCCATTTCTTTCAAATAACCTGGATTTTCTCTGTCTAGATTCCTAAGTTGGTTCAGCTGCCTTAATAATTGTCTCAGACTAGAACTTTAATTACAGTAATTTCACCATAAGGCACACCGGACTATAAGGCACACCCCCGGGAGCCGACACACTTCGCAACTTTGTAGATCATATAAGGAGCACCGGACTATAAGGCGCACTTTTTTTGGCAGAGAAGATCCGCGCTGCGCACAACAAAGTAACAAAGTAGTAACAGAATAATGCTATTGCAGGTGTTTACTGGCATGTGTTCAAATTGGAAACATTTCAACAGATTGGTGTAGCCTTTAAACGCAGCCCCAGGCACCCTCCCCATGCGCAGGCGGGCCCCGGCACTCCCGCCCGCTCCCAGCGCTGGCTGGTACGGCTCCCGGATACCAGCTCCCACCCTGCAGCCGCCGCGTCCCAGCGACCCCTGCCCAGCGGCTGTGACGGGTCCCAGCTTCCCCCCGTCTGGTGGCTGCACAGCGTCCCCTTGGCCGGTGGCTGCATCCCATCCTGTCCCATACCCCTGGCTTCTCCCTGGCCGGCGCCTGCACAGCGTCCTGTCCTGTCCCATCCCCCTGGCTTCTCCCCGGTTTTCACCTGTGCTGTGTCCCGTCCCCCCGACTGGCGCCTGTGCAGTGTCCCATCCCCCCAGCTTCTCCCCGACCGGCGCTTGCGC
>PYHW01010334.1:2012862-2030968 GCA_013186435.1 Turdus rufiventris
CCCCCAGCTTCTCCCCGACCGGCGCTTGCGCCACGTCCCCCCGGCATCCCCCCCGCCTGTCTTCTGCAGCTCCTACCATTCCCAGCTCCCCCTGTGGCTCGCAGCTCTCACTTCCGGGTTAGCAAATTTCCAAACTTTGTCCATCATATAAGGCACACCGGACTATAAGGTGCACTTCTGGGTTCGGGGGAATATTTTAGTCAAAAGGGTGTGCCTTATAGTCATGAAATTACTGTACACTTTATCAACTGAAAACCATTGCTTGTGAGCAAGCTGATAGATTTTGCAGTGATGAAGAACTTCATGCTCTGCAAGGAGACCATATATTAGAATGTGGTAACATTAAATAATGGAAATCAACATGAACAGAGGAAGTGAAGCAACAGCCTTCAAAATTATACTAATTTTCTCCCTGTGTCAATATCCTGGAATACTCTGACCAGTTAGTGAATCTGATTCCATGGATTCAGTGAAAAGGTTTAATGGAAAATATGGTCTTCATTTTGAAGGAGTTATTCTACAGAGGAGAAATAAAGAAAAAAAACCAGTTTTTTAATACCAGAAAATACCAAGTGAGTATCAATAAAACTTTCTAGATTTTGGTTTACTATGGGGTTGGTTGGTTTGTTTGTTTGTGTCTTTGTCTTTGTTTTGGTTTTTTGTTCGTTTTTCCTGGTAACAGCAGTTCTCTAATTTGTTTAGACCTTTCCATATCTGTTTCTTATTACACAATCCATATAATTCTTGAACTAATTTCCAGTTTCAAATGTCCACATATTGCAGATCATTATATATTCTGCTTGTCTTGTGAGCAGATGATTTCTACTCTTAGCAACAATTTTGAATACAGGTGACATGCAGAGTACCCTAGCTGATTTCAGCTAATCATGATGTATGCATGAGCTGAAAATCAGAGAGTCACCTGGACTATTATTTTTAGCTATTTCACTTATATTTTTGATAATATTTACATAAATTCAGCCATCTTTCCTAATGTTTATTACACCACTCATCTTGTACAGGTTTCCAGGAAGGTAGATTTTGTGGAGAGCTGGCAGAATAAAAAACACTTGTCTTTCCGTTTTTTTTTTTTTTTTTTTTTTTTCTGCCTGTTTGCCCTGAATTATATGACAGAACAATGAATAAATGAAAGCTGTTGATTGCCATCAGACACCACCTCTCTGTCCATGAAAAGAGAATCTGGAATCAGACCACCTTTGTTTTGCTTATGAAGAAAAGGAGAAAACTTCTGTTGGTAGTTCATAATCTAGAGAAGGATAATCTAACTGGAGTTGACAAGTTTCCAAGCAGAAAATTGTAACTATGGATCAGAGTTAGGCAGTATGGAAGCCCATCACCACAGAGAATTAGTTGAACTTTTTAAAATAGAACTTTGGCTTTTGTATTTTACTTTCTTATGCCCATAACATGAGTATGAGATTGTTATTTTCAGGACTCCAGTTCTGGTTCCCTTTTTCCCCTCTGTATAGTACAAAGCAAAAGGCCAAAATTTTCAATGTATGATTTCTACTAGCCTTTGATACCATGGTAAAAATTCTGGCTTCTAGTTTTCAATTAAAAAAAACACCTTTGACTCACAGCAAATGTAAGTAAAACTGTAGGCTGTATAGTTGAATGGTGACTTGAGTAATAATTTAAGTTTGAGACCTGAATTAATACCCTAATGTGATCATAGATGAAGACAATTTCAGTTAGTGAAGATCCCAGCAAAATATTAAACACTGAGAAAGAATAATGCTTTTTCTTTTCCAAATTGTTAAGCAATCTAGGAGGTGCTTTCCATATCTGGAAGGTCTTTTTTAGCCTCTTTAAGGGGGAAATGCTGAAAATGGTGGGGACGTGCAAGGTCTTCTGCATTTATGAGGAGGAAATAGATAAAGTAGAAAATCTGCTGGTTTTTGTGAAAAAGCCTCTCTGATCTGAACTTTACTCACCAGTTAACCAGTCACAGCTAGAAATACTTTCAGGAATACTCAGGAAGAGAAGACCCCAGGGAAAAACTGCTTTCCTCATTCAACTTTTTTTTCCCAGATATTTTTAGTTTGCAACTTAATTTTGTCACCATCTCTTAAGAGAGTGCTCTCTGGAGAAACATACGAGAGATTCAAGCTCCACAGGAATATTTAGGATTAAGCCATAAATTCTGACTAACTGGTATACTTAAGTTTACTCCTGAGCTTTTTTCTTCTTAGTATTATTTTAGTAAAGTTTTTGATGAATCCTTCACAGAAAAGAAAGAATGTTTTTTTCTGTTTTCCTCCAACAAATTTTGCTGTGTGCCTGTGGTAGATTAACATCATCTGAAGTTAAACTCCAAAAAAACAACTCCACTTTCCCCCACCCCTTCTGGTAAAAGACGGACAATGTCAGAGACTATGGGTTGAGATCATGATTTACTGAAGACAAAAAGCAATGGTATAAGATTTGTACAGCAACAGCAACAATATTAATAACAAAATTATACAAAAAAGGGAAGGTGTTTTACCCACAAAAAGGTGGTTCACCATCTCAACTTATGTGACACCTTTACAATGAGGTGAGTGGTATGGAAGAGTGACTTAGCCATGCCCACATGGTGATAAAATCCACCCCCACTGTGCCTTTCCCTGATTGTAACATCAACAGCTTCTTATAAGCGGGTACCCACAATTGCTAGCTTAATTTCGGGATGAAAAGTCTCTGTGTTATGCTAATGTAAATGTCAGATACGCTACATGCTAATGTAGCAAATGAAAACTTAAACTGAGCAACGTTGGACCAAAAATGTAGGGTCATACTGAAAACCTCTTGATTGCAAATTAAAGTGAAAAAATGATTTTTTGTACTGATGTGTATTAAGGTGACTTTATGGTTCGGTATCCCCTATTGTCGACTTTACATCAGATATAAGTCCTTTGCCTTTAAGGCTTTATTCTAAGCCTTCCCTTCCACCCCCCCACCCCCATTCTTTTTTTACTGCTCAGGTAACATTATCAAAGAATTTGGAAGAAAACAAAATAAAAGTCACTTTAATAGAATGAAGAGAAATAAGAAATTATCATCATGAATTAGTTTATGAGAAATTTTACAAATAGATTATTTTATGGATTCAGCACTCAGTTGTAATAAGTTGCTATTAATTTTTTGTGAAAAAAATTCAGCTGAGACTTTCTGTCCACACTATACCCAAAAACATATGTTGATAATGTGTGCTAATGTTAATGAATGTGTCAAATTCTTGGACACTTCCGTTCTTTCTCAGAACTGAGCATGCTGTTTCTGTGACTGATGTCATATTTGGTGCCCTAGTTACCGGAAGAAAGTATAGAAAACTAATGTCATATACTTTAAAGATATATTCCGTGTCTTAGGGGAATTGTCAGTGACTGTCAAAAATGATAATTTAGTTTTGACAAGTTGTTCATAATTTACTCTGTGTGACAAACTGACAGTGAAAGACATATTTTATTTTCTAATATTACTGTTAGGATTAGATTGCTTTTGTTGTTATTACTGTTTGTGTTTTTTTACAGAAATTATTACTTTTTATAGCCAGATATAAAAATATTCAAAATACCATTTTTGTTGATATCTCCCACACATTTTACTACTGGATAATTTAGGCTGGAATGTATTTTTCAGAAGTTATAAATGCTAATGTGTTCTTCAAAGCAGAGATGGAGCTAGACCAGGTTGCTAAGCAAGATTTGAAATTTTTCAAGGATGAAGGTTCCACAGCTGCTCTGGAATCCAGGGCCAGATCAGCAAACTCTGTATGAGTTGGCTTATATTCTTCCTTCTTCCTTCTTCAGCCCCCTTACATTAGTCAGTTTTCTTAATTTTTTTTTTTTATTTCTGTGTATTTTCCAAATCAGATAAATTACCTTCTTTCTTATTGTGTCTTAACCAGTCAAGACCATCCTGTGAGACACAGGCACAGTGCACAGTAAAGTTAATATTACCAAAGGTATTTGCATTTTAAATTTGGAGATACTAAGGTCTGTAAAATATTAAGAGAAACAATAATACTGGAAATGAACTCTGTAGTTTGTGTTACAAACTTTGAAAAATATTATATTTTTGGAATTTTTATTTTAAAATTATAATCTTAATAAAGAGTTGAGGAGGTCTAAGACTCCTTACTTGCCAACTTGCATAGGAGAATAAAAAAGTTGCATAATGGGAAAGCATAGGAAAGCACCATTGGCATAAATTAGTAGAGGAAAGAAATGGCAATATTAAAGGACATTGTGAACTTAAAGGGGTCATTAATGGTCCAGTCCTTTATTATTTTTGAAGCGGCTGATTTTCTTTTATATTTTATGGCGGTTTTTTTAGAACCATAGAACCATAGAATATACTGAGTTGATATCAGGATCATGGAGTCTAACTCCTGCAAAAATCCCACCATGTTCCTGAGAGTTATCCAAACATTTGAATTCTCTCAGGCTTGGTGCTGTGACCACTTCCCTGGGAAGCTGTTCCAGTGCCCAACCACCCTCTGAGTGAAAAAAAATGTCCTGATATCCAATCAGAGGTGGGGCTGCCCCGTTGCAGAACGGGACAATCCCCTCTCTTGCCTTGCTGGCAATGCTGTGTCTTATAAACCCCAGGACTTGACTGACTCTCCTGGCTGCCAGGACACTGCTGACTCATGTCCCAGATGAAGAATCCAGCCTTTGCCCTTGTTAAACCTCATGTGGTTGGCAATCGCCCATCTCTCTAATTTGTCAAGGTCTCTCTGCAGTGTGTCTCTGACCTCCAAAACTGTTGTTGGAACAAATTTAGTATTTCTTTGAGTCCTGTGTCCAAGTCATTATTGAAATTGTTGAAGAGAACTGGGCCAAGGATGGAGCCCTGGAAAACACCACTAGTGATGCCAGCTTGATGTTACCCCATTCACAACATTTTGTGACTAACCTGTGAGCCAGTTGCTTACTCACGATGTAACATGATTAATCATGTTTCAGTTTGTTTCAGGCATTAGTCTCTGAGTTGATTCAGAGTAGATTCAAGTTCTGTTTTGGGCTACTTAAAATTACAATTTGCAAATGAGTCATGAATACCTGTAATGTATGTATTTGCATGTATGTGAGAGAGAAAGTATGTGCATAGTTCTGTGCAATGACAGACAGTTACAAGGAGCATCATAATCCTAGTAGCTGGAACAATTGGTTGTCATGGATTTCCTCCTGTGAAAGAGAGGCTTTGGATACCTTTTCAGCATTGTGCTATGCTGACATCTCAGACAGAACTTGAAAACAACACCATAAACACTTCTAGTACTGTGGTGAAAATATGACACTTCAGGAAGCCTAGAGGTCTTGCTATTACTACTGATTTTATGTGAAAGGCACTGAGGTTTTTTTCTTGCTTTCTTAATTCTTTACCAGAATCTGTAGTGGCATTTTCTGTAGTTAAGCTTTTGCAGGATGTGATTTGAATATTTATAGTTATAAGCATTCTTTACCTTGATAAAGAAAAGCCTGTCTCTTTAAAAAAGAAAACATCTTCAGGAATCGCACTCTGAAGTTCTCAAACTTTTTAGACTAACAAGTCTACTCTGGACAGAAACAGTTATTTGTTTACTGTGGGGATACCACTCTAGGGGAAAAATTCCCATGATTATAAAGCTATTTTATTAAGGGGAAAAAATGGTGCTTCATACTCAGTAATCTCTTCTTGTAATTATTGTATATAACAATAAATTACTAAATAAAGAAAAAAAAAAGACAAAATTTTATATGTGAATATATATATTAATAGCCCTGACATACTGAAAATCATAGAATCAAAACATTCTTCAGTGATTACTGCCACCTACAAGACACAGAGGAAGAACCATGGGTGGGCAGAGACATCCCCAATAATATGGTAGCTAACGTTTCCTTAAGTACATATAAATATTTCAAAGAAAAGAGGCAAGACTGTGGTAAACAAAGTCTTCAGGCCCAGAGCAGGTGGTGAGTTCAAGAGTTGGACTGAATCAATGTACTTTCCCAGCAGCTTCTTGAAAGTTTAGTAGTTCATGTACTGGCTCAAATGCAGAAGAGAGCCTTAAGGAAATTCCTAACCAATTGCCACTAAATCTAGCTTAGTTTTGCAACTATCAAAGATTACTGAGGTTTCAGGAATATTATAGCTTTTACTGTTCAACACAATGAATGCTGGGGAAAAGTATATTTTATCAAAATAGTTTAAAGGTGAATTTTCACAGCCAATATTACACAGCCATGTCTGAAGTTAGGCTTAATTAAGGAAAAGGAGAAAGTATTTGCAAACATGCACAGCAATTCTGGTAACAAGAGACGGTGGTTTTTCAGACAATCATTGCTACTTAGGGTAACAGTCTATGTTTAGGACACACACACACACACACATCTCTATCCATAGCACTGAAATAAACATGCCCAGAAAATGAGGAATATAATGGACCATCATTAATAAGAAATTCCTTAGATTTTATAGCACAGTGTAGAAAAAAGGCCCTGCTGGCAATGGTCACTCCAGTCACAACTTGAACGGAGATGGGAAAGCTACTTGGCTTAGACTGAAACCCATCCATTTACTATTCTTGCAATTTAAGAGTAGAGAGAGCTGTTTCTCAGCACCCAGGGTTTTGCTTCACCACTGTGAAGCTTACTAATATTTTTGTAGCTACAAGCATTTTTTCAGATGGTGTAACTTCTTTTTTCTCCCACAGCAGCTTGGCAGATGGTATATTACAAGAAGACAGTTCCCCAGTGTCTGTGTTGCTTTAAATCGCCCATTTGCATTGAACTAATTGAGTTTGAGGACATTCAGTATTGTAATGCTTTTTGGACAAAGTTCCAAATTCTACATTCATTTATTTCTAACTATTCTCTCTTTTTCCTCTCCTCTTGAAACTGAAAATATCTTCAAAGACACATTGGGGTTGTCTGGAATGCTTTGGTCAGTCTCTAGGGTGATTCTGGTCTTACACGAAAAAAATGTAACCAGCCAAACACAATATAATTTTTCTGCCTTTCTTAATTGCACATTAACATGAGATTGGTATTATTGCAAAAGTGTGTGTTAGATTCTTACTATAAAAAAAAAAAAAGCTTATAAAAACAGCTCAGCCACAGGTATCTATGCTCCAGGTGTCTATGTGGGATGATATCCCTCAAGAGCCTCTTCAGAAGTCATCTGCAGTTCACAACATTTGGTGAGTAATACATTAGAATATACAATACATAAAGAAATGACCTGAGAGTCATTAATTGCTTGCTATTCTGAGACACTATCCTTCTGAAATCTATATTTAGAAAGTCCATATAATTGATTTTTCCTACTACCTTTTTCTACCCTTCTCCTTTAGCTGTCCCAAAATTAGAGCTGAAAGATTCATGTTTGTGCAAAGATTATGGACATTAGGAAATGGTTTCCTATGCAACTGGATACTTAAAGTGTGATTTTATATTTTTAATTTCTCTTGTGTCAGGCTTTATCCCAAAAGAGCAAAAGAAAATAGAGAAGAAAGGAGTCACACTATGACTATTGCATATTCGGCTTTATAGTTAAGGAGAAAAAAAAGAAAAGGGAAGGGTCAAAATATTTACTTGAAAATACACTTTTATTATTTTGTTTCCTGTAGCTGCCATACAAGATAAAAGCCACAGAAAACTCTGGATTTAATTCTTATATTTGGAGAGAAATAACTTCCCCCTGTGGATTAATTTACTTGAATGATAATATTTAGAAGATGCATTTTCATGAAGTTGATTTTTTCTTTTCATTTTCTGTGTATTTTAATGCTCAGCTCTTGTTCTGCATCATTAAAATAAATAAAAAAACAAAGCTAAAAATTCAATTTGGAGTTTGTTTCACATTTTAAAACAAATGACTGAGTTTGTCCTTGCATTAGAATTAATTAAGCGTGTGGAGCATGTTTAGGGGAATGGTAACATCTAGACATTTCAAATGAAAACAGCTCATAACAAGATCAATAGCATGACTTTCTAATTAAGAAATTCTTGCTATTATTCAAGTACTCACCATAATCAGTTTAACTCATTTACCAGCAGGGGGCTCACGATTAAAAATTTGGAGGGCTTGAAATGCAAAAGCAAACTGCTGTCTCCTTGTTACAAAAATATATAGCTAAGTTGCCTGACATTTTAATACAGAAGACTATCAAAAGACATCCAGCAACACTGCTGTTACACCAAAGGCTGCTAAAATGAATTGCTAGATCTCCCTCTAGGAGCCTCACTGATTACAGATATTAGAAGATTTTTAGCTTAAATATAGACTTAACAGATTTAACATGTAACAGATAAAACAGCATGAGAGATACTACAAGCACCAGGCTGTTTATAGTCCATCACTGTAGGTACACTACTCATATGGTGTTGATTCTCTAGCACCCACTGCCTAAGGTTTCACAGGGCATGGGCCATTTTCCAGTTAACTACAAAACCAGAAGGTGTTCAGCTACTGCTGATAAAAAATCTGGGATCATGGTAAAATTTGTGTGACATTGTTACGGGAAAGAGCTGGTTCTTTATTTTTTAGTACAGATGAGTCTTTGTCATGGACTGTGAATGGAAAGCTTCCAAACTCTTTGGATCTGCCTTGGTAAAACATAATTTAGTGCTGCTATGCTGGCAACCTAGTAATTAGCATCGCACACAGAGCGAGCCTATTTGTCTCCCTGTGATAAATATAGTGTACACAAACAGAGAATACTCACATGAACATAAATATATGTTGACAGTCGTATAATAAAGATTAATTACATTTAGCAAGTCCAGTAGTATGCTAAATTTTTCTGATCAACTTATAAGCACTGGTATATGAAGTAAATTGGTAAGCACTTGTGACTAAAATGAAAATGTAAGAAGATACTTGGGAGAACGTTAGGAAGCATAACATCAGTTTTATTTCAAGTATTTGTTAAGATGAAAGGGAAATGCCATCCTTTTTCAGTGTATTCTAAATCTGTGACAGGTTATCATGTTCAAATCATGCCAGTATGGTTTGGTTCATGGACCAAAGGATAAACTCAGACACAGTAAAAATTGTCTTCTAGCAATTGTCTATGTGTGTGAGGAGTGGAAAACGCTTGTGGATATTAAAATATAATTATTTAAATATGTTTTTGAATCTGTGAAATTTTCCAATGGCTACTTAATAAAAGTAAGGGTAATGAAAGAGTGAATTTAGATGTCACAATGGGTTATGGTAATATTTCATATAGTATAGCAGCAATCAAAAACCTCAAGCAAGGAGTAGAATTCATCTTTATGGAATTAATCTGGTTTTTTCCTCTTGCAATAGAGAAGAATGAGAAGATTTCAGTTCTTCTAACACAGCCAAAATGCATTTCCAACAGCATGCATTTTAAGGCAAACCTAAGTCTGCTGCTTTGCTGCTTATACAGCATATTATTCTTCTCTACATTAAATATTTAAGGTTTCTTTAAAACATCAAGGAAAAACTTAGGTCTGTAGTTCAGTTGTCTAGATCTGTACCTATTTTCCAAAACTTACTACAATGTCTATTAAATATTTAGCAAAGGTAGAGCAGAGTTCCTATGAGAGACTGACAACATCCTTTCTCAAAGAACTTTTTAGGATCGTAGAGTGTTCTCACTGTATATCTTGGCAGTTATCCCTGAATAAAATCAAAGGAATTTTGTCATGCAGTTTGGAAGAGTCACTAGGTTATAGGGTAAGGAAACAGAGACGGTGCTATGGGATTGAACCTCCCATCTCATGGGTTTTGCCTCAGAGCTGGAGTGGCTTTTCTTACAAATCTTTCCTAAACAGAACATTCCGAAATAGGAATACAATTAATTAATCCCCATACATATCACTGCTTTAGGAGGAGTTTTCATCAGAAAGGCATTTTTTTCCCCAAATAATTATAGATAAAACATACAGAAAATATCATCATATAATTTAACAAGACTCCTGTATCTCCTTTCTAGATTTAAGTATTTAATTTTTTTGTCTTGATATGAAAAGCAAAGATTTCTGCCTGGCAAAATTCTTCCCAGACCAAACAGCAGTATCAGAGAATTTTAACATTTTTTACATTACTAAATAAATAAATAAATAAATAAAATTCTATTTCTTCTGACAATTATTTCAATACGTATCTCTTAAGATGAGTTAGAAAAAAAAAATAAAAATGCAACTAAAATAAAAAGAACCCAAACATTTCATTGCCATTATAAAATGAAGTTAATATATTTCAAAATCTCTAAAAAACATAGTATAATGAAAGTATGAAGGACTGCAGTTCGTGTTGGACAATAGTCCAGCAGTCCAGCTATATGGGCTCTCATGATTCAGGATTTTTTCTCATAGCCAGAGTAGAAACTTAAATTCTTTTATCACCCAAGGATGATTTTTATGTGCAGCAATCCATGTTGCCTACAGTGGAAATGTCATTCAGGAAGTTCATATCACATAGAAAGTTCAGAGTTCAGGGTTTCCACAAAGAAATGTATTTGAAAAAGAAAAAAGAATGCAAGAATACTCTATTATTCACCATAATGTTTCTCTTCTTTTTAAATTTAAGTTTCTTTGATATTTTTAGCTACTGTAATCACACTATTTTTAAACCACCATAGAAATAGATGTCTTGAAGCTTCTCAACAGCATTTAGTATTTTCTATTTTTTTTAGTCCTGTTTTCCTTTGTTTGCACATTTATGTTTCAATTTGTCAACAGCCATATTTAAGTGGATACACACAACTGCCACTCTAAGTTTAAAAAAATAGGTTTCCGCATGCTAAAAGCACAAATAAAATTATTTTCTATTCTTGCTTACAGTAAGATCATTTTATCAAAACCCAGCTATTTTCTATCACAGTCATAATGGATGCAATGATTGAGTGTTGTCTTCAGCAATTTCTAGATCTTTTCAGAAACATTATGTTCCATTGTTTTATTCCTCAGATATGCAGTTGGCTGTATTAAAACATAGTTTGTACAAATATGTTTATTAAGTAGTCTATATTTCTATAAATAGCTGCCTTATGAATATTTTTTTCTCGTTTTCTTTACACCTTCCCTTGAGATACTTACACATATTGATCCTATCCCCTCAAGCCTTCTCAGCTCCAGGCTGAACAGTCCCAATTACCTCAGCTTTTTTTTGCACAGAAGAGGTGCTCTAGTCTTCATTTTTTGAGACATCTTTTGAGATATCTTTAGCAGAAGCAAAGATGTGCTGTTGGAATCTGCAATTTCTTGCTGAAGATCCTATGTCCATGCCGCTTTCATGCTGTTAAACTCCAAACTGGACAAAGTCCTCAAGTTTTGGCCTCTGCTGAAAGAGAAGGATTATTTTACTGGTCCTGCTGGTAACACTTCTAAAGCCAACTTGGATACTTCTTTGCCACAAGGGCAGATTTGGGGCTCATGTTCCTCTTTCTGTCTACCAAGACCCCCCTGTCATCTTCTGAAAAGCAGCCTTCCCTATGGCCATGCTGGTGTCCAGCATCCAGTATCTAAGGGGTCCTGGGGTTATTCCTCCCAGGTGCAGGACTCTGCCTTTCTTGAATATCAAAAGGTTCCTCTCTGTCCAGTAGCCCAACCTGTTTAGATCCTATTCTGAAGGTCTGCACATCCCTGTGAGGATCAGGACTGCATCATCTTGTGTCTTCATTGAACTTGTCAAGGAGGAATCTGCCCCTTCGTCCAAGTCACTGAAGAGTAGGAGAAACAATACTGGAGCAGGAGCTCCAGCTTGGGGGGCACCTAAGTTACAATCCTCCAGCTAGACACAGGGACACTGAGCACAACTTTCCAAGACCTGACATTTTATCCCATTCTCAATTCACCTCATCATCCACTCATCCAACCTGTGTTTCCTGAGCTTGCCTAGGAGGATAATGTTGGAGAGTGTAAAAAACCGTGCTGGAGTCCAGATGGACAATATCTATTGCTATCCCCTCATGTGTCTCTAGGTAGCTGTCCCATCATAGAAGGCATTAGAACCAGTTTGGTTAAGCACCATTTCCCCTTGGTGAATCAATGTTAGACTTCCTGATGTCCTCATCTTCCACTAGGGATGACTTCAGAATAAGTTGTTCTATTGCCTTTCCAGGGATTGAGTGGGCTGTAATTTTGAAGACTGGGGTGATATTTACTTTCTTCTTATCCTCAGGTACCTCTCCTAACTGCCACAATCTTTCAAAGATGTTTATGATTTTACTGTGACATCATGTGCATGTCATAGTCTGTCTGTGTTATCAAATATATTACACTTACATAGCTCTTTCTATCCGCCAAATCTGTTCTTCCAGTCCTTGAATTACGTGTCTACTTAATAGGACATTCTCCATAAAACCTTGTCTCATTCTGTAAATTAATATTGCACTGTCTTTCAGTGTTTTGTGTTGAAGTTGAGAATTTCAGTCTTCAAGGAAGGAAAATGCAATATTCTTAATTCTGCATATAACCTGCACATCAATAAACCAGCACAGATTTGGGATTTTAAGTAGTGAATACTCAGAATAAACTATTTGTGAACACTCCGCTGCCTAGTAATTATTTATATAAATTGAATAATAGGAAAAATTAATTATGAATTATTCAGCCAACTCTCTTGCCTGAGTGTGTGTACAATCGTTTATTAAAATCTTTATAGTATATTGAACAGGTAAAATGCAGTACTCACTTGGTCTAAAAGATGCATGGTAGAAGTGTAAAAAATTTCAAATGAATGAATACGAAAATAATCAGAAAGTGCTTTGAGACACAAAGGGAATGATGGAAAGATAAAAATATGTGGATATATAAATTCAATTATTATTAATAATATTTTATTATATGGTTCAAGATTAGTGAGTTAACCAAGTTTGGTGAAGTGATATCAGAAAACAAGTCATGACATTTTTTATTTGAAGATTCAAATGTACCAAATATGTAGCCTGGATAGTTTATCTGAAGTGTGAGAAACAAGATATTTATTATAATATTCCTAATTTTGTGCCAAAGTATGAAAATCAGAGTGTTTCTGTAAATTATGAGTGCAGTGTATTGCCCAAGAAAAGATCTAGTAAGTTCAAGCTCTCATTAAAAAAAATGCAATTATAAATGATTATTTCCTTTCTTCTATTCCAAAAAACCAAATGCATGCTACTAGACAAAGAAATTAAGTATATTTTATCAGGGAGAATTTTTTATTTCTGTGCTGAATGAAAACACACAAACCACCACTAGCAACATCCTCCCTTAATCCATAAGCCAAATAATTGAAGTCACAAAGCATATCAGCCATTTCTTCAGGTAAGGGAATTCCTCTCCCTCCATCCCCCACTCCCACTTTCTTCACTTTGAGTTGACAGGTTCAGAAAGAGTTGCTTTGTGCTCTGGAAGGCAGAAAATGTATGAGATGTGTAGTACTAAGGGAGTTAGATTATTCTAAGATGTTATTAAACAAGCAGATTCAATTAATTTGAAAGAGACACTTCAGAGAGAGGCTGGAACTCTGCACCAGGTGGGCTGAGCAGGACTTCAGATTATTTTCCACAACTTATCAGTATTTAACAGATCACCTAAACAGATGTAAGTTTCCTCTGGAGAAGATTAGTACAAAATTTTTAAAAAAGGAGCAATTCTGGAACCGTAATTAAAAATCACTTAAATTTAGTAAGTGTCTGCACAGCCTTGAAAAATGATAAAATTCCTGGGCATCGCTCTATTTAGCTGAAACTTTTCCAGATGTGCCTTGCTAATCAACTCCAGCCAAATTCCCTCTGGTTTACAGAAATTAAGGAGAGAAGCCAAAATTCTGAGATAAAACAAACTGTCTCAGTAGTGTAGCTGTGTAAGGTTTATTTTAACAGAAAAGCCAGACTTTTTAATCTTGTTAGAGCAGTATATGAAAGTTTTTCAAAATTACCCATGCCTAAATCTATATATTTGTATATTAATTAATTATAGTCTACATTCATGTACACAAATATATTTTTTTTTGTATAATCCGGCTAAGCAGATACATCAAGAATCCTTGTTTTTGCATCCTGGAGGTGTCATGTTCTCATATTTTCACTAATTGTCCTCATTAACTACTATAGGAGACAAGATATGGGTCTAGATTGATTTTTGCACTAAACCAGAGTGACTTTTCTTAGGTTCTTATGATATTTAGTGTCTAGTCCCAGCTCCATGATAGATCACTTTTTTGGAGTTACTCTAGCACTAGTGCTCCACATACACTGGTTTCAGAGTGGTTTCCCAAGTCACTGTTCTACAAGCAACATGGATTCACAGATATGTCTTGAGGTGATTCAAACCGCAATAAAATGCCCTGACCTCAAGCATAAAACAAAAGTAAATTTATTCCTGAAAGTAGAGAATTTTTAAAAAACCAAGAAAAAATCCAAAGGCATGAATGCAAAAAATGATGTTGTCAGCACTTATTTTTTCAGATATTTCCTAGAGTGGCTGTACTCCAGAATCCACACAAATGAGAAGAAGATAAAGAAAGTGTAAGCAGGTAATGATTTTGAATTATCTCATATTAGTTCTTCCCATGCTTCAATAGAGTCCTTCCTACCTATAAAATGGTGAAGTTATTTTTGGTTTCTTTCTTCTGAGAGGCAAAATTCTTAAAGATATTTCTTTCATTTTCTGTAAAATATTTTTATAATGTGCTTA
Organism: Turdus rufiventris; assembly: GCA_013186435.1. Lineage (NCBI taxonomy): Eukaryota > Metazoa > Chordata > Aves > Passeriformes > Turdidae > Turdus > Turdus rufiventris. Next base: position 2,027,505 of record PYHW01010334.1, read on the forward strand.
GATATAACTTCAGTTTTCAAGAATACAGTCATTTGACTAAGTCATAAAATACAGACCTCACAACTGTATTTTCTCTGCCTTTGGTTATAGCTTGATTACTTTGCTAATTGAGTTTTATCATCATAATTACTATAATAATGTGATATGTAGGTTCTCCCAACAAGGAGTTTGTATTTAACAAAATGCAACTATGCAGTTTTCTGTGCATCATGACGAGGGACACAAAAGCTAAATTATTTGATTAATGGAACAGAAAATATTTGTGTGAGAGCAGGGAAATAAAGATATCATTGTGGTTTTCCTACATCCTTCTATTAACCTTTACATCAATCAAAATACTTAAAAGATATGAATCTACATTTTTGTAAATGTGTTTTTATAGTTGTAAGATATTGTTGGTTTTTTTTCCCATCAAGAAGAAGAAGTAAAAATTGCCAGAAGCTGTGGGAAAAAACATCAGTGTACCAGAATAAGACAAGTCTGAACTTCAGGCAAAGTTGTACACCTTATGACCAGTATTTAAGTGCACACTTAACTCAGACACAGTCAACTCTTAGAAATGCTGCTTGAGTCCTGTAGGCCAGAACAGCTCCAGCAGCTATAGAAATATATGTACTTACCCACACAGGGGAAATTAAAACTCACAGAAAGAGAGTGAACCCAGAGGAACATGTATTGATTCTTCATAGAAATGTTTTATTATATAAGATGGTTCTAACCAAATTGTTTTATAAAGCCATATTAAGGTGGCAGTAGTAGCTTAAATTGTTCTGGCATATACCCAGAAGGGTAGCTATTCCTTGGATAACAGCACTAGGGAAAAGGAGAGATAGCCAAATAACACCTGTCTCTTTCTAAAAAAACACTACTGCTGCCAGTTGAAAGGCTGAAAAGAGATCTAAGAGTAACTAGGAGCATTTTGGTGTTTCTCACCACACCTCACCTGATAAAATTGCAAAACTGCAGCTGTATTTGGGTATTTGCCCGTGTGCAGTGGTGGCAGCAGGCTGATGCAGCAGCAAGCAGAGTTGGTTTGTCACTGGCAGATCATCTCCACTACCTCACCTTCTTTTCCCCATGCACCAGAGGATGTAAATCTTAGTTTATAACTATAATAAGATCTTGAACTGAGCTGAGACCCAGTTTCTTATTTAGACCAAAGCTCTACTTATCCCAGCTGAGAGAAAGGAGAGAAAATAAAGTGTTTCCTAAATTTAGTTAGTGCCAATATTTATTATTATTTTTCTTAGAAAATAAGAACTGACAGCAAAATGTTCAAAATCCCTAGGGTAATAACTTTCTTAGACTTCAGAAATACCATGCAGTTGCTATAAATCAAAATGCCATGTGTTTTCATTTCCTTTCCTGTAATTAGAAGTTTGCTTTGATGTTTAAAAGCCCAAGTATACCCAAGAGTAGAGTAGCTGGAAAGTGTTCGTATTTGACACTTCTGTTAAACAATGCAATTTATCTCTTTTTAATAACAGAAATTAAAAACAAACAAAAACCCAAACAAAACATAAATGCTGTTTAAAACCTTACTTGTAAAACATTTGCTATAATCAGTTCTTCTTTACAGACAGCAAAAAAGCATAAGTGAAAACTGGGAGCAGAACACCATCTTGTTAAGGAGAAATGAAAAAAGTTGGACAGTGCAATTTTAAGAGCTTTGACAAGCCGAGTAAAGGACATGTTTGAATTAAAGGACTAGGAAAGAATCTGGGAGGACTTGCACAAAGCTACAGTGAAAAACAGCTAGACAATTATGACATTCTATACAGCATGTGTTAAATCAGATTGATTTGGTAGGGTCCTATTAAACTGCAGGATCTGAGAGTGCTTCTTGCTTCTAGGCTTTGGTTGTGCCATACCTCCATACTAATGGGACACCTTCCCCATCCTTCTGGATAAAACCCCAAACGCAGGTCAGAAGGTAGCAAGGGTGAGGTCTGGCTGGTTCACCTGTCTATGGGACTGAGGCCTTAGGAATTCAGTGTATACAGACCATGATGCAAACATAGAAAAGACATAGTTTAATGGAGGCAGTTTCATGTATTGCATAACTGGGCATTGAAGACCTTGTAATATGAAGAAGGCCTGACAGAGATGGGACTGTTTAGCCTTGAGAAGCCTCTGTGGGGATCTTATCAATGTGAATAGAAGTCTAATGGGAGGGAGTACAGAAGGCAGAATCAGATTTTTCTCAAATGAAAAGACAAGGTAGAATGGGCACAGATTGAAATAACTGGAATTTCTCCTAAGCATAAATAAAGAGTATTTTGGGTTTTTTTGTGAGAATGTTGGAACACTGACACAAGTTGCCCAGAGGTGGTGGAGTCCCCATCCTTGGAGACATGTTAATCCTAACTGGATACGTCTCTAAGCAATATACTTTATTTGATCTTGCTTTGACCAACAGCGCTGGATGGGCTAAATTGTCTTTCTGACCTCAGCCATTCTCAAATTCTGCAGTTCTGTGATTTTAATACATATGTGTGTAGATATAATTACCCAGACACACTAATACATCATATCATATACCATATCATAGACCATACATCATCATATACCATCATATACATGTCTAAATATATAAACATATAAGTATAAATTTGCGTGTAGTATAGCTATCCTTAGCTTACACATAATGGTGCCGTTATATATGGGAAAATTTACCTAGAGCAGGCTTGTATTTGCTAGAGCATTTTCTGCTGTTATCCTTCTATATAATTTTTGTAAAAGTGACTGGCTCAAGAGAGAGAGAGCAGTATTAGCAACAAACAATTTCTGTGTGTGATCATGTGCGTGGGTGGACCTCACAGCCCTAATTCACAGACTCACTGAAAGAAATTAAAGAGCTAGACTAAAATTTTATGAACTAAAATAAATAAGTTCATTTTGGGGAAAAAAAATATTCAGAAATATTTTGCTTGCTCTTGCTAGAATTGAGTCAATTTTCTTCAAAACAGGCCTTGCAGTGCTATATTTTTATTTGAAACCAAAATGGTGTTGGTAACACAAGGATATTTTAGATGTTGTAGAACAGTGCTTGCACAGCATCAAGACTGCCTGTATTTCAGTCTGTCTCCCCCAGCAAGTAGGTGGGCACTAGGCAAGAGGTTGAGAGGGATCTTAGGCAGGACAGCTGACCCCAGCTCAACAAGGATGTCTTCCAAACTATTGAACACCATGCTGGCCAATAAAAGTGAAGAGTAGCTGATGCTTGGATATTATCAGGACAACAGTCTGCTCATGAACTATGAGTGACTATAAGCATGTAATATATTTTTTTTCCTGTCTTTTGTTCTTTTCCTTCCATTACTTGAGTACAGTAATTTCACGATTCGCACCGAGTATAAGTCGCACTTCTGGGTGTCAGCAACTTTTCATTCTTTGTCCATATATAAGCTGCACCTGATTATAAGCCGCACATTACAATACAGAGTGTGATAAAAGGTATCTAT
>PYHW01010334.1:2035822-2050781 GCA_013186435.1 Turdus rufiventris
TTATTCCTATAGTTTTTAAAATGCTGTGCTTTATGTAAAAAAAAAATTAGGTTAGGAAGTTAACAATCTGAACAAAGCTTTTACTGTAATTTCTACTTATTTCTTAAATAATGCACTGCTAATTTGTATTTTGATTGAATTTTCTGTACATACCTCTTTCAGGTCAGAATCATTAAACTGCTAGCCATTTTCTCCCAATTAGGACAGAAAACACTAATTAGCAAGACATCTTTGTTTTAGACCTTTGGGATAATTTTCCTTCCTCCCCCAAGCCTTCTCATACAAATCTATGCTTGAAATTATAGGTTTAACTGTACTTCCAGACTTCCACAGGTCTTTGACTTTTCCATCTTGAGACATTGTAGTGGTATTGTTGCAAGAACTGGCAAAGTCCCTCAATGTACAGAGTAGATATGAAAAATGAAATATGTCTGCTTGGGCTTATTAATTTTTGGACAGATTCTATGCCACTTTATATATGGTACTTCTAATGAAAAGAGCAGAATATCAGTGGGAGTTCTCTGAGTAGTTTAGCAAGTGATGGTTAAAAATGAGGAAAACAAAAGATAACAGCAAGTTAAAGGTACTATAAAATGTGAAAAATTAGACCATCACAATATCGTATCTATTTGTATATTTTTGTGTCACTAAGCTTCGTTATAGCATTCATGGGGGTAGGACACTGCATTTCCCAATAATTGAAAGAGCCAGGTGCAAACTGAAGTCATGTAGGGATCTCACTATTTTATAAATTCTATTAGTTTTCCTCCAGTAAACATGTCTAATTTCAAAGTGGAAAATCGGTTATATAATATAGACACAATTCCTTTTTTCCTTGCATTTAAAGGTCTATTATGAGTCAGAGTAAAGAATATCACACTGTCTGGGACTTTTTATATAGAATCCTGTTTGGGCAAGCTTTATTTCATATTACTTTATTGTTCAATTCACACTGAGTTCTCGTCCTCAAAGGCTGCATAAAAATTCATTATCATCTTTGAAGATCTTTCAAAGCTCAGTGATGTCCAGATCTGTACATCATTCCTGTCCTTATTATCTTCTGGAATTTTGCCTGATATAGGACATTCTCATCACTGCAGAAGTAAAGTGAAATAAAATAAGATTTATCTCAACAAGTCTTTAAAATACTTGTCTAAAGGTACTCCCATGTTTAGCACTGAAAGTATACGTCTTGACCTTACAACGTCTTATGTTTTAATGGAAATTCCTGTATTTCAGTTTGTCCTTTTCCTTTTGTATTTTCATTGGGTGACATTGGCTCCATTTTCCTTATTAGCCTTAACATGTGTTTATACACATTGATCAGTTCCCCTTGAGCCTTCTCTTCTGGGGAAAATTACCTGAGATGTCTATCATTGTTTGTCAGGTGTTCTTTAATCATCTTCATGTCCCTGCACTGGACTTACTCTCTCTTCTATTGTGACCCCAGAACCTGAATCAGCATTCTACATGGGTGTCACTAGGACTGAGGAGATGGCAAGGATTGCCTTCCTTGCCCTGCTGAAAGTGCTGTCTGCCTAATATCTCCCAGGTGCCATTGTCCTTCTTGCGCTGCAGAGGCACAGCATTGGTTCATCTTCGGTTTGTTCACAGGTTCCACAGGTCCTTTTCTGAAAAACTTCTTTGATGATTCAGCTGATTGTCCCTTAGCATGTACATGTCCAGGGAGTTCTTTCTCTCTAGGTACAGGATTTGGCATTTACCTTTGCTGAATTACATAAAATTTCTGTTTACCTTTTGCTCCAGCTTGTTGAGGTCCCTTTGAGCAGCAGCACAACCATCTGGTTTATCAGATCCTCTTCCCAGCTTTGTAAAACAACAGACACAGACTTTTCTTTGAAAAATAGTAGGTAGGTAATTGGTAAAAAATTAGGGACCACACAACAAAGGAAAGCTTATGGTTGGAGTTTACAACAGACTGTCCTTGATCAGGCATTTTTAATTCAATTCTAGGACACATCATGCTGTCAGGTTCTGATCTTGCTGAGGGAATTCACTCAACCTGACCTCTATTGTAAAAGGGGCACAGCAAGCTGTAAGGAGTCCAGATTTGGTGAGTGACAAGGATAATTTCTTAATGCAGGTGATTGCCTGATGAGGGAAGTGTCACCAATTTGCACTGTTGCATACCAATATGGATGCACTAACTAGAAATGTTAAGATTGGTGGCAGCCTGGACTGCAGTGTTCATGCCCTCATGGAATTCACTATCTTGAGAGCTATGGGGAAGGTGAGGATGAGTCCGGACACTGAATTTTAGAAGAGCAATCTTTCAGTTATTTAAGAGACTTCCCTGGGAAACTGCACTCAGAGGTAAAGAAGCTGAACAGAGAAGGTGTAGAAGTCCAGAAGATAAGAGTTTATGTGTTTCTCAAACACCAGCTAAACTTTGAGACAGCCAAGGATTGCTGATAAGTAGAGCATGCAGCTGGAGAAGGGGCCCATGTGGCGATAGGGTAACACTTTTCTGGAACAAACATCCTTGTTATGTGTCCTGAAGATAAGCACAACACAGTACAGTGCAAATGTGAGAACGAGGTCAAGAAGAGTGCATGGAGCATCAACCAAAGGCTGACCCACTGCGGGGACAATCAAGATCACCAAGGACCCCCATAGTCCTTCCACCTACTGTCAGGAAGGCCTACAAGAACTAACTGTGCATGGTAATTAATTTACATTGAAATTGAGCAGTTTAGCTGCAGGACAAGGAAATTTATCTACGAAAAAGTACCTCCAAAAAGCCTGGGTGGTATGCCCCAACACCCTGAAAACCCCATCAATTGGATTAATGCTGGAGTCAGGAATGGTGATTTTTATTTCTTCCTTTCTTTTGCTCTCCCACTCTCTCTCACCTCATTCACCCTATCCTTTATTCTAAATCCACCACCATGTGTTTATGCTGTACAGGAATTACATCAGAGAGAAACCCTTATGCACCAACCCCAGTCTCCTGCACCTCACCAAAACAACTGTGATGACTGAGCATAATCTTCAGCAAAACCAAGGAAATCATGACTGAGGAGTGGGGAGGAAATATATTTTCTCCATGCTGACCCTGGAAAAGAGACATATATCCTTAAATGTTTATTTTTCTTTTTTCACTTTTTTTTTTCCTGAAGACCTAAATCTGTATTCAAAAAGTTATGCTAAACGAAAATAAACTATATTTATTTTTAAAAAGTTTCTTAGTAAAGACTGCTTTGCGTGTAAAAGTCTTCAGTTTGGTCTTTGCTGAGGTGACAAGATCGCCTGTTGCAGAGCATGGTGCTTTGCAGTGCAATGGTAAACAAAAATTCCCTCCTGCATGGAGGCTGGGCACCTCTCCCCATGCAGCCCCCCCTACTTTGACACACTGTAAACTGCCACCTCCATTTAGGTGCTGGATTGATGCTGTTCCATGCAAGACAGGCATTTGAGGTCTGATGCTGCAGTGCCCCCCGTCAAAGGAGTAGTCCAGCACCCCATAGCTTAGGAAAGAAGCTTAGGAAAGAAGTCCTAAGTCTGTGCCAAGGACAGACACTTGTCTAAGCTGTCCTGCCACTGCTGCCATCACTGTCAAATACAGGAAAGAGGGAGGAATGGAGTGTAAATTGTATTTATGTTCTTGGCAGGCAAGGGAAAAAGGGGAATCTCAAGCTTAGTGACAGTGAGAATGGCACAGAGAGAGGAAAGATGCCTGAGGGAGGATGGCTGCCATCACTGCAGCTTGACAGTCTCCCAGGGCAACTTAGAGGAAAAGAAAGAAAGAAAAAAAATCATCAGCTGAAGGATTATGTCTGCTTAGCAACCAGCTACAGCACAGAGCAGGTTCTGCCCCAAGGACCATGTGGTGTGGTAATAGCACAGTCACACATTCACATTTCTTGAACAAGACAGGTCCTGTCATCACACATGGCCACACATGATATTGTCTCTGATTGTTTGCCCTTGGCATGGGAAAAAGAAGTCATGCTCCCCACAAAAATGACTCTGCACACAGTTTCCTGCCCTCAAAACATGCCTCCCACGTTCCTAAAAACAATTAATGCAGCTTTTATTACCAAATGTTACTTCATTTGTGAAGCATTACCTGGAGAATGCTCTTTTCTTGCATTTCCCATGAACACAGTTCAACCTGGGCACACACAAAAGAAATGCTAAACCATGAACTTTCTATGCCCTTCTCCTTACCCTTCCTGACACAGGTCTGTTTTGTGGGCTGAGACTCTCTGAGGCGCTGCAGAAATCTGGAGCATGCACCATTTCTAATCCAGCCCTATCAGAATTTGATAGAAACCATATTTAATCTATTACTCAGTGGATACAAAATGTGTGCTTTTATTTGACATTCAGGGTAAAAACAAGCATTGTTTAATTCCTCTCCTAGGATGCACTTATGGATCAGGTGATTAATTGACAGGAGTCCTACAAAATCTCATGATAGCTCCTCTGGGGCACTAGATACCTTTACTGTGCCACCATATAAGGTACAATTGTGCCGGCTGTGCAGCCTGTTGAGCTCACAGAATCCCTGTCTGACTACTTTTGTACTGGCAGGGCAGTAGCATGGCACAAAGATCACATAGCAGACTGGTCAGTGCATTCCCATACAAATTGGGCTACCAAGAGATAGAAAGGGAGCTTCATGAATATAAATCTATTGTACATTAAACCTGACCCAAATTCATAGCACTTCTCCTTTCCCTTATCTCATTCCTGTTTCTATTTAGATGTTCTGGTTGTTACACTTGAATCCAGGACACTACCATCCCACAGCTTTGAATACAGTCAGTAGGTTATTAGGGCAATTTTATTTTGAATTATTTCTTGTTTTTTCCCCAACTTCTACAATGGGTCCAACTCAGACCTTTTAAAATATAGCTCTGCGCCTGGTTTTCTGAGGAATGTGGTTAATAGGAATGATACTATGAGACACTGTGTGCTATGTCATATGTTTCCAGATCTCAGAAAGGACTTCATAGATAAGGTCTTGTTGTAAAGTCTGGAAAGCATCCAAGGAAGCACAGAGGTTGTCTTGCATGAGGGCAGCCATCACTAGAGGTTTCATTTAGAACCACAGGCTGACCCAATGCCACCTCCATCTGGCTTTCTTGCAGAGGGCTGTCTGCTTCACCACATGCAGGAGTGGGTCAAGTAATAGAGGAATAAAGAGGACCTTCAGGTCTCGACTGTTTGATCTATTGGAAGTAAACCTTCTCTTGCAGGGGTATTGTTTCCTGCAACTCTACATGTTCCATTGCCTCCACAGTGCCTGTGGTGGCAAGGACTGTGAAGCAACACAGGACCTTTTCATTTATTCAATATTTTTTTTGCCCTGATAGATTCCCTCTGTTTGTGTGTGTGTGTTTCTTTCCTATCTCTGAACAGTAAAGTTTCATACAGAAAATTTCATAATAGGTTTATGTTTTCTACTAATGTTTTTGCCTGGTGACTAAAGGATATTTAAGCACCCATGTAGACAGCATGAGTACAGAGGAGAATGCAATATTGGGAAAGCATAACCAACATGACTACAGTTTATGAAACCCTAAGTGATCTGACTGTGACAAGGGAATGAATTCTTGTGAAAATATCTTCTTGTGTAGAGCATGGAGAAAAAAAGAATAAAGATATAACTGAAAAAACCCAAAGAAATAGCAAAGACAGAAAGGACACCTGAAAACAAGACATGAAGCTGGATGTCCCAGGAAGAAGCAGGAGCTGTGGCTGTCTCTGTACTGTGCAGCAAGACAGAGCAGACAGACAAAGAGATGGAGAGAAGAGGGTAGGGATAAGTACAGTTGATTAGCAGAGGGGAAGGAGTGAAAAACCATATCTATTTTTAGCTACTGTTACAGTACAAAAAAAGCCACAGTGTTTGTTGCTCAAATGGAGCTGGCCTCCAGGCAGACAGGCACAGATGGTCTTACACTCTTCTCTGTCAGGAGGTCCTGTGGGGTCAGGAAGGCGAGGCTGGGGCACCAAGGCATTGGAGGACCTGACTTGAGTCTGACTGCGCCTGCTGGAGCAGCTGACTGCTCTTTGTTCAAGCTGTATGAGGCACACAGGGCAGGCATGGCACTGTGGCACTGAGCTGTGGTGTCAAGCCTGCCTGTGCATGTTCACTGCTGAGCAGCCAGCTGGCTGAATATCTCCTGTGAGATCCTGCAGGAGGGTGGCAAGGCCCAGCTGAAGGGAACATATGGCCCATAGCTGTTACCAAATGCCCACATCATCCACAATCACATCAAGCAAAGCATTACCTGCCAAGATGTGGCACTTGAATCTCCTCCAGGAGGCCTTTTTTTTAGAAGGTAACTTTGAACTACATGAATGTCACATGAACTACATGAATCCCTACCATGGGCTTTACACTATGTAGAGCCCAGTTCTCTCCTTGGAGAACCTCATCTGGTGATGAGAGAATCCTTTAGCGCTCTAGATTTGTTTAGATTAATTTGATGCCTCTCTTTTCAAAGAAGTGACTAAAGGAATTCACTCTTTCAAACCTGACTGGCACTTTGTTGAGATCTGATTTCAGGTTGTATTCTAAATTTCTCTATCCTTCTTCCATAAGTTTCTGTTGTGTCTCTCTCTGGTGCAGCTACCTTTTTTAAAAAAAAAAAAAAAAAAGCACACTGACACTGAAAAGTCTTCAGCGCCAATCAGGTCTTTTGGTATATGGTACATCTTTCTCCTAAAACAGTTATTAGTGAAAGGATTTACAAGAGTGATTTGTCCTCTAGAAAGAATCATGATGCATTATTCTTCCATACTGCACTTATAGTGATCAACTTGTTGATTGTTTTGATATATCTAAACTGTTTGTAGTCAGAGAGAGACTCTAATAAATCGAATAAAGTTGCTGAGGAGATATATAGGTGATACATCTTCCTTGAAAAGATTGAAGTGTTTTTCCATCATGACTACATTTTGTGCTTTCTGTTTAGTCATCTGTATATCCAAATTAATTATCTTCTTCTGTAATGCTGAAACTAATTTAGTTTGAAGGTTCTTCCATCTTTTCAATTTCAGCTATTTATGCCCCATAATGCAATTCCATCTTCATTTTTTTGTTTACTGGTAACAGCTTTTCTGTAGAAACCTTTTTTCATATCAGTATCTTGCAAGCATTCTCTAATAGGATTCATCTTACTGAGTATTACAATTCAAGATTTGATTGACTAGGATGAAGGTAGTTAGAATAAATGTTAGAGATGATAGTTTGCTTTTTCAGTATTATACGCTTACATTAGGTTGAGCCAAATCCTCTATATCCTTTCACTGACTCTAAAAAGACTTTAGAGGGGTCAACTGAGATTACTACATGTGATGTTCACAAATGTAGGTAAAATGAATACCAGGATCTTTTGCACTCAGCTTTGCATACATGAAAACCTTGTTTAGGATTTTTGTTGAGTACACTGACTTAAATTTTTTAATCCTGGAATATTCTTGCCTAGAATATGCTACAATACAGACCAAACTTATAACTTGCCCAAAAAAGTAAGTTTTATATGATAGCCTAAATTTGTTCCTATAGTTCTTCTCATACAGGCTTTTTACTTATATTCTAGTGTCAGTTCTGAATATTTTGGGGTATCTACTTAGGTACCAATGAGATAATTTTATTATTATAAATAATAAACACATTGCTTTCCTTTGCCATATTCTGCATTGCATGAACACCCCCATAAAACAGCAAACAAAATCACCCTACTAAAACAAGCACAATCTTCCATCTTTATGGGTTTTTAAAGGAAAATATTAAGTTGACAAGTATTGCCTCTTATAAATCCAGAAGCCCATTTGAAACAGGACAAAAGTGTTCAAAAGCATGTTCTTACACTGTGGAGCTATCCTTCCATTCTTCTTTCATTTGACTTATATAGATTATTTTAAATACCTCTTTTGCTTTTTGATGCTTTACTTTTTCAGAGTAGATATACACTTTTTTTTATACCAAGATTCTCTTTATCCAGAATATAGCTCTGTTGCTCTGTATAACCACATGTAGTTTTGTGTATAATGCAAACTTTTCTGCTTCCTTTGCTATCCATTTCTCTTTCACAGGCTGCTTAAACAACATGAACCCATGGCCAATCTAATTCAAAATAAATTATCTTAACTATTAGAAGCACACATAACTCAGTGCATAACAGTCTGTTACAAGTTTACCTGACTTCAGGTTAACTTTATCAACCTATTACCTCACTGCACTGAACAAACAGGCACCCTCTTAAGCCTTTTTTTTTAACTAAAGCAAAAATTCTGTCCTTGTATGAATATGCCTTTGGAAAAATATTGCTTTCAAATGAGTTAAGCAGTCCTTTGGGTTTTTTCCCACCTGCTTTGCCCAACTTGTTATTAGAGAATGTGCTTTTAATTAATCCTGTCTTTTTCACCAGTATATATTAGATAAAGATTCAGATCAGTAATGTCTCCAGGTCCTGCACAGATTTCATCTTCTCTTTTTTTTTTTTTTTTCCTAAACCATGTAAATCTCTATATTTCTGATTTCAAATTTTAATGGATGAGTATTTATGGCATTATATTCTAGCAAAGTTGTTCCTCAAAACTATTTTCCTTCCAATACCATGATTCAACTGTTTAACTAAAGATGTTCAGAAATGATCTGAAATATATTCAGTTCTGGACATCAGAGTTGAAATTACCAAGAAGCTGCAGTACAAAATTATTCAGTGGTGTCTGAGAATAAAACATGTTTTCCCATTATGTATTACAGATTATGATAATCAACTGTAAGAAAGGTCTAGAGAATCTAATTAATTAGACAGCACAGTAAAACTCATAAACCTGCTAATGTCCTTTACGAGTCTTCCTTGGGCTTTCATAAGTTCAGTATTAGGTAAAATCTTCAGAGACCAATTTAGAGAAAAAGGGAGGTGTCAAACTGTAAAGAATTCTTTCACCATGGATACCATATAGTTACTGGAGCACCATGAGCCCTGAATAGCAGTGCTAACAGAAAGGATAAGAGCTGTCTCCACAGAGCCTCTGGGCACCTCCAGGGTCTGTGGTAGGAATGGCTGAGGATCCTAAACAGGGTGCTCTGGAAAGGGGCTTTGTCAGGCTATTTTCACTGTTTCTCTTGGGGGCTTACATATTTCTTGTGGGAGGGGATTTTGAATTGTCATAGCATAAGCCCTCTCATCAGGTTGTCCAACAGTTTGATTAAATATCCCTATGGTACAATTAAGAAACATGAAATTTTAGTATATATGATAAGTTTAGTAAAATTGGTGCAGTATGAATTCTATTTTTAGAATTGTTGCGGCTGTGAAGACAGCTCCTTAGATCAATTATTCCCTTCTTAAGCATTTTATTTTGTTTGCAGTTCTCAGTTATAATTTTATGTAAAGTCTCTACTCTCTTTTTATTATATCTCACTTCTCAGCCCTGAGATTGCATACACTTTATTAGACATCACTATTTTGAAGAAAATTTTTACCTTTCTTTAATAAAATTACTGCAAAGTTACTTTTCCCTGCTGTATATTAAAAAAAAAGAAAAAAAAAAAAAGGAGGGGAAGAAAAGAAGACTCCAGAATGGGTCCCCATGGGGTCACAAATCCTGACAGCAAATCTGCTCTAGTGGGAGGTCCTCTTCTCATGGGTTCGTGGGTCTTGCCAGGAGCCTGCTCCAGTATGGGCTTCCCACCAGGTCACACCCTCCTTAAGGCATTCACCTGCTCTGAGGCATTCATTTGCTTTTGAGGTATTCACCTGCTCCTTGAGGTATTTACCTTCTCCTTGAGGCATTCAGCCTCCATAGGCTGCAAGTGGATCTCTGCTCCACCACGGACCTCCACAGGTTGCTAGCTAGGGTTAAATCATGACAGGAGTGGTTGGAAGATTTTTAATTATGTGCTCTATACCAAGCCTTTCTCATCTTTACCTTGACTGGTGCAGATTTCTATATTTCACTTGTGTCTTGTTTCCCCATTAAGCATCCTCATAAGAAAACATCATCTGAGTGATAGATTCCTCCTGACCAAGTATGCATTACATGGGAGAAAGACTATGGAAAGAGCCAATGTGTGGGTGGGTCAACTCACAGCAGAGCTAGAACCTGCTCTGTGACCAGGTCACCACAGAAGGGAAGGACAAATTGCTCTACCCTTAATGTAAGCACTTGTCCTAAGAATAACCCTCACTACCCCAGTAATTTTTACTTTGTGTAGAGATAGGTTAGGCTGGCCAATATCATGCCTGGCAATGAAAAAGCTACTACGTACACAAGGAAAGATGGACTGTGTGGGAAAGATGAATGCTTGGAGCAGGTAGCACTGTTGTGCTACCATCCCATCGTCTCATTTATTTTTTGGTCCCCTTGGAACCATGACATTTTCTGTTTCCAGTGCTGGCTACTTACCTAGTATCTTTTAATGAAAAATATGGCAGGACAATCATTCTGTCTGTACAAGGAATGTCCCTTTTGTCAGGCACAGTATTGTTGAAATAATGATGCAGCTGACTTAATAAATGGAGGGATAGGTGCTTTTGCTTCTGTATCAGTAAATGAAATAGTGAATGAAAATGGTCCTAAGTATTGTAAAAGCATAAGGTTAAATAACGTTAGATAGGGAATCTTATTACCCTCCCAAAAATTCTTTTGTGTGGCTCATGATAGGGACCACTATAAATAAGCATGATCCATCATGTTGTGCAGAGTAAGAACATAAAAAGAACATGGTATTCAACCTTGCAGGAATGAACCTTGCTGGTAGCCACAGGCCTTTCTAAGAACAACTGCTACTCACTTCTGAGTTTCCAGGCTGCCTGGGAGAAGATACTAGAAATTAGTGTGGACTTTTTGTGTTTCATGATGTCCTAAAGTATCTGCCAAATATTACTAAAAGTGCAATGGCTTGTAATTGGACAAAAATATTTACTACAATAACATTTTAATATCTAATTTTTCCAAATCCCAACCAGTTTCTAGATCATAGTTTTACCTACAATACAACTTAAATTACAATAATAAAATATTAATTAGAAGATTGGGAAAAAATGAAAAATAAAATAAGCTAATTCATTTTGGAAACAAATACAGTTTCTAAGTTTTTGTATTTTCTTTGCAGTGTCTCAATTTGCAGCCATTAAAAAACCCCACAACAGGTAAGAAATAGGAAACTCCCAGGGCTGTTGAACACTAGATATTCTTCCCAGTGACTGAGAAAAAAAAATTATGATACAGTTCCTTTCTTTACTTAGGGTGCTTTGGAAGAATCCACATTTGACACCAAATATGCAACCTGATCCAGTGGAAGATGTACCTGAAATGGGTTTGGAATTAGAAAATCTTCAAAGTTCCTTTCCAATCCAAACTATTCCAGGATTCTAAGGTTTTATGATAATCAGGAGCTTATAACATTAAAAAAATATATTTTCCGGTACAGATATTTTTACTTTAGTGTCTATCCCCACCCCCATCTATCTCTGCTCATTTCACAACCAAATTTTTTAGAGTTAAAAGTATATCTTTTTAATTGAAATATATTTAACGAAACGAAGGAAAATTTTCTACTGGCATCCATGGAATAGCCATATTATTGTGTTGAAAAGCATTTTTTTCATTTGACCTTTTCTTTTGAAACAATTAATGGTTCTAATGTGGTAATGAAATTGTTTGGAAACTTCTAAATCTCTAGTATTAGCACTCAAAAGTAAACTAAAAGTTCTTTAGCATTATTAGGTCTCAAAACATTCATTAGCTGCCGAGCACCAAATAATTATGAAATTAAAGATTTAGCTAAGAGTTGAAATTAATGTAATAGCTGTACTGCAGTATTAAAAATGTAAATAACCATGTGCAATGCTATTAATAAAAGAACTGATTCAGCTTCTTCTGAACCTAGTGCTCTCTTCTGGTACCAGCACTGTCTTTATGAATAAGAATATAAATCTAAGAGTGCTGAAATCTCCAAAGCAGAACAACCTGTGGCACTAAGGTTAGATCTTCTTGAAAGAATATCTCTGTTACAAAGAACCTTTCATAGACATCCAGACATATAGAGATTTTTTTCAAAACTGAGACTAAAAATTGTGCTTAATCACCATGAAGAAAAATTTAGGAAAACTGTGTGTAACATCTGGTGGTAAAATTTGCCACTGACAGAGTACTATTTTTCTAGAGTGCTGACTTTCATCCTGTTTCATAGCCATGAATCTGCATCACACTGCAATGCATGTAAGCTTAGCTGCTTAGACTCATGTTGAATTTCCTCCAATTCAAACTTCACCAACATTTTAGCATTCATTCCCAGAGTACTGAAAATTCATCACTGCAAGCTGAAGAAATGTCAAGAGGTACAATCAGTAGGAAGAGAGTTCATTTTAGTGTTGTAGCTGGAGCTACTCAATAAGTTTTTCTTCTCTCAATTAATTTATTTTAGAAACTTATTTCAATTTGAATAAATATTCTAGTACTTAAAACACTTAATGTTTGGAAGACACTGTTGGAATGTTAATGCATTCTCTCAGCAACTGTTGTTATAGCCTCTGTGCTACACTATTTCCTCACATAGACAAACAAGTTTAGGAAATGGTATTTTCATATATGCTAAGTTAGTCTAATAAGAGAAGGCCTGTCAAAAATTGGTAGCAGTTATGCTCCTTAGTCAGACAGCCTTGCTCAGACAATCCCTTACGATTTTCTGCAGATCAGATATGAAGTGATGCTGCTTTAATCTTAGCTACCTTTGACAATATCTGAGTTTTGTCTATTGGAAGGGTAAATGTCATGGCATAGTTGTTTGCAGGGTTAAAGAAGAATCTTTGAAATTTGTGACGTATTTGCCCCATTTCATACAGTTATTTGTTTTTAGAAGGTTGCGGTTAATTGTAGAAGGTTTAAGGCTAAGGTCAGAAGAGTACTCTGGAGGTATATCTGGCAAGGTTAGCATTTTATGCAATCTGCACTCATGGGCATAAAAGTTATTCAAAGCTCACACTAGCTTTGTCTTGTTACAGAAACACTCTAGATGCCTTGCTTTTACTTACTGTGTAGTGTTTTTGAATTTTTTTTGTTTCAGTTTTTGGGTTTTTGTCCGATTTCACTTTCAGTTGTTTTCAGTTGAAAGCCCTCAGTAGAAATAAGCTATTGTCCATAGTATGTTACCTAGAAAAACCCCTCCATTGTTCAAATTTGCCCCAGTTAAGTAGGTTATTATGTCTCATTCTTCGCAGAATTATAGAATCCACTAGGTTGGAAAAGACCTTGGAGATCATTGATTCCAACCTAAGCCCTAACACCACCATGTCAGCTAGACCATGGCACTAAGAGCCACATCCAGTCTTTTCTTAAACACCTCCAGGGACAAACTCCACCACCTACCTGGGCAACACACTCCAATGGCTGATTACCTTTACTGTTAAGAGCTTCTTCCTAATGTCCAACCTATACCTCCCCCAGCAAAGCTTAAGACTGTGGCCTGTTAATTTACTGTCTCAGAATTTGTACAAAATTTCTTCCTGAAGAGCTAGATAGGAAGATTCACATTCCTTAGATAAAAGTTTTAATGTTTTTTAGGTTTAACTGAAAATGAGTAGGTCTCTTCTCTATTTCATATATTCTATTAGGAATTAAACTAGTTTTCTCCTTTACTCTTGGTCTTGCAGTATTTGATCACCACTTAATCTGTACTTTAGCCCTTGAAGGGGTTATGCTGTCCATACCTGATATTCAGGAAGACACTTGAAGGCCCCAGGAAGAGTAGTTTATGACCTTCATCTCTTGGAGAATTGGTATTTTTATGAACAGCCATCTTTGTAAAAATGAAACTGTTGGGTATTCAAGGGGCTATCACTCTTTAAAGTTCTAAAATATTTTAACTAAATTTCCGGTGTTATTTTCTTTCCTTAATAAGCCACCATACAATTGATACTGGAAACTCCCAAAATTACAAAGACATCATTTGATGTTGCAAATAAAATATATAATCTCTTCTTCCTACCTGGCTAAGTTTTGTAGAACAGGATGAAACTGTTAATTCTGCTTATTTGTTTTAAGATGCCTGGGGGGAACAAATAAAGAGTTAGATATACATAAGAAAAAAAAGAAAAAGATATTCACCTACATAGCTTATTCTATCCAATGAAATTGTAATTGCTTCTGACAAGTATATTATAAGTTTATCCTTAAAGAAACCAATATTAAGCTCCAGAAAAGTATAAATTATAGACCTGCATTATTCAAATGAAATATGGGAGTTAGAATTAAGGTATATCTGTTAGTTATAATTGCATATGTTCTTAAATGTTTCAATATGATTGATTACTAGTAATAAAGTGACTATTGGACAAGCACACAAATACTAATATGTAACATTCATGTCCAATGGGAACTAAGTTCAAGGCAGTATTGCAGAACTGTAGAATGACAACAGTAATTGCTGATTGACAGTAGCTCTGTGGAGAAGGTCTTGGGGATACTGGTCAATGAAAATTTGGAAGTCTATCAGCAATGTGGGTTTGCAGCCCAGAAGGGAAATTGTATCTTGGGCTGCATTAAAAGTAGCATGATATGATTCTCCCCCATCCTTTGATTCTATTATTTTTGGCAATAATTATCACTATTAATATTAATGTAGTTGATATCAGTAAGTTTTGGAAAATATTTCATGTAAAGTGTATAGTGACTGCACCCCTGTACACTTTAAATATGTTGCTAATGAAATAATTTAGCAGATTAGTTTCTGGTATACAAACGCATTGCAGAAAAATAATTATTGAAATTATTCAAATTATATATGTGGTTGTCTCTATATTAACATCTAAAAGAAATTTTCATCAGGAGAAAGCATATGAGTTTGGAAATGAACATTTATTCATTCACTGCCTTTTAAAGATCTTTTCCTTCCTTCCTTCCTTCCTTCCTTCCTTCCTTCCTTCCTTCCTTCCTTCCTTCCTTCCTTCCTTCCTTCCTTCCTTCCTTC
>PYHW01010334.1:2050831-2067695 GCA_013186435.1 Turdus rufiventris
TCCTTCCTTCCTTCCTTCCTTCCTTCCTTCCTTCCTTCCTTCCTTCCTTCCTTCCTTCCTTCCTTCCTTCCTTCCTTCCTTCCATATAGACTTTGTTTGTGAGATACCCTAATCTAAATCCCAGATCTAACAGTTATGATTAATCCACACCACGTCAGAAGAAAATGGAAAGGTGGAGCATGAAATACAGTGTGCATTATAATCAAAAGACAATTGCTACGAATCCAATAGAAATGGAGAAATATAATCTGTCTGACTTTTGGAAATTCAATTTAACAAATTAATGTCCCATTGTAGCTTTAAATTTTTATATCTTACCCCCAAAATGACTATTCATAAAAAAATGTGTTTTCAACTTTTTTTTCATGGAGATCTTGTACATCAGGGTCCAACTCATTATAAATTAAATTCTTGAGCCATGAGGTTCCTTAGGAAAACATTTTCACCTCACATAAGAAGCAAGAACTCATACTACTGCAAGAATACCAAGTTCTTTCAGACAACTGCATGCCCATTATTCAGCAAGATGTACTATAATGTATTCTTTCTAAACTGTAGGCAAAACCCACACGTACACCCAAGCGAGTAAAGAAATAATGGATTTGTTTAAATTTCTTTTACTGATTTCCTCAGAGATATCTAGTAAGAAAAAAGGATATCTTTTCTGTATCTCTGTCTGAAACAGGTTTTTGAAAATCACTGAAGCATAGGTTGCACTGCTGATATACATCCATAAATATATGTAATCTTTAAAAATAAGGATCTTACCTTTTGAAAATCACTCGACTTTATAATTAAATCATGCCAAAATATGAAAAGAATGTGTAGTACAAATTCTAGAGAGCCAGAGCAATTAATAATATAATAAATACCATTCTATCAAGTGCTATACTATAACTCTTGAAAACTCTGAAGATTAACTATTGACTCAAATATTTTCCTGCACCATAGTGAGCATCAGGGAATAATAAGACTTCTAAAGTTCTTGTGTTACATTTGAATGTAGGGTCTCTTCTTCTTAAAATACAATGTTAATGCTTTTGTAAAAAATGAAAGGTTTAAGTTTTCAGTTCAGCATCTGAAACTTAGTTGCTTGATGAGCTTAAAGCAATCAATCTTATGATTAAAAAATTCTCATCTATAAAAGAAGTTTAAAGAGATCTGCTTCTTTCATTTATCTTTGAGGACAAATTTTTCTTCGTGATTTTTGAAAACTAGCCTAGGTGGTACTCTTTGCTCTCCAACTCTTTTCAAATTAATGACAAAAGGAGGAAGAGGAGCAGTCCTAACAGAATGGTACACAATTTAAATCTCTTAGGAATTCTTCAGTATTGTTTTCATGTTGCCAGTTAGGGCCACATTTCCATCATGGTTGCCCATACAGGTGAGAAAAGCAAAAACTGTGATGATTGTTACTTTAGTTAAATACAAAAATACAAAAATACTAGTTCACCAAAATTTTATAAACTTTACTTTTGCACAAAATAGTGTACCCCATGATGGGGACGATGTCAAAGGCCGGCAATTTCTCTATTAAATATTTTGATCTTACATATACAAATTTTGATTTGCATTTAATACAAATAAACATTGTGCTAAGTAATATAATCTCATTAATTCACCCGATTTTGCCCCCTCTATGGTTATGTAACTAAGGCTCAAGTTCAGTCACTTTATATTCTGTGAAGGGTTGGAAGCATTGGTTGGAAAACACTTTGTGCGTGTGTGGGAAGAGGTAGAACCTTGCTCTGCTAAGGCGATGCCCTGCACCACGCCCCACCCCTCTGGGCCTGAGTCCCAGCCCTGCAGTGGCCACCAATTCCTGGCACAACGGTGGCAATGCTCCACACCTGCCTCTGGAGCCCCCAGCCCAACTCCTGAGAGCCCAAATGACCAGAAGTCACTCCTGAGGGAAGGGCGAAGGAAGGCCAATGTACATTTAAATCTGGACACAAGGCAAAAATATCTTTACCCTACCTCCTCTTGGAATTTTTGTCAGCTGAATACCATTGGAATCAGGAGTGGTAGCTATGTCTCTGATTTTCTATATCTCTCCATCTTTCTCCTTGAAATTCCATCTTCTATGAATTTTTGAGTAACTGAAAATTGGACAGATTTAGAGATTGCTTAGTTGAATGGGCTAAGGTAATGTTTTGGGAAGTGTTTTATGTAGATTAAATGCTCTAAAACTTTTGCTAAGGTTCTTTAATTTTTTAAAGTTTCCAGTAAAGTTTTTTTTTGTTGTTGTTTTTGTTTTTGTTTTGACCTCTTGGGAATATCTTGTCCATATTTCTCCCATGTGTCTAAGTCAGAGTACATGAACAGCAGGAAGCCCTTTTAAAAGTCCTGTTGAACAAATTTTGGGGCCTTATATATGCACTTTCAGACTTTTTCAAATTCAGGGGGAATTATCTTAAGCCGTTTTTTATCTAGCATATACAGTGTATCTTATACATGGTCCAGGATGTTCATATTCTGTTCTGATATTACACAGATTATTGGACTTTTAGGATTGTTGAGAATAATACTTCACTTTATGTTTGATTTCTTAGTAAATCTTATGTTAAAAGTCAAGATAGAAATATTTCATTTTGCAGGTGGCTCTTTCATGTAACTTTCTTTTGTTTAAAGTAAATAAGCATAATTGATTTATGAGAAAAAATCACAAAATGAGGACAAAATTACAGAAACAACATATTAAAATACTTCAGAATGTTCCGTTCCATTACTTTGCTTTAATTTATTAAGTTTTGGAATCATACACAGTTTTGGAAGACTGCTGCTAAAACTCCACTGGCATTCCCAGTTTGTACATACCCATAGTGTTTTTGTTGTGTAGAGATGCAAATAATATTATTCAAAACAAAATAAAATAGCAAAAATAATATTCCTCCCAAGGTTATTAACTTCTATTTGTACCATTCTACAATTCTTATTTTGTTTACTTTCCCATCATTAGTACTGTCTATAGCCAGACATATTAATGCAAACATTGCTGAGTCCATTAGTTTGACCATCCATTTTAAAGGTATTTTGTTCATTGAAAAATTGTTCCCTGAATTGAAACAGAAATTAATTGAATCAGAAATCATCTGAAAGTCAGGCAATTTGACTTTTGAAAGGTTAGGTTTGACAGTATGGTTTGTCTTTCTGCAGTAGAAGGAGCTGCAGAGCAGCTAGTTTTTCAGTCTTAAAACTGAAAAACTGCTGGTAAGCTAATTTTAATACTGGATAATTAATTAATTAATTAATTTTTTAAAGCCCTAAACTTTTCTAGGGTTTCTTCTTTTATTATTCTTTAGAATAAACTTTTTTTTCTCTTTTCACAGAACAGAAGTAATGGTAATCAATACAGTAATACCATATCTGAACTTGACCTCCTGTTTCCATGAGGCTGCAGGGAAAGGAAGGGATTTTTATTTAGCATTACATAGATATGAAGCCTTGGTTTTTTTCTCAAATAATAAAAAAAATTCATATCCCAATTCAAAACTTTCTGTTTATTTTTGAGTCTTATTAATCAGCATGTTAAGTGAGCTGTAGTGAAATGAAATAAAAAACACAACTTTGGCAAAGCCTAGATTTTTTTCTGTAATATTTTCTACTGACAGTTACTGTCTTTCCCCATCTCTTTCCCTTCACAAAATGCTTAAGTGCTTCTAAGCAGAAAGTTGCTCAAGATATGTTAATTTCATAGTATACAACTCTTAGAAATGTCAAAAGAAGAAAGGCACTGAATGTTCATGTTTCATGTTCAACATTTGTTAAAAAGGACGGAGCTTGCATTGGTCCCATTTAGGAGCACTAAAGCATAAAAAGGTAGACAGAAGGAGGCAGGGAACGGATTTACATCGCCTTGTAAATTTAAACGCACTTATGAAATATACCATATGAATGAATTAAGGTAAAGAGCCTAGGGACAGTTTACAGTTTTCCATAGCCCTTTCATAAAGATTTCAATTTCTGAAGCTGATACTGAAAAACTTTTCACAATATGGTATGGAAGATGATAGTCTTTTTGTTATTGAATGCACTGTCTGATATAAATATTTACTTAAAATGCCATTAGACTGAAACAGGCAGTTTTTTCCTTATCCTCCAGAAACATTACATGACATTTTAATTAGGGAGATATACAGATGGATGTGGGGAAAAAATTACATTTGATACTACTAAAATTAATTTAACACCATATAATTACCCTCCACATCAAATAAGAATGGGCTATTAATTTTGATAAGAAGACATTTATAATAGAATTCCTTCCCAAGAAAATAAAACACCATGAAAATGCTCAAGTGAGCTATATATACTACAAAGACACTAATGTAAAACTATAATTGAGTTGGAATTATCATAAATCTGTTACAAAATACAAGCATCATAGTTACAGTACAAATAATTAAAACAACCATGAAAACTGTTTTAGCAACAACTGATATGTGTACTTACCTTAAAACAAAGGCTCAGGGCATGTAAAGGAGACAGAGGTAATGTGGATGGACGAGATCATCTCTGTTGGTATAGATTTTACTTCACTGACTGGATAGGAATTATAAATGCTTGATTTATGCAGGGAAAACTGATCACCCATGTTAATTGCATGAGATTTAGATTAAATAAATGCATCTCATCAGGAGATCTGAGTACCTTGCTAGGTTAAGATATATGAGATAAAATCATAAAAAAGGTCCACTTAAGAACATACTGTTGTATAAGCCCCTCATAAACCAAATAAAAGATGAAACCCTATGCCCAAACGCAAAACCAATCCCACATGCACAAAAGGAAAGAAACTAACAAATTAGAACCACCATCTCCTCTCCACAAAGAAATTCAGAAAAAAATTTTAAATGTTTCACATCTATGCTATGCAGACAAAGGTCAGTGATGACCCATTTATCTTAACTCAAGTACTTGCATCTAATATTGTTGAACACAATGAAATTATGGACATAACTTGGGACAATTTTGAAAGCGCTACAAAGAAATAGTTGTTTATATCACTAGCCCTCCAAAAGATGCATCATTTATCCTACCAATTTGTACAGTTTAATATGTGCCTTAGTGGCTCATTACATCATAACAGGAACGCCTGTAATAGTAAGAAAACTTACTGCCAGGAGATATTAATATTTTCCCTCCATGTATTTTTTACATGAAATTTTATTTTATTCCTTGATGCTTCAAGAAAGGTAAAGCTCTGAATTTGTAAGCTGGAGTGTAAAGAGTGAATTGATTTTCCTCTTTTCTTTTGAAGCAGAATTTCACAATGGTGCTGTGTAAACACAGTCTCAATAGAGATGGTTCTTGAGGAGAGTGAATCTTTCATTTTACAGGCTCTTGTAGGTTAGGGTATATAATAGTCAATACATTGCCAGCTTGTAAAACTGTGTAGTATAACAAAATTTTGTTGCACCTAGCAATTTCTTGGTGCTTCGAATGAGACACAGAAGAAATGAAAAACAAAATTTTTTAAAATTAGCTGAAACTGATTAATGCATGAAAAGTGAATCAAAATATAGAAAGTTTACAAGACACTTGTATTTAATTTTTAAGGAATTCAATGACTTAAAACATAACTTAGGGAATATTGTAAAATTGTTTATACTAGGAGTTAATTTTTCAAGCTAGAGTCACTTTCAGTCTTTTGTTATCCAAAAGCTCATTTGTGAGTGCATTTGGGATTGCCTATGGCAGTGTTTTTTGCTTGCCTTGCTTTGAATTGAGTGTGGTATTGCAAAGAGTGAAAGATTTCTGAGAGTGCTGCTCTCACTTGGTCGTCCTATGTGGAATTACCTTATTGACTTTTACATTGCTCCACCAAATCAATGTCAGGTTATACCAGAGAAGTTGCAGATGACAGAACTTCCAGTGATTTCAGATCTGGATTCTCTCAATATCCAGATATCCTAACATGAAGGAAAACAGCTGTTAAAACACTCAAAAAATATTTACAAATAGCTTAGTTAAATTTCCTCTCAATTTTATAAGGAAATCCCAAATATCCTTTTGTTAGGTGAATCTGAGGCATTTTAGCAATCCAAGTATCTGGAAGGCAATTTCATTTTTCAAGTAAACCTCCAAACCAATGTTTATTTACATAAGAGACAACAATGCACTTCCTAGCTTCCTGAGCATTTAGGTAGATTCTATTTTTGCAGCAAAGGGCATGCCTACAAAATCACTTCTAATATTTCTACTTATCACGTGAAGAATCCCAAAGCTGAACACTGATTAATGCAAGCATTTAATTCCTATTCAAGAGGCCCATGAAAAGATGCATTGAGGAGGAAGTACTTCTCTTCAGAACATCTTTGAAGTCTTTCTCTTTGGGATTTTGAGTTCACAGGGCAGCCAAAAATTTACTTCAAATACAATGGTAGGGAAATAAAATGATGTATTTTATTCATATTGATTTGTTCAACATGCAGTGAATTGCACACATAATTTACCAGCCATTTGAAATGTCAGCACAAGGAAGGGAAGAGTTCCAAACATAAAGTGTTCTCCCTTTTTATTCACACATATGGTTTTAAACCTTAAATGTGTCCAGGAACTTGTGTCAGTATATGCAGTGTGTGAGGTATTTGAGTACCAATGGCACTTTCCACCTCAAGTATCTGAAATGGTGTCTGAGTTTTAGTCAATTTTTCTGAATTATTAATGGATTTATCTTGGTCAATTGCAGTGGCTAGGAATTATCAAAATCAAATTCCTTGCTCTTGGATGCATGACTGTAACTGGAACAGCAGGTATTAGAGATTTTGCTTGCATTTGATTATCAAAACAACATTAATAAGGTCTGATAATTAATCCTGTGGAAGTTTTCAAATTTGCTTAAATTAAAATATGAAAATCCAGGCCAAGAATTTAATATTTTCAGTGCAATTCAGTTTTTATTAGTCATTCTTTGAAAATTAATTAAATACAGTCGAAATATAGTTCAGATAATGTATGAAACATTACAGTAAAACATAAATTTGTGCCCATTTGTAGGCAACAGTTTGTGTTAAATATTTTGTTATTGAAACCATTGGTCGTAATTCACTGAGCTCATAAAAAGTCCATCAAAGAACACTGTTGGAGAAATTTGATTGTCAATAAACATAAAATTGCCGCTAGAATTTTTCAGGTATTTGAAAGCAATTCACATAATTGTTCCATAAATTGTGTGTTTCTCTCTGTGGGTAATAATACATGTTTATTTTATTGTATAATGATTAATTATGCATTTGACAGAACAGGTAATACTTATTAAAAAACAACAAAGAACCGCAAACAACCTGAAACCCAGGAACACCCAGTATCAAAACACTTCCTAAAGGAAATTTATTTCTATTCCTCATGTTCCCACCATCTTTAACAACCATCCTGATTTATTCACCTGAAAGTCACACATTTTTTCTTCACTAAAACCCCTCCAAAATGAATAAAGCAATCAAAAGAACTGCCTCCATATACTCCTAGATAAAACAGCTTCTGAAAACCAAAAAAGTATAAATATGGATTTACAATCATGCACATTATTCTTCAAAGAAGTTTGTTTTTGAACTATGTACTGCAGTCTTTTTTCATATAGTCCTCAAAATAGCTGGATTTTTGTAAAAAATTATCAATTATCTTAGTAATTTGAAGATGAAATCTGCACAATGTTCATTTCTGACCAGATTTATATGCTGATGCAAAAGTGAGGATGAATTTTATATCTATAGTTTTAATCTGTATATTTGTTCATATATATGAAAAGTTTGAGTCAAATATCCTCATATTCTGAAAAATTAACATACCACTTAGGCCTGCAACCTTAGCATCTTCAAATAAATTCCTATTCCAGTTGGATGAGCAATACTTGGATGAGCTTTCCAACTCCTGACTGACAGCAGAACTTAAAGAGATACAGGAGTTTTTCTGTGATGAAAATAGTTTAACATTCTTCTCTTCAGCAAAAATGAGCAATTTTTGACATTTAAATTCTCTCAATTTCTGCTTCAACTGTGGCTCAGATACTTGCAGGAGACTTTCAAAGTAACTCAAAATCTATTTGAAGTAAAAATAAAAATAAAAAATAGTTACTGATTTCTCAATTGAAGATGGATTAAGTCTCCTTGATTTGACTTACAATTGTTTGTAATTTGAAAGAGTCGCTGTTTAGCCACGTAATTAATGGTAATCCAAATTGACTGTAAATTAGAAGGTTGAAATTAATCAACAACCTGAACTTTATTTGCCTTTCTTCTCCTTTTCATTTCTATTTCCTCAGGTCTTCTTCCTCCTATTTTTCTTTTTTTTTTTTATTCTTTTTTTTTTAGTAAGTTATAAAAGCTTATCTCCAAAAGGATTAGATTTCTTGCATGGAGTATTTCCTGTGATAAAAATTGCAGTTGTAGAATCATCTCTCATTAGCTAAAGTAAAACTCTGTGGAGCAGAACCATACAGTATAAGTGACATTTTGATTTCTAATAGAAATATCATGGTGGAGATTGGACTTTTGGTATAAGATGCAAAAATACAACTATAAATGACTGGTAGCAAAGTTTTAAACTACATAGGGTAATAATTCAGAATAAATCAATTCAAATAAATTCAAATAAATCACTGTGTTAATCTTGGGTATATCAGCATTTACATACTCATTTCATATCCATATAAATCTTCCTCAAGAACATTGCAAAGAAAATATATTTTGAGATTTTTTTTTTCTTTTAAATTCCACATTTTGTCTATTTTTACTCTGCCAAGAGAAGGTAAGAAGATTTATTGTTAAATTTTTGTTCCAAGATGACCCAAACAGGTGACAAATTAGGAGCTAAAAAGAGGCTTATTGAAATGCTAAAGGCACTTTAGTTTGATCATCATGGGTCTAGTCAGTGCTGCTGCAACACAGGATATATTTCAGTAAATTGGATTGCTATGTATGGCAGTCTCCTATAACCATGACAGAAGGTACAGTAATGAGCTAATTTCAACAGCTTGTTATGTAATGAATTAGTAATCCATTATTTATAAAACTTATAATTAAGTCACTTCTAAAAAAAGGATAGATAATCATTAATTTTCATCAAGCAATTTTCTATTGCAAGCTTAGGATGAAAATGCAGTTGAGATAAAAGAAAAAGATTTTTCTCACCTTCTATCATTAAAACAACCTTATGAGAGCAAATGATAAAATCCAGTGGGTAGCTCATGGCATGAGAAAGTCTAGGCAGTTCATTCTGGCAACATTTATGAAAAACTATTCACTTAGAACTGAAACAACAGAGCCAATGCAGAAATTCTACAGAGAAATTTAGAGAATTCCATGCACAGCTACATTCTTATAGATACGGTTCCTTTGGTAATAATATATTTAAATAAGAAATAAAATTCCTTAATCTTTTTAAATTGTGTGGAAAACACAGGGAATTATATAAATAGCTCATTTAGAAAGTTAAAACTATTGCTGTTCAGATTGTTATCTTTCTTGGTAGATAAGTATATGCTTACAAATTTTTATATAAAATGAGAGGTACAAACCTGGTCTCCTGCCTCTCACTGTACATACATTTCAGTGAGCCAGGCTGAGAGTTTTTCAGCACTTCGCAGAAGATATGGCATTTATGGATGAACAGAAAAATTGGCATTTTGAGTTGACCTCATTTTTCTTAAATAAGTCTGCTTTAAGAACAGGTAGATGACTGGCCAAATTAGTCACTGTCAGAATACAATAAGCTCTGCAAGATTTGACTTTAAGGTCTAAGGTGCACAGACAAGGAATTTCAAAATTAATATTTGTAGTTTTCAAAACTCACAGAAAGCAGTATAGGATGTCTGTAAGCTGTGAATACTTACATGCTTTTATTTCTTCTTAGAGAAGATTTAATTTCTTTTTTATTCCTCTTTTTATCTTCCTTTTTCTTTTGCTTTAAAGAAATACCAAAAAGTTTGCAAATACATAGAGACCTGACTAAATAGACCCTTCTGAGCAAACATGCAAGAATTCTTTAAAGCAATAGAAAATCTGGACCTTTCCTTGAGTCACAAAATACATGCATTTAATATGATAGAGAGCCAAATTGTATGTTGATTATACATCAATATTTTCCATGGAAAGATACGTTTATAAATTGATTTGAGATTTTTAAATTTAGATATACAGAAGACCAAACACTGAATCATCCACATCCGACATGACTTATTTTAGAAGGCAAATATGGCAACATTTTCATGTCCAACTTAATGAGTAATAAAATATTTCTAGAAAACTAGAAATGGCTAAATGAAGGAACTCATAGACTATTACAATGTTTTTAGATTCTGAGAAGTGAGAAGTTTAGGTTCTATATATCCAGACATGAAAGCCAACATTGTGATACTTCTGATATTGCTACCTAGGTCTTTTACCACCTCAGTCCTAAATAATACCATGGATATGGTCAACAAGATACTGCTGGCAAAACTGCTCCTGAAAAGGCAACAAAACTCCACTGTCTGGGGACCCTGTGTGTCTCTCACATAACTTTCAGTGTTAGTGAAATCCAGCCACCTCACAGTACTGGTATCTTGCCTCCTCCTGGTGTTCTTGCATATTTTAGGGTAAGATGGCTCAGATGTTCAGCTTAAAAGTGCACCTGACTCCTCTCCAAATTTAGGTGAGGTGAGTCAGTCCTGCAGTTGTAAGCCTCTGAGAAGATCCTGTCTGTTTCCTTTTTATGTTCCCTGATGGTGCTGTGTAGCCTGCTCATTACCTCCAAACCTCAGCTATTCACAGATAGCACAGATCCTGTGGGATGAAAAGCCATCTCTCCTGACATTAAAGAGAGACCCCAGGCACATCCTGAAGCCTGGGGCTTAGAAGGCTGCATCCACTGTCTGGCTTGAAGCATCTGGTCCTACAGGGAGAGTTCTTCCAACACCTGATGGTTATTCGTTGCATCCAGCAGTTTTTCCTGTAGTACTCAGTGGTTTCTCATGATCTGTTCGGTTAGCTAAAGCTTATCCCAGTGCTAGGTCATCTGCCTTCTTACCTTAATATTATTAAGCTGAGAGCATGTCAGATTCATAGTCGTCTCAATAAAATTAATTAATGACCTCAGCAATTTAAATTAATCTGCTATTTCTTCCAGCAAAACTGTTCATGTGGTAATAATGTGAATATATTCTCATGGGCCCTGTTATGGGCTTTTCTTTCATTGTAATTTAATTTTAACCTCAGCTTTTAATTTACATTCAATGTCTTTCTTATTATTTAACTCATCAGCCTGTATATATACAATAAAAAAAAAAATCTATTTAAAAACTGGAATGATCTGAGAAGCCAGTTTCTGAAGATTTGTATTCCAGGGAGCTGAAGTCAATAATAAAATATAACAACTTTGTAGTCTCTAAACTGTTGTAGGTAATTTAGTGAAGTTTTGTTTAATCACAGAGACTGGGACACAGTAATTGGAAAACATAAAATTAATTTTATTTAGAAAGGAATTACTTTTCTTGATCTTTAAATTGTAATTGTTGTTGCTTTTAGCCACTAAACATGATAAATACCTATACTGCACACATAGACAATGCCATAGCATTTATATAATATACATAAGCATATCGTATTTATTAATCAATGAGAATACTTCACTCTGACCCTGCTAACTGAATGCTGGTGGCTGACATGATGAAGCAAAAGCATAAGAACAAAGGAATTTTATCCTTGATCAAAAAATTTTCATGACACAGTAAAAAAAATAATCCCTTTCTGAAGAGACAATTATATTACAGCACTGAGCCAAACAGCCTTAAATCTCATATTGTTACCAAATTCATCTTGGACACAGTAAATCAATTCAATATCCTGCGTTCATTATATTTCATTTTACTGTAAGTTGGCATATGTTTTTTACAAATCATTCATGAGAAAATCATTGGTAGTTTTGATTTAAGGTTGCTAAACTAAATGACTCAATGACAGACTACCACATATAGTGTAAATCCAGAGCTATTATTTATTCGGGTTTTTTTCCATTTGCACAGTCACATCTATCCTTTGTCCTAAACTACTTAGATATTTCCACTTCTGTTCTAAAGGAAAAAAAAGCCCAGAACACCTGGAGTCTTTAGCTTTTGCTACACAATGTAGTATCAAATTTTGTATCATCAGACCTCATTATCCTGAATAGATTACAGAAACCTGGCTGGCGAGTGCATTAGAGTTTTACTAGCAGAGAGGGCACCCGGTGTGCCTCCTACCAAGAAAAGCAGAGAATAGTAGGAGTAGTATGGCTGTAGTATTTATCCAAACTCATTAAATCTTTCATGCAAACTTGGAGCTGTTATCAAGTTTACTTGGATCATTTATTTTTGTTTTGTATTAATGTTTTAGTGGAAAGGGAATAAATACCATGTGTGCCCATTTCCCTGGACAGAAAATTTCTGTTCCATGAAGCATAAAGCTTCTAAAAATATAATTTTACTATTTCTACTCTTCTCTAATGTAAAGGTGTCAAAGTACATGTGGGTAAGGTCTTGGAAAGGAAACATATGTTGAGAAATATAAGCTCCTGAAAAGCACTGATGACATGGAAAAATTGGCTGATTTAACATGTTATTAATATCTCTTGAATAGGCCATGTAGATCAAAATATTTCTCCTACCTTCCTACTCCTATATGGCTGCAAGGTCTGCAAATTGAATCAATTGGTGTCTATTAATGTGGTGGGTTTACCCTGGCTGGATGCCAGGTACCCACCCAAGCTGCTCTATCACACCCCCTCTCAGCTGGACAGAGGAGGAGGAAGCATCAAGGAAAGGTCAGGGAGGGATCTCAACAATTACTGCCACAGGGAAAACAGACTCTACAGGGGGAAATTAGATTAAGCTATTACTAATAAAAAACAGAGTAGAACAATGAGAAAAAAAAATCCAAATCTTAAAGCACACCTCCCCACTGTTCTTCCTGGGCATAGCTTCAGTTCTCAATTTTCTTCCTCCTCTCATCTGTGTCTCAGGGTGATGAGGAACAGGGACTGTGGTCAGTTATTATAGTTGCATATTATCTCTTCTGCTCCTTCCTCCTCAAGGAGGAGGACTCCTCAAACTCTTCCCCTGTTCCACTTTTGCTCATACCTGGGACAGTGATCTGAATTACCTGTTCACCACAATGTGCTAGCCATGCTTGTCCTGAAGACAAGGATGTGTGAATAGAGTACTGGGCATTTTATATTTTCTTATCATTCTGTGTTTAATGGAAGCTATTATATTTGTATTCAGTTTGTATTATGCGACTGAGACTTTTTAACTTTTTATGCAATAAATACTTTTTATTGACTCTAAAATCAGTAAATAAGTACATGCAGTGTAGAAGTTCCTTTGTCCTGAAATAAAGTACAAGCAAGAATAGTTTAAATCTGTAGAGTATTTTCCCAGTTGGTTGATATGCTCAAGGCATCATACACATTGAGGTATGATTGATTTTCTTCTGCTTCACTTTGTCCAATGAAAAAAACAGTCAATATCATAAAAATGAAAGATAAATGGATAAAATAAATAAACCAGGAATGAGAAAAGCTGGAAATATTAAAAGTCAGATCAATGTTTAAGCTGATAATGTTTATGGAACCCGTCTCAATAGTATTTATGATTATAAAAGGGTCTTAAAAGTTGTATGCTTTTTCCATATCAGTAAAGTGTCTATATTATTTATATAGTAATTCTAGAGACAAGTCAACATCATACATTCCTATAATGTATGACTCCCAAACATCAAACAAATCTGTACACAATTTACGAACATGGGTAATCTGTCATGTCAATAACGTTTTATTTAGCAACATATACCAATAAGAAAAACTGTATTGTATCTGATCTATTTTCCCCATTTAAATGCCCTTGGACATTTGAGACAATATTAGAAGGAAATTCTGTCATTTTTAGTTTCATGACACTATAAAAGTGAAATCAGATGTCAGCACAAAAGCTCATAAGTTAACAGCATCAAGTTCTAATAAAATGTAGGAAGAGCTGATACTGATATTTATCATATCTGGTCTTGTTCTCTAGAGATTTTCAATAATATCATTATGGAAAGAGAAAAAACTGACAGTTAATTTCAAAACCTAGTTTAGTGCTTGGATGTTAAAACAAAAGACACATATATTTAATTAAAGTGATTGAAAATATTTTGAAATTATAAATTGATTCTCTTACAACCTAAGAAGTGTATATATACTTATATATAGCAAAAGGAGCATTTTTATTAGAAAAGCCCCTAACACTGTTTCCTATCTTAATATATGTTCTTTAGTACTCAGCAAAGTAGTAATGTATTAATGTAAGATATTTCTTTTATATGAGAGTACTTCTATCTACTGTGGCTCCTGGAAAGTTGCACCTTTTTTATTTTTTAATGTCCTCCTTCCATAGGATGGATGCACAAAGCTTACACTTTTTTTCAGGACCTGTAATGGATTGCCCTGAACTGAGAGAAATAGACTTGCCATTCTTTAGAGAAACA
The DNA here is from genome assembly GCA_013186435.1 of Turdus rufiventris. Taxonomy (NCBI): domain Eukaryota; kingdom Metazoa; phylum Chordata; class Aves; order Passeriformes; family Turdidae; genus Turdus; species Turdus rufiventris. The sequence continues at coordinate 2,065,312 of PYHW01010334.1, forward strand.
GGATAATCAATCAACAAGACCCTCCAGCTCTAACATGTAATGACAAGAAACTAAAAATAATCTAGAATGCAGAAGGCTTATCTCACAGTTGCCCAGGTAATGAAACAATAATTTTGTTTAATGCTACTTTTTTTTCTGTCTTGAGGGGTAATGGAAACTGCTGAATGGCAGTGGAAGAGAGGAAGCCTGAGAGGCCTATGCCAAAGTAGATCTGTTGCCTAATAAACTTTCAGGTGTTGATATTTTAGTTTGTACCTAAAATTGATCTGTAAATGGAAAGTACTGCTCTTCTAGTCTTTGCAGTCACTGTCATTTCTACCTTGTAGAGACTTTATTTACCCTAAAGTGAATAGGTTACAGGAGGGTGTCTGTTCTGTGCTTCTTTCTTCTATACCTCTCTGTTATGTACTGCATTTAGAGAATTTTGTAATGTTGGGAGATATGGAAAAGTTTAGATAAAGTCTGAAGAGTGTGTTGAGTTTCATCATCTTTCATCTCATATTTTCTAAAATTCCCACTGTTTCTCCTTACAATACCTTGAAATTTTATTTACCACTACATTTCATTTTTTCCTTCAGACCTTTGTAGATAAGCATCCATTCTTCCATCTTTGTCAGTATTTTAATAGGTGTCTGCTGGGGAAAAATAACCTAGCTGGATTTTAATGAATTTTATTTTGTATTTTTTTTGTAATTTGTATTTATTTAATTTTGTATTATTTGTATTATAGATATCTTGGCATTTGCCTTTAAAATACAGGAAAAAATGTCTTCAATAATATCCCCAAAACAAAATGAAGAATGGCAAAACAATATTAATAAAATTATACATATTGCTAAATTGTAAGCTCATTTTTTTCAAATAAAAATGGGAAGCTGTAACTGCATAAATAGCATATTTGAATTCAGTACAGAAATGACATGTCCCAAAGAAGTGTTTTAAACCTTAATAGAGAGGTGTAAACAAAAGTGGTGATTACATTAACAGATTTTATTTTATTAAAAAAATATTAATTATAATTTCTACTGAAAATATTTCTCATTTAAATCATAACATGTTGGACAAATGCCAGGACTAATAGCAAAAAAAAACCCCAACCTGTCATCTATTCTATTGCATTACACCAAAATGAGTTAATTCACTGAGAAATAAAGGATGTTCAATCATTGAAATGTAAAACTTATTTGGGAAAGTATATAAGAAAACAATGTATCCAGAGAGTATGAACTTTTTTTCAAACTTATCTACCAATTTTCTGACTATTTATGTTGCAGTGTTTTTCAAATGTTGAATACTATTTGTGGGTCCACTATCACAGAATGAAATTGCTTGTAAGGACTAATGAGAGACAACAGCCAGAAACCAGAACAGGATGCATCACATTTCAGAACAGAAACAGAACATCATATAAGCAAAACAAAATCTGAATCCAAAAATGGAAATTAATAGCAGATTTACATTGCTGCAATTATTACAATCTTAATTTTCAATTATATTTTCCTGTACAATTATTCACTGAGATTGGTAAATAGCAGAAGTTATTGAAACTAAGTTATCAATAGTTTCTTTGAGTTCCTTAAAACTAGGAAATAATTTAAAAGAGACAGTATGTCGTGGTGATAGCAATTCTGCCTTACACAGTTGATACTGTACACACAGAAATTAGAGGTCCTTTCTTACTGGGAGCAAGAAATTTTATCATTATTGTTGGTTTATTTTAAATATTATTGGATTCATATATGAAAACAGATTAAACTTCTGTGGTGTGATGTGTAATGATCAGTTCTGGGGATGCTGAGAATACGTATAAGGGAGGAAACATTAGGTATTGAAAGTTTAGGAAGGTTATTTGTCATTCTAACGTGAAGTACAGTAATTTCACRAATATAAGCYGCAYGGACTATAAGCCGCATCTCTGGGTATTGGCAAACATTTCGTTTTTTGTCCTTAAATAAGCCGCACCCGAATATAAGCCGCTCTGTCGTTCATAGCGAGGACCCGCGTGCAACAAAGTTGCCAAATAGTAAAAGAATCACGGCATGGCTGGGGGTTTACTGGCTCAGCTAAGGCTGTGCAGGCTCGCTCCGCTCAGGGCTGCCAACGGGGCCAGGACGGAACCCCCCCCCACGCTCCCATGGCAGCGGGCAGGGACAGAGCCACCCCTGCTCCCATGGAGGCAGCGGCGGGGACGGAGCCACCCCTGCTCCCATGGAGGCGGCGGCGGGGATGGAGCCACCCCTGCTCCCATGGAGGCGGCGGGGGACAGGAATGGAGCCACCCCTGCTCCTGCCACGGTGGCGGGCGGGGACGCAGCCTGCCTGCTCCTGCCGCGGCAGGCGGGGGCAGGAGTCCCCCGCTTACCCCACGGGCCGAGGGGATGGCAG
>PYHW01010334.1:2077551-2094904 GCA_013186435.1 Turdus rufiventris
CGCCTTATAGTCGTGAAATTACTGTATTGTTTACTCCACTCTCTAATCATCACACAAAGATTAGTTCCATCTTGCTTTGTATTGTGGGACATAAAACTTCGGGAAAAAATCACGTCCTTCAACCTTTTTTTTTGTACTCTTGTCATTAATCCAGTATGGTCACCAGTTTTTTTGTGAGATTTACCAAATCTTTAGCACTTGACCCATGCTCATCTCATTGTCTGCCAGGATCCTCAACTCCTTTTTTAAAAATATTTATCCAGGATCTGTGCAACACTACCAAATTCCATTTTCTGTTGTATTGTTCTTGCCAGCATCACGAATCACTACCAGAAGTCAGAGGTACATAACACAACTGGGGAAGCTTAGACCAGACCAAGAAGTACAGAGTAAAGTGGCATGGTGGAGGCACCTACTGCTTCTCAGCTATCCCAGCAATCCTACTTATGTTGCAAGACCAAGAGTTTTTTAAGAGTTCAGCTGATACCATAAGGCTAACTCACGCTTTTGTTCCTTCTGACTCATTGTTATATGCCCCTTGTTATGACTTTTAGAATCAATGAATTGTCAGAACAACAATCACAAAACTATGCTTTTGTATCTTCCTTGACCAAGTGGTCCTTTTGAAGTTGCAGACATGGAATGTCTGACACCCTAAGTTCAGTCTGCCCACTCTGTCCCTCTGACACTAATAACATCAGTAGGGACCCCTAATGATAATACAATCTGTGTGCTCTGTATCAGTATGAGTAAGCTGCTTAGCTCAGGATCCACAGCTGACTCAAGCTCATAGAAGATGATTGATGATGCATGCATGAGTATGCTTTCCAGAATAAATAAATAATCAGATTAAAAGTTAATAGGCAATTCAAATGCTTCTTGCAAAACAACTGAAAATGCTGCCAACCAGATTAAAAAAAGGCATAAATGATGATGTCAAACCCAGAAATTGTGTGCCTGCCAAACAGCCCAACTGAGAGAAATACAATTCCTCTTAGTGATAGCTCAAGAAGACAGTATTTGCTGTTGCCACTATAAGATACTATAAACTTATGCCTCTGCCTTCCATTTTAATACATTTCTTTCCTGTACTTCAGCCATTTTACTTTCACAAGCTGACACTTCTGCTGGTTGATGACTGTACAACATTAATAAGACCAAAGTAGTCTGTATGTATTCACAAAAATCTGAGTGAGATCACAGCTGTGAATATTGATTGCTACCCTCTGCCACTTGCATCAGCTCACTGCTTTGAGATGACTATTTAATCTTTCCTTCCATTCTTTTCTTGACTTTCCCTTATCCTAAGTTAAAAATTTTCTATATTAGTTGCAACTGCAGTTCTTCCTTCTCACACATATGCTGCCTTTGAACACTTACTCTTGTTCTATTATTTTGCTAAGATGCCATGCATGAGACAGTGCACACAAACCCTGTACCGTCACACCATGTCTCTCAGAAGGCATTATTAATCCACAAATGTGGGGCTTCATTTGGCTGCTCTTTCCAGGCAGTCAGCAAAGTCATTAGGCACTTTGTTGTCTTGATTTACCTTGCTCTAAAACAGACATCTAAAATTATTCAAAAGACTCATGGCCTAGGATTGCTTATTTTTCCTTGTTGACCACAAAATAAGCTTACAATGTCTTGATGTGGATATCTACACAGTAAACACATAATTACCTGAGATGAAATCCACTCAGTATCTCTGAACACTAGTGAATAAGTCTGGAGTATAAAATATTTAAATAGTCAACAGCATTCTTATTTGATGGAAGACATCAATTCCTGAGTAATGTTAAGATTATTTTTTCAAGCAGTTGTTGTGGAAATCTTAAACCTTCTCTGTGAATAGTTCAATGGAATGAGATTTTTTCCACTGGTTGTAACAGCAAGAAGTTTTAAGCGTGTGATTAGCTTTTAATCAAAAGCTTGAATGGCTGTCTATAGCTGTATGTTGTGAGTTGACCTTGTCTGGATGCCAGGTACCCACCAAGCCACTCTATCACTTTCCTCCACAGCTGGGCAGAGCAGAAATAAGATGTGAAAATGTATAGGTTTACTAAAGCAAAAGCAAAAGTATCGCACATGCAAGGAAAGGAAAAACCCCTAAATATTTTACTCTCTGCTTCCTGTGAGCAAGCAATGGTCATTCACTTCCCAAGAAATATGTCTTCAGCAAGTGTGAAAGATAAATATTGCAAATAATGAATGTCCTCCCCCAGCCTTACTCCTCCTTTTTCTTAGCTTTTATATCTGAGCAGGTATATTTGGTCTGCTTTGGTCAGCTGTTCAAGTTGTGTCCCATCTCAAGATTTTGCCCACCCTGAGCCTACTGATGGGGAGGAGGGATGTTGGAGAGACAGCTGTTGATGCTGTGCCAGAGCTGCTCAGCAGTAGCCAAAACACCTGTGTGTTAACATCACCCTTCCTAGCTCCCAATGCACAGCACAGCACTGTGAGGGCGGCTCTGGGAAAAAAATTAACTCTGTTTCAGCCAGATCCAACACACTGGGCAATGTGGGATTTTAATGCTACATTTGGCATTCAGTGTGAGTGTGAGCCAATGGAAAATAATTTTTTCCCAAGGCTACGTAAGTGCATTTTTTTTAACATAAACTCATCCCATCGTTACTCAACCTTGAGATTACTTTCTTGCAAAGATGTAGTGTGCTGACAGTACTGTCTAATTTCAATTTTTATTACCTTCCTGTAGCTTTTAATGAGAATTTAAACTCTTAAATGTCAGATTTTAGGGTATATTTAGATAAGGCTAATGATCTGGTCTGGAAGTTTTTTTCTGACGAGTATGAAAACTGTGAAGAGCAGCCAGTCAGCCCTGTTCCCAGGAGAAACGCTATTGCAACCAGATCTCTAGTTACTTCAGTAGCAAAGAAAGTCCTTTCTGGGCAAATAATTATTGCTGCACTCACTGACAGGACAGCAGAATAGTTTTGCTGGTGCACCAACTTCACATATGGCAAAAACTATAATAATGTTGTACATGCTTACTCCAGATCCTCAGGCAGGACATCATTTTGGCTTACTTTAGTTATAAAAGGGGAACAATGAAATAAAAAAGGCCTTCAGGGTAAAAGGAAGAAGTCTCTGTCTCTCACACTGGTGAATATGGGAATTGTGACTGTCCAGCAGAGCTACTTAAAGAAGCAGAGATCACAGTCACAAAGCTGAATGCTTAATAATAGGCCATATTAGGTGCATCTCAGACCTGTCTTTTATAAAAAACTATATCTACTACAGCTTATTAATCAAGGAAGACTATGCCAGTAGCTGTGTGTCATCATGCACATATTTTTCTGTGTAAATCTGCCTGCACAAATGATTTTATCTCATTTTACATGTATCAGTCCAATGCTATGGTTTAACAAGTTTATGAATGCACAGTATTTAATGAAGTGTTTCCTCAATTCAGTTTTAGAGACACTGTTGAAGAAGATCCCAGGCATAAAATAAGCCATTTGTCTTCATTGTTTGAACAGATATGAAGTCATTTTAACATAAACCTTAAAAAAATGCAAAAAAAAAAAAAAAAAATTATAGCTAACCGACCAACTGAGAAAGCTGAAGTGACAAAGGTATTCCATGTACAACTTAAAAATAGGCCTTTTTTACTTAAAATCCCCTTTTTTCAGCAAAACTCTAAGGTGATTCCTTCCCCTTTGTAATCATAATCTGAAAACCTTCCCTGAAGGTCCATAAGATAAAGGCTTGCTTTCTCAGACTCAGTGGCAGCCATCCTGGCTGCGCAGCAGTAGTTTTGCTTTCACAGAACTGAACACTTACACAGAATGGATGGACTTGTCTGAGGACAAGACTCCTGTGGTGGAGCTCCATTAGGAATGCAATCTTCACTGTGATGCTTGTGGAGTCTGATCCAGTGGACAATGAGTAGCACAGACGATATAGAACACCCATTGGTGTTTAAATAGGAATATAAAATAAGAAACAATGTGGTGGGCTGACTCTTAGCCCCACAAAGAGCCCACAAAGGGGTGTCACAAGCCTTGTGTGCACTTTCACCTGCACCAGTCCTTTGAGCAGTTACATGAGGCACCTCTGCCCAGCTATGAGTCCATTCACCAGCCCAGCTCTGCTGCCTTAAGGTGACCCCTGAGCACATAGATTCCAGGCTGGCTGCAAGACAGTGGTGCAGTTTCTTATCACCGAGGAAAAATTCACTCCTTCACAGGAAATCCTTCTATCTCTGGCATTTCTGCTTCCAACCACTGGAACTCATTCTGCAGCCAGGCCTTCCTGCCTTTCATGCTAAATTCCATGCTAGATTATTTCTCCGTCACAAATTACTACTGGTTATAGTTACCATTTCAGAGAAGTGGCTGAACACATGACTTACAAATTATGATGAGATACAGGAAATCAGTGTCCAACCACAGATATTAGGCATAACTTTGCTTTCCAGCAACAGAGTCATTAGGAAGGAGAGAAAAAATATTAATTTGACATATTTTATTTCAATGTTCAATGCTCTTTCAGTGCTCAGTATTTTTTCATATGCTATTTCGAGGGCAGTATTAGCTATGTAGATGCTGCTCTCCCTTTCAATTTAATTCCATGTGGTTTTATTGAAGAGAAAATAGAACAGGGTTATTTCTTCTGTAGAGGAGATGATAAGGAGAATACTAAAAATGAACACACACGCCACCACCACCTCTCAAATTGTTACAGAGTTATAGCACATTGCATTTATTTCTTATCAAATATGTATGTGATGCTTTTCTAGAAATACATTTTAACAACATCGAAGTACTGGTCGCATTACAGAGATAGAAGTGGTATTTTACAGCCTCTACTCACATAGAATCAGACCGTCTAATCTGAAGAAAGCCCATTTGAGTTTATAAATCGTATCTGTGATTTTATATTACTCATGTAAAATACATTATTTTTCGAAAGCAAAGAGTCATTTTATGTCTGAACATAGAAGAGGACACGTGAAGGTTCCCAGAGAAAACACATCTATGACTTTTCTACAGATCATGACATGGCCATCAGCACAGAGAGATCAAAAATTACTTTTGTACAAACATAATAAGCATAACTACATGAAGTACATGGTTGCAGACTGTGTATCCACAAGCAACTCCTTTGAATAAGTGGAATTACAAGACAAAATACCTAAAATAGATAAGACCAGAAAAAGGCCATTAAATGAAATTTCTATGTTATTTTGTTGTTTTAATGTTATTTTGGCTGGTTTTGGTTTTAGTATTTAAATGCAGTGGGACTACCTTGGTGAACGGTCAGGTGCCCACCAAACCAATCTATCACTCTCTTCCCTCAATAGGACAGAAGGAAAAAGTCCAGAAGTTATGTCTTCTGCCTTGTGGGTATTCAGAAATCATCTGGACACAGATGTGGACAGCAGTTCTAGTTGGCTGTACTTGACAAGAGCATTTGGATCAGAGAGTCTATGCTGTATCTGCATTCCTCCTAGGTAAGTTTACTCTTCATGACAAAATTTGAAGCTCACTCTTCCCTCCAACCCTGGAGGGATGGGGAGGACAATCAGATGAAAATGCTAAAAATTTTGGGTTAAGATCACTTTAAAAATTGAAATGAAGGAAAAAACCAACTAATGAAAACCAAATGATAATAACAACTAAGAGGAGAAAAAGTAAGTAATAAAACCCAAGAGAAAAAAGTGATGCACAATACAGTTCCTCACTGGAATTCCTCACCAGCAAGGACTAGGTTCTCTTTATGCATAAACTCTGAAGCTCAGTATGAAGTTGACACAGTGGCGATTATGGTATAAAGTCTCACATTTTATTTAGTCATGTTATCACAGGAAAGGAAGACAGTAAATGCAGTGTCACTTTCACAAAGGTTTTTAGAAGACCTCTATACAAAGAGACACTGGTCTGAGTGCATTTGACTTTTGTACCAAGCAAAGCAATCAAAACTATAACAACAAATGGAATTAAGTGAATGTGGTGAAAGTCAATAGTCAATACAGTTTTTCAGAATAAAGCTACAACCTACAAATTTTGAAGAGATATTTAGTGATGTCATTGAACTTGTCACTCATAACAGTATATATCAGCTTCCAATAAGCCTTTAGCAGGCTGTACTTTTGTTGTTCATTGTATTCATGATTTTTTTTTTATCAGATATGAGAAGTGGTTGATGGTGCTGGTTGATGTTCAGCAATTTTTAAGGTTATTCAAAAGTGACAAAGATGTGAATATTTTAGATGTCTAATCATGATTCTGACTGGCAATAAGTTTAAAAAAATAAATGTAATGTTCATAAATAATAGCAAGTGTAGAAGGAGTAGTTTAACCCTTACTAATGATATACAGTGATGAAATCAAAATTACCAACTTCTTTACAAGTGATCCATGACGATGGCATCAAATCTTGTAGAAACATCATTCAGCAATGCTCCATGATGTAAATTGTGTCCTAGAATTTAATAGAACAGGAATGGATATCAAAAGCACTTGTATCCTCTATAATGGTGAATAGCTGTATTAAAATGTACAAGAAAAAAGATGGCTAAAGAAAGAATGAAGGACAGGGCAATGAAGATTATCAAAATCAAATTTTTATTAAGCAGACCATCATAAAAAATAAGCACAAACTTGTATATAATCTATTATATAATCATAAAAAGACAGCTTATACAGCATGTACAAGAACTTTCTTTTAAAGTAGGAATTTTCCGTATGGGAAACAAAAAGACAGGAGGGATAGAAGAGACATAGATAGAGTAAATATAGAAAAAATCTATAGGGAAAAGTTGGTTAACATTTCTCATGCGACAAGATGTAGAGTACCTTTAATTTCTTTAAAAATTAAAATAAAAATGCTAAAAAAAGGAATATCTATTTATCACATGATGCACACTTGCATTCTGTGTCTCATAGTGATAGGATGGCCTTTATGACAAAACAAAAGGTAAAATTAAGAAAAATCTATATTAAGTCACTGAAGTAATGGAGAACTATTAAAGCCCAGCCAAACAGACTCAACTGTTCAGGGAAGTTCACAGAAGTTCATTGCTGCTGATTGCTGCAAGCTGACAGGACAAGTGGCAATAGCACCCCACACTTGTCCTGTTTCTCAGATCAAAACTGTACAACCAAGGACTGTTATTTTCTCTTGTGTGTCCGTGGAACAAGAGCCTTTACTTTCAGCAGGAATGGATGCATGTGATCTTTTATGGTTAACCATTTTTTTCTGGTTAATACTAGCTAGGGTTGTTTTTTTTGTTTTTTTTTTTTTGTATAGAGATTAGTGGGTCAGTATCTTCACAAGAGAGGAAATTATGGGATCTGCCATATGCCAAAGGCAATCATGCAATCACTACCAGTAGTTTATGTTGAATATGAATTCAACAGAGAATAATTTTGTTTTGTTATCAAGGTGAATTTGTCAAACTGCAGGTCTAAAATACAAGAGATGATCAGTGGAGCAGTGATTGGCTAAAATTAGGAACCACAACTCGATGCACTAAGGGAATAGAAGGAGCTATTCTTTCTCACTGCAGCACCATTCATAGAGAATCCTTTCTGTTAAGGAAATAATATCTCTAGTGTTGCACTCACACCAAACCCTAGGGTTTCACTTTGTAAAGTAGAATTATAGAAGGAGATGAGCAGGTTTTCAGACCATTCATGTTAAGAAGTCAGCATCTTGTGTGCATGTTGTTTAACCACAATTATGGTGTTGGCACTGTTACTTCAATTGCATAGAACTCCATAAAATATAGGGAATGTGTATCCATGTATCAGGTAATTAAATATGTAGTACTAACATAGAGAGTTGTAGCTTAAATTAAAAATATGTTGATACTTTGCTGCATGCTTTAACTTTCCTATGATGCACTTTAACATCTGAAAAGACAAATTAGAACTAGAAATAGTTTCATCGTATAATAGGATTTCTAAAAATATCTCACCAGAAAAGAATACAATCCTACCAGTAAAATAATTGGTCTAAGAAAGGTAATGCTGCACAGAGGAAGTTGAGATGCAAATATAAGCATTGCTGAAATATTTAGGTTAGATTACGGTTTGCATGCTAGGATCTACAAATGAGCCACATCATTGAAGCAAAGTACTAGTAGCAAGACGGCAATGGAAAAAAAAAAGGTAGTGAAGTTAAAAAAAACTGACAAAATTTAATTAAAAGAATGCAAGCCAAAAATTAAAAAGAAAGATGTAAACTTGCACATAGTTCGGTGTTTGTTTCTTTCCTTGTCCCTAGTTTGTGAAAACCTTATTCTTATTTTGCAAAGATAATGGTTGTAGACGAAAGGAAGTTAAAATTCGAAATTGTGATGAATGTTCTTCTGCAAACCTTTATTTTTAACCCTGAACAGACACTTGAGACACCAGCAGACATGATCTTCAGACATACCAAGTAACTGGATTGAATGACACAATGTGACCAATGTTTTAAAGATCTTTCAAAGCCAGAGTTAGGGTCACTCAAGTTTAAGGAATCACTCTCTGATGTGATTAAAACAGTTAGTTTAAACAATCCTGAGTTTTAGAGAAAACTGTATAAATTCTATATTGTTTTGTACCTGGCAATCTCAAGGACAGTTTTGAAGCTGTCTAAAAAGTGTTTCTTGCTGAGCTCATTGGAAAAAGAACATTGAATTCTAAAATTCTGCAACTCTTCATCAGCTGGAGAGAAAAATAATTTCCTTAGTGTCTGTGTCTCAGTGAAATACTAAAATTCTGAAATGAATCCCGGAAAAGGAAATGTTTTTAACACTATGTTAAAACACTAGGTTAAAAGTCTCACAGAGGATTAATGCTATGTGCTGTCAACACACACTGACAGAAACACAAGAGGGAATATATGCTGTAATAAAGAAAATTTGTTTTTGCAAGGAATTTACATCTGTATCCCAAAAATGACTTTCACCCACTCTTCATATCCCTTCCTCTTAAAAGATCACAGTGGCCATGAGATTACCTGCTTTGCAAGACCACATTATTCATACATAAAGCCTACTGCAATCCATATGCTGAGGAGTCTCCTGACCAATATTCAGTTGTTTTTTTTTTCCTCTGAGAAGGTTGTAATGTCAGTTGGTTTAAGTAGCACTTTCCTCCTTTTGGGGTTATATTACAGAATCATAGTATCATATAAAAGGCTCAAACTGGGGCTGAACACGTCAGAAAGGGAGAAGGATGAACACAAGCCTGATTGTATCACAATAGTTAAAGAACTCATAGGGCAGCTCATGGTGTCCACACTCTGCTCCCATAACAACCTCTTTATCGTTTAACTTAAATATCAAATATGTAAAATGCACAAAAAAAATCTTGAAAGTCTGAACTGAAATCTAGGACTTGTTCAGTCTACAGGTATTCAGACCTTTGCTTGATAAGCACTTGAGAGTTGTTCTTCCATATAGCAGCACAGTTTTATTGTGATGAAAAATATCTTGCTGTTTAATGCTTTACATTGTTTATTGCTTCTGGTTTTGTAGCAATGACATGTTTCTTGTTCTTTTATCTTTTCCCTGGGTTTGAATCACTGCAGTACCTCTCTAATCTAAGACTGTAGATTTTAGTAATGCAGCAGTTCCATTACCAACAACTATAATTGGAATTATGTCTCTATCATTTTAATGGTGTTGTTTTTCTTCCCTGATACTCCTGCAAATCAATATTAATGTGAATATTTAAATCTACAAAATCTGCACTCAGTCTATATGAAGTATTAGATGAAGCTAGCAAAGCTGTTCTTTTATTCAACTCCTCTCCCAACCTATCCAAGTTAAAACCATAGAAAAGTGTCAGATTTGTGATTTGTTCTAAAAGCTTTCAGCTTTAATAGCTCAGTGTTGTATTTTAAATTATAGTTTTTTGTGAAGAAGTGAACATATATGCTCCTGTCATACACAGGAAATAAATGCACCATTTGAGTGAACGGCATATTCTTATAAAGAGTAAGACAATGGATGAACCTTGGAAAATATATTTAATAGGTACTTCTGCAGGGGCCTTTCCCCCGCCTTTAATGTCTCTGTTCTTTCTGGAAAGAAAAAAAACCACCTATTTTCTGAAACCTTTTTCATCTTTCTGCTTCCTCTTTCTACCTCCAGGAAATACATTCATTCTTTAAACATGCAGGTGAGAAAATACTGAAATATATTTCAAAAGCAAATAGTCGATTATTTGAAAGTAATCCTGTCCAGAAAATTTCTCTGGACAAGCTATTTTATAAACAGGCAGGATTGTCTTTATTGAATTTACTGATGCAAAGTTTCTCACCAGTAATGGTGTGATCAAAATAACATTTCTTTGATCTGAGAAAGATCTTTGAGATTTTTTGAGAGCATTTTTACTGTGCTTATTTACGGAGTATGACCTATTAATGTATGATTCTCTCTTCATGGATTCATTTCCCCTTTACTCTTGCAAAGTCTTCACTAAAATTCGGGTTTGTTTCCAACATATGAAGGATCTAAGGCATCAAAATGCCTGTAATTTTTTTGGATTTGCTAACATCTCTACAAAATTATTTTGTAAGCAAAACCAGCCATGTTCAAACAACTTTGTGCTCCGTTATTCCTTCACCACATGCCTTGGAAGACATAACCTCTACCTGTCTCCTCAAGACTAGTGTCTCCGAGCATTTGGGGAAATCTCAGAAAAATGGAGATGTTTTAAGGATATTATTACTGCAATGTTCTAACTTCTTGCTAATCTCAGTAAGCCAAGGACATGTGAGTTTCAGTGCTGTGTGTTCTGGGAAGTGTTTATTTAGAGAAATTCAAGCACATCCATGACACTTCTCTTTCCTCCAATGCCTGGTTTCTAGGGAGCACCAAAAGGAGCTAATCCAGGCCATATGAAATCTCCTGCTTATTTTCTTTCTCCACACAGTTGCAAGGACTGAATATGATGGATGATTCCTTGGCTTCGTCTCGTTCATGCATAATCTCCTAAATGATGGACATATACAGTGCAGTATGAGGCAGCCAGAGCATATCTATAGAGAACAAATGCTCCTATTCAGTTTGAGGTTTGCCACAGGAAGCATAATAGAGGTCTTCTTTTTTATTTAAAAAGTTACGTCGTAGGAATATAAACTAGTACAAATACTACTTTTCAAAGACCATGTTATATTTTTGAAATGTAATTAGAAATATAAAGTTTACATTTAGAGTATTATCTATTCCTCCCTATCCTATTCACAGTCTATTTTCTATTAGAATCTGAAGTGCATCATTGCATTTAACTGCTGCTGTTTTTTACAGATAGTGGAGTCTGGAAAGAATAGTAGTCTAGGTAGCAGCTGATAAGGTATATAATTAGCTTACTTCCTGAGAAACTTGCTTTCTGCTTTCTTGGAGGATGTAAAATACATTTCACCTTATTTCAGTGGTTCAATAACAGTGCACATCACTTTTTTTAAAAAAACCGATATTTTATCAATATAATACGAAATGGTGAGTTTGGTTGTTTTGGGGGTTTTGGGGTGTTTTTTTTGTTGTTTTTGTTGGTGGAGTTTTTTTTTTTTTTTTAATTACAGGTCATGCAGAACATATTAAAAATTGTAATGACAACAAATAAAGATCAGCTTTATTTGGAAAATGCGTAGTAACTTGTCCAGGTAATATGGAAAAATAATGGACACCAACCTCGGTTTGTAAAATGCTAAAAATTTAATTATTCTGTAGGGGGCAGCAGAATCTAAACAAAATTAGTATCAAAGCTGGGCAATAGGGAGACTTGCCTGCTTTTCACTTTATGCTGGGAGGTAGTAATGTACCTGAATTACTGCAAAATTAGCAACATTGCCTAATTATTATTCTTTAAATTATAAAACACAGGTTTCATGTATTCCTTTTTATCTAATCTCTTATTTTATATGTAGAACTACTGAAGCTGAACAAAACCAGTGAGATAAAATTAACACACAAATTGTTTTTTCCTCCTTTGGGGTAAAAAAATGCAATTTACAAGGAAAATGCAATTTTATATAAATATTTATGAAACAAAAAAGTCAACTAACATCAGTGGGGTTTTGTACATGAGAGGTAGCAAAAATAATCCAAGTTAGACTATTTGATTAATTATTAACATTTTCATTGCATCCCAATGGGGAACTTATTGTGGGAAAGAAGCACTTTGCTATTTGTTATTGTCCATAATTAATTTTTAAGTGGCAAGCTAGAGTACGAGTCAAAGAAATTTAGTTTTTAATTAACCAATAATAGAGATCAGTTCTACTTTTTCTGTCATTAAAATAGTGGAATTAAAGGGACAATACAAGGACGTGTCCTACTCTCTTCCACCCAATCAAGTATTGTTTTGCTAGAAAGAAATCAAGAAAGGAATGAGTATAAATTGCATGCTTTCTTATTTAGTGGGGAAAATCCACTCTGGTAATAGGTTTAGGTTATATGACTCTCACTTTTTGTTTAATAAGTTATCTTCAATTCTATCAGATCATGTGACTTGAAAACTGTAGAATAAAATATCTTTCATTCTTAAAGCATTGGGTCTTTGAAAAAATATTTTGACTGTGTAACTAGTACTACTGTGTAACTAGAAGATAATTAAGTGTAACAGGAACCTGCAGTTCAAATCCTTCTGGTTTAGGCTTAATACATCACCTAACAGTGAGTTTTTCTGCAAAACAATGTTTTAGAGTTTAATTTGAGTTTTATGGGTTTATTTCTCCATTTATTTCTGAACTTGATGAGAGGTTTCTGAAAATCCCAATAAGTAGTTGACAAAATGATGGAAAATAACACAATTTTAAAAAGCAAATGGTAGCAACAACAATGAACTCATACACAGCAAATTGCCAGTAGAGATACATGATAGTTTACTGACACTTTTTAAAGCCAATGAATTAATGCATTATAAGGGAGATTTCAGCACTGCAACATAGCACAAGCATCACACTTAACTGTAAACTAAACCAAACATGTTAAGCAATGATCTACCTCTAAAACAGCAAACTATGCTGAGCATGCAGCAGGAGGCAGCTATAAATGCTTATATCTCAGTTTAAATACCTGACTGCTAAACCACCTTCTATCACTTACCGTAACATGAAATTCTTCAGTTGGAGTCCCAAAGCTTTCTGTTTTCTCACCCTGCTGAGGTTTGAAAGAAAACATTAAGCTGCCTTGCACTGCAGACATTTTATAGCATAAGGCAGTGACAAACAAATTTCAGAGCATTTCTAGAGTTTGTTAGCATAACCATCAAAGCAGATCTTAGTTTCCTTCACAGAAGATGCAATTATCCGTCCAGAAATGAACTTTGAAAGGAATTAATAGAATGAAACAATTTCACCAATGTAAAGAAAACATTTTTCTCCCTCTACATCTCACATAAGATCTGGGAGATACAGTTACTGTAGCTCAGGTGCATCTTCAGTGTGTCGTTGGCATGGACAGAGTGGACTACTAAGTCCCTTGAGCCTGTGATAACATATTGAGAAGAGATACAAGTTCTCCTTCCCAAAATGTGGCATTTTCTGAGCTATCAATTTATAAAAGTACATTTTACAAGGACAAATTTGTGTCATAAAGAAAATTAGAAGTTTTAAGTGTTGACAAGAATTCCAGTACAGAAAAATCATAATTTTATTTAAATTGCTACATTAGGTACCCAGACATGTTTATATGGAAAAAAAAAAAAAGTTTTTTGTTTTTTTTTTAATATAGAGCATGTTTCTGCTCAGAATTTAAAATCGAGACGAATATGCATATAGGACAAACGGGATTTTTCTAATTTATAAAATGATATATTTTGTATATTTTCCCCCCCAGTAGATCTTTGAAACTGCTGAATGATGCTCCATTTTAGAAAAGTTTAAGATTGGGTAATGTTGCTACTTTGGCTGTTTTTCGTTTGTACTTGGAAATTTTCTCTCTTGTCTGGTATGCAAATCCTGCAAATTTATGATCTAAGAGAAATGCAAGTTTTGTAGTCCAGAGGCTCTAAAGACTGAAAGGGCCAACATTTTCTGCTGTGCACATAACTGTGCACACCTTACTTGTTCACCTCCAGAGAGCACACTCATATGCTAATGTGAAAAAACCACAGTATATAGTCTTCTGCTTATCAGACTTCCTTGTCTTCTAATAACCACATCCTAAAACGCACACGTGGCTGATAGCAGCAAGGCTCACTCTACCTATCTCGGGAAGCCATGGGCAAGAAGGAGCACTACAAACTGGTCACATGAGACACTTTGGGTCTGTTAAAGGGTTTTTTGCTCCATTGTGGGATAGCACTGGGCTAACCATCAAAATTTCCAAGTCCAATCTCACTATTCCTTTTAACTCACTTATTTTGACAGTAATGAAAGGACAGATGACTTCACTATCCCTCGTACAACCAGATATGATTATGGGACCCGCATGGACATGAGGAACTCTGGACTGTCTGTGTGATTTTGTTAAGTCTAAAGTCTGACCACAACTTCTGGGTAATAATCTCACATGAAAGGGAAGGATCTCTGTAGCCCTTACATTTAAAAACTGTAACTTGAGCATAATAACTTGTATCACATTGCTTCATCCTTTTACATTACTCACATATAGCCACAAGACTACTAGGAATCTATTCTATATGCACCAAAGGCATTGAGTAAGATTTCTCAAAAAAACCCAGCATCTTTAGAGTGTCATTTTCTCATGCCCTGTATTTTGCATATTTTAACAGATTTTTTTCACAAATTATCTGCAATATAGTTTTAACAATTTACGTTTATACATTTTATGAACAAAAGCAATCTTCAAACAAAGTATCAGTTATCCTAAATTAAAAAGTATTTCAATGCTCCATTTCCAGGGCTACCTAGTAGTAGAACAGTGGTAGAAAATCTGGAATCTTAAAGGGTGTGCAATTTTTATGTGAAGGTTTTCAAATAACTTTTGGTTCAAAAATTGTCTACGAACAGTTCAAAGAGTAAACAGCCTGACATGATTATTCATACTCAATATTGCCAGTATAGAGAGTTAAAAGATTACACTTTTCTAAGGGTCGTTCTTTTCATGTCTTTGTTGGTTCACATGTTTGCTTAGAAGATTCATATTTCCTTTGTTTAGCAATAAAAGATTAAAAAAAATCTCTATGATTTTTATTTTTCTGAAGCCAGTATATTTGCAGAACAAGGTCTACTGACCTTAAGATCATTAAATATCTTTCTTCTCTCATGCTCTGCTCCAGGAAATCAGCCAAACGCTCAGACCTCACTGTGTATCCCTGGTTAGCTGCTCTTGTACATTAAGCTAAGCACAAGCCTGTCTGTCTGACTGCATCAGAGCCAAAGTGCTTAGCTCAAAGCAATTGCTAACATTCTTTATATGCAACACAGCACTGAAGCACACTGTTCTGTGGGACTGGGCCTCCCTTCAAACTGCCAGAGCAAATAAGCAAGAACAATTGGTTGAAAGTACTTTTCATTGTCCATAGGTACAATCCTGCATTTGATATGTGGTTACACAGTATTTTATAACCAATATTCTTTCTGATATAATACTGAGTGTCAAAACCTCTGTTTTCACAGATAAAACAGTCAAAAAAATGTGCTAAAGTGTGGAGAGCTAGGCCGAAAGGGTAGTGCAGGAGGGAATCTTCCCCAATGACTTGCAGCTGTACTGAGTACAAGGAGTGGAAATATCAGTGTCTGTCCATCAGTTTGGGAAATATAAAGGAGTGGGATAGCTGGCTATAATTATAAGTGCTTCGAGTTTAGGCTTGAGAGTCTGCTAGAGGAAGAGAAGGAGGCTGCTGGCTGTGCTGTGAGGAGCCAAGGGACAGATAAGGTAATAAGATGCTGTGTGAGGGACAGTCAGGTGGCCAGGAAAGGGACAGCTTGGGGTTAGGCAGCCATGCAGAATGAAAGGAGTCAGAGCTATGTGGAACTGCCTGTAAGGCAAGGAATCAGTACTGTGTGAAGTTGCCAATAAGAGGAGTCAGAGTTGCATGAGAAAGGCCTATAAAAAAAGGCATGTAGAGTTTGTGAATAAGGGCTGGTGGTGATGCCAGCCCTGTCTGTCTCAACTTAATGGTGATACTAAAATATTTGGAAGAAGCAAATACAAAGGATAAAAATGTATGAAAAGCTAATAAAGAACATATTTAGTGTTTTCTAGATTCTTATTCATTCATCTTGAAAACACATAGGAAGCATTATAATTTTTTCCAGTTTTAAATGGAAATATGTTTTAAAATTAAATCACTACGAAGTTTGTGTGTGTAAGGATCTGGAAATGTCAACAATGACACAGGAGAAGGGGTATAGTAGTGGCTTCAGAGCAAACTTATGTGAACATCCTTGAAGTACCTTTCTGCCTCTTGGAAAAAATATGATTTGGTAAAGTATTCAAAAATTATTGCTATGTGAGCTGTACTGAAGGTGTATAGAGTCATAACTAAAGAAGTAAGAACTAAAAATAAGCCAAGTACATTCATGGAGGAGGACACTTCTGTCATTCTATTATATTTTTAGCCTTTGAAGTCATATTTGGGAGAAATGTAAAAAAATGCTAGGGTAGAAATTGAAGCTCAGTTGGCTTTCAGCTGTACAAAGTCATTACAAGCAGAACCTTAGGTTTTGAACCTGAGAAATGTGGGTATTTTAAAACTGTTTGCTGGCTTGATTCTGTTGGACTTTCTATTTCAAAAATTTGAAATAGCCTAGTCAGAAGGCAGAAGAGCTTTAATACCTGAAAAGGAGTTACTATCTTGTGTTTTTTTTGGTGCGCCCCCCCGCATTTTTTCACTTAATTAAAAGGGCTGTATTGTGGTTCTCTACTGTTCCAGTATTCCCTTGCAAGGTTTTTTTCTATTATCGTTGTTCTTCTGTCTTCCAGACTAAAAATACAGCAAAAGGAACACAAATGAGACACATTGGTTTCATGAGAGCCATATTCAGGTCCCTTAAGAGCTATAATTTGAGCACTACTGCCTTAGAACATCGTTATCTGAGGCCATAAGTTTTCTGCATGCTGCTAGAAGACCAGGGTATGCATTAAACAGTGTTCTGGTTTGTTTTTTCAGTACAGCATCCAATTCTTGAAATAGAGATGCTTGACCTAGAAGTAGAAACAGAAACAAAAATGGTTAGTTACAGTAATTTCACAACCATAAGGCGCACCGGACTATAAGGTGCACCCGCCGACAGCCAGCAAAATTCCTAACATGTAGATCAGATAAGGTGCACCGGACTATAAGGCGCTCTTTTTTTTTTGCAGCGAGGCTCCACCCCCAGCTCCCCTGCGCAGTTGCTGGCCAAAGCCCTGCCTCAACCCGGCAGCCATTGGCCCCTGGGCCAGCCTGTGCATGTCTGCCGCCGCTCCGTGGGGCGTCCC
>PYHW01010334.1:2095582-2163697 GCA_013186435.1 Turdus rufiventris
ATAAGGCGCACTTCCAGGTTCGAGGGAAAATTTTAGTCAAAAGGGTGCGCCTTATAGTCATGAAATTACTGTATTTAATACTCTTTGAATTTCCAGTTAGCTAACTTCTTTAACATCAAGGGAGGTCTTCATTGTTAATTTCTATAATTTACTGGGAGGCCTTATTTACAAAATAGGTATAAAATGCACCAAAAGGAAGACATTTATTTTGCTTAACCTGCACATAAAGTGTCAGCAGAAGGACATGTTCATGGTTGCATTTTTTCCCAGATTTACAAAATAATTTACTGTGAAGAAATGTCTTGGTGATTCTTTGAAAGCCAGATGCTGCATATGAATTAAGGCTAATGTCCATTTAAAAACACTGCCTTACTTCCCTGAGAATAATTGGTATGGTGACTTTGACAGATGGTTTTGAAAAGAGAAAATTGTTAAACTGTATTTAACTAAGTATATTTTGCTTAACTTTAATTTGCATGCCTCAAAATGTATACGTGACAGATTATGATATATGTGTACATAAGCCAAGATCATCTGCTTTTCAAAGAGAAAATGAAATTTTATATGTGGGCATAAAACCAGCATCCACCTAGACTAGTAATGACCAGGTAACAGTAGGTGAGTGACTTTTGGTGCAGAGAAAATTGTAGAGACCAGCCTGAGGCTATGTGATAAATGTGGTTTATGCCAATAAGCTCAGTTAGGGATAAATAATTTGCAAGAGTGGTGGCCCTTTGGTGGAACACCTCCCCAAATGCCTGATTCTCTGAGGATAGCTAAACTTAGGGTGGAATTGGCACACAGAGCTAGCTGCCTCTGGGGCTGTGGCCCTCTTGCCCATCTAGAGTGACCACCCCCCTTGTGGGTGAGCCTTTTGGCTTCTTCCATAAAGATGTGGGTTGATGTTTACCCATTGCCACAATGTATGTTGGAGAGGAAAAATGGAAAAAAAATTACTAAATTTAAATGGCTACATCCACACTCAATTTGCAAGAAATATTGGCAAATGTCAACAGAGCCTCTTGATTATTTTTTATTTGATATGCAAATTGCAAGCAGAACACACAAGCAAGTACAATATACAAGTTGGACTTGTTTTATGTCTTCTGTGCATCTTTCCTACTCTCTTGTAGATATTCCACTTATCAACTCACTCTACTCAATTATCAAACATAACCTGAGCTGCAAAAATGCTGCCGGTGATTTTCTTCAAATATTTAATTCAAATTTGAATTGTTTTTACTGTAAACTGGGATTACATGAATATTTGATAAAGTTGCAAGAGGAATATTCTCCCAGATGGTCAACATTTAAAAGAATTTTATTAAATATTTCTATTAAAAACTTTTCATTTATTAACATGAATATTTGTGTGACACATCTGCTTTTTGGTCATTTATACAAGAGATGGAATTTTAAAGTCCTTCTCAACATTCCTCACAATCTCACTGTCACATTCTTTCCATTAACTGAGCAGTTCAAAAGAGGAAAAAATTAAATAGATTATCACATTTGCTTCCATAACTATCATCCACCCATTGATTAACACTGTTTAAATTCAACTTTAAGGATGATTCTTTAATTGGCTAGTCTTTATGGGGGAGAAAAGGAATCCTGAATCACTCCTACTCCAGAATCCTGCTGGCCAAGGGAGAAGTCAAGGGGGAAATCTGAGGCTGCACAGCTGAGCCCATCCTATTTTTTCAGAAAGAGCATTTCATGGCTCTGGTTATGTTGGCAGTTGCTTAATGGATGATAATCTTGCCAAATCCTTTATCTTGAAAAACTTTAATTTGAGGAATGGGGCACTGAATGGAACCAAAGCAATTTCCCATTTCTAGCTTTAATATGGGATTTACTAAAGTGTTATACAGAAACTGTTCTCATTTTGCATCTCTCTTGAGAGATATAAAATTTGCCATGTTGCATCTCAATATGACTGGCCAAAACATCTTAACGTGTAAGAACTCCTAGTGATGCATTTGGAATCAACCTGTTCATGAGGGAGCACACATTTGATAACTAAGTACCATTAAAATGAGACAAATATTCGGTAATCCCAGTCATATAAAATTTGCCTAAAATTAGGATATGGCTATATGGATAACTGGTACCATGCAAAACAGAAAGGTTGCATTTTTTTTGATAAAGGAATAAAAGTTCAAAAGTTTTTACTTATGTCCATGAACAGATTGTTTAGCATATTGCATTGCTACATTCCACAATAAATAAATAAATAATCAAATCCTCCAATCTTAAATATACAGTTTTCATTATAATATTTTTCTCATTGTGAAGTAATATCTGGAGATTTCAATTCACTCTTTCCAAGTGAAATATCTTTGATAGTATCTGGCACAGACACATCAGACTTGCATATTTGTTACACTTGGCTACATTCTCTCTATCTTTCAGAAAAATAAAAAAAAAATGGAGTTGCAGCTGTTGCAGCTTGTAAATAAATGGTGTGGTGTGAACCACTTAGTGTACCTCCTCTTGCCAAAGGAATGGCTCATTGTACTACTACAAATACATAAAATATTTCTGGAGAGGACATAAAGTGTCTTAAATGTTTGGAAGACTTTTTTCCTCTCTGTGCTTTACTTCTTCCATCTTCCAGTAACAGTTAAACAAAGAAGTCCAACAACTGAAAAAAAAAACCACAAGTGAGTAACTGATCTCTACTCCACACTTTTTTCAGTTTTTGCTTAGTTGTTTGTTTTGTTTATTGTATCTTTCAGGAATGTGATAGATATATTTGTGTGATTTACCCCTAATGCTCTTACAGTCATTTGAGGTGCACTTTCAAGTTGTTCTTGTGGACCTTATTCATAATTTTGTTTGTTATTCCAAGAGCCACAAGTTATAGTAATCAAGCCTTGTTTATCTAATCATGCACTATAGAGAATGCAGGGCATACTTTATATAAAATATGGAAATCAGAGAAAATAGGCATTTTAAAATTTATTTCCTCCTGGGAATGCATATTTATTTTTAAAACCATTAAAACTAACAAAAGGCAGCTAAAAACCAACATCAGAAGTTAACATAGTACCTTAGGACATAGATATATTTTCTAATAAAATTCAAAAGTGTGCATAAAAAATTCTGCCCTAGCTAAGTCAAATCAGTTTTCATTTAAGTCAATAGACACTGTGAGTGAAGATCTAATGCAAAATTTGCTTCTAAATTTATCTCTGTCATACCAAGACCCAGTAAAACAAGATCTAATCACATCAAGATGAACAAAACAAGTACTCTGGGATCTAGAATTTAGTCATTTCTACACCATCACAAACTACTTTTTTCCTTAGGGTTAGCCTAATACATTATACATAACACACAGCTCACAGAACTGACAATGACCTACATAATCAATTTTACTGTTTCCATTTTTATTATCTTACACAAGCTAAAAGGGTCTTGCTTTCTCTGGGCTTTACATGAAGATCACTGAAACCCATGCAGGACTCCTGCTGACTTATCTGGGTATGAATTGGCTCTGAATGAGCCAAATTTAACATCAGAATAGTTTAATGCTGCACTAAAAAGTAAAACTGTGGTGCACAAATCCTGATGATTTTGGTTGCTTTTAGGCCAGTATTGTTTCAGATGTAAGCCTGCTGCAAGCCATCTCCAGCATAGCAGAGATGGAAAGGCAAAGGTGGGCTGTGGGGTTACTTCCCAAGGAGTTCCTCTGGTGGAAAAACTTGCAGAAGCACCACTGGGCTGGAAATATCCCCTTGAATCAGAGTAGCTTTAGAGAGTTCAGAGGAACTGGAAAAAGGAAGGAGTGGGTGGGCTGAAAAAGGAACCAGGAAAAAAAAACTCTGAGGATCACTAACTTTTTCTATATTACTTCCTTTGCCATGTGATTTGTTGGGTAATGTGTTTTTTGTGATGTGTGCAATTCCCATTATAACTGAAAAAGACAAAACTTTTTAATTTACCCTTTAGGTCTTCAGTTAAAATCATGACATTTATAAGGAACCTTAATTTATGTTGTGGAAGGCCCCACTCCAAGATGTCTTTGACGGTGTCTAATTTTTTTCTTTCATTGTGCTTCTGTTCAAATATTCAGTCCTGGAAAACTGAAGTCTTTCCATACTATTCACAGATGCTTCATCCCTTCAAATTTCAGAAAAAGATTTATACCTGTGAACCAGATTCAAGTAAAAGAAAAAAAAAATACCTGTTAAATAGGAAGAAAATACTCCCCATACTTTGAAAAAAGTATTAATTGAAAAGTCTGAGTAATCTTCTTTTCTCTTATCTGAATAATCTACCTGGTTTATATAGTTACATTCTGTTGAAAAACCCCACAGATTGCATTTCTTCAGTAGAAACTTATTTTCAGAGGAAATTTTTTTTTTATATATGTTACATTCTCCATATGACAGATGCAGTAGCTTGGATAAGAGTTTTCTCAAAACTGTTATTTTTGTTATTCTGATCTATAGGGTAACAAAAAGGAAAATTAAAACTTTGAATCTGCAGTTTTACCATTTCCCTCTGGCACATCAACACTAAGATTGTGATGCAGAGGTAAGAAAACAAAGCCTGTGGTGTATAGAGAAAATAAATACATGGAACCAGAGGCCTCAGAGAGAGGTAGGGCATGATTCAGTGGAAGCTGGAGATAAGGTGCGAGCCAGAACTTGAAGTGACAAAAAGGATTTTAGATCTAATATGAAACTTTAATAAGAAAGCTAGGCCTGAAAGAAAGATAGGCATTAGAAAAAGGATTATTTCAAGGTCAGGTGAAAGAGAAGAAAAATAGCATAGCCTGTCCTCCAGGACATAAAGTAAAGCTCTGGTCTAGTGATGTTCAATATTCCTCTACAGTTTGTTTATTGATATGTGTATCCATTTGAAGTTGTTTATGCAGAGAAAGAAAAACCATTAGTGATGCCAACTAGCAGATAAATACCACAGGTATGTATTATGGGGCTACAGACTCCAGTCTTTTATAAGATTTGTGCAAAAGTTAGCATTGCTGAACTGTGTGCGATGCATCTAAGCTCCTGCCTTTTGCAGTTTGGTCTTTAAAAAATTAGAAAATCACACACAAGTAATCCGTGTTATTGTTCACATATTAAATGCCCATAATATTTCATGATGTGAGCATTATTGGATCCTTATTTAGCTCCCTTGTACATGTTTCATGGTACAGAATACATTTACTCTGATGACATTTGTCTTTTATGAAACAGTTCTGATTGTTATTTGATTCACAGCATGCTCCTTCAACAGCAATGAAGCAAACAAAGGAGGTTCTTATCTCTATTACCTCTACTATACAAACTGAATGATCTGGACAAAGGAATTGAATCTCCCATCAAGTTTGTAGACAACACCCAATTGCACAGGTATATTAATCTACTGGAGGGTAGGAAGATTCTGCAAAGGGGTCTGAACAGGCTGAATCAATGGAGACAGTCTAGCTGTAGGAGATTAAACATGGCCAAGTGGCAAGTGCTGCCCTCGGACCACAATAACCCCATACAATGCCACAGGTGTGAGGAAAAGTGGCTGGAAAGCTGATCAGCAGAAAAGGACCTGGAGGTTGATCAACAGCAGCTGAACATGAACCAGCAGTGTGCCCAGCTGGCCAAAAGAGTCAAAGACATCCTGGCTTATATTAGAAACAGGGGCCAGCAGGACGTGGGAAATTGTCTCCTTGTACTTGGTACTGATGAGGCCGCACCTCAAATTCTGTGTTCAGTTCTGGACCCCTAAATTCAGGAAGGACATTGAAGGGCTGGACATATCCAGAGAAGGGCAATGAGGCTGGTGAAGAGTCTGGAGCATAAATGTCATGAAGAGCAGCTGAAGGAGATGGGTAGTACCTGGAGAAAAGGAGGCTCAGGAGGTTCTTATTCCTATCTAAAGCTGCTTGAAATGATGCTGTGGACAGGAGGGGATCAGTCTCTTCTACCAAGTAACAAATGATAGGACAAGAGCAAATGTCCTTGTGTCAGTGATGGTTTAGATTCAATATCAGGGAACATTTCTTTTTGGAAAGGTATATTAGACAATTATATGGGGTGGAAACTCCAAAGTGAATTACCTCCCTTTTTAGTTTTGTGCTACTTCCCTTTAATCAATAAGGAGACAAATGTGAGGAGATAAAAGTGAAAAAAAGTTTACTATGACTTGTTGGGGGAGGCAGCAGTGGCACACCCCAGCTGCCCACAAGGAAATTTTGCAACATCTTTTTGGTCACTCTTGCCATGGCAATCCCATTTCTGGAACCAGCGGGGAGTTCTCCTTCAGACCTTTTCACTGATGCCACTTGGGATAGCTGCACCAGGACATCCATCACACTCTCTATGAGTTTTTCAGCCATTGCCCCACTTCCAGTCACTCCTGCTGACTGCCACACCCCTATGAAACATTATTTCTTAACTCCTATGATATTCCATATTTCAACTGCTGCCAGAACTGCCCTCACCAAGAGAGCTCCTGCCAGGTGAGACAGCAGGCAGCATTGACTCTTGTTTTTGGGGGTGGGGGCGCGGAAAATCAGTCTCCAGGTATTGTTTTGTCCCTGATCCTTTTTGGGTACTGTCTGGGGAAGAAGGGAGTTTTGTAATTGCAGAGGCTTGTGCTTTTTTTCTCTTTTGTTATCTCTCTCCACCATGTGGTCTGGACTTCTCTGCCATCCTGTTTTTGCTTTCTGGTCCACAGAGCTGCCTATGGAGCCATCAGACTGGGGGAGGGGCTTCTCCACTAGCTTATTTTCTTTGTTGCCAAGGAGTCCCTGGGATTCAGCGCCTTTGGATCTACAGGTTATTACTATTATCTTGGTTGTGGCTGCT
Organism: Turdus rufiventris; assembly: GCA_013186435.1. Classification (NCBI taxonomy): domain Eukaryota; kingdom Metazoa; phylum Chordata; class Aves; order Passeriformes; family Turdidae; genus Turdus; species Turdus rufiventris. Next base: position 2,102,404 of record PYHW01010334.1, read on the forward strand.
TTGTTTTCTAGTAAACTACTATTTTTTCACTTATATCATGTATTAATCTCCTTATTGGTGAAGAGGACTGGTTAAAAACTGGAAGGGGAGCTAATGAATTTTGTAGTCTCCCCCTCATATAATAGTCTTAAACCAAGACAAAAGGTTTGTCAGGGCAACGGTTGAGTCACCATTCCTGATGGTGTTTGAAACATATGTAGATGTACGTGGCACTTAGGGACATGGTTTAGTGGTGTACTTGCCAGTGCTGGGACAATGGTTGAAGTTGGTGGTCTTAAAGGTCTTTTCCTACCTCAATGATTGTATGATTTGGTGTTTCTGTGATTCTATAGTTTTATCCTTGAGAACAGGACATGAATTTCCTATGAATGCCAGACTTGTTTCCCTCCTTCCTCTCAATACACCCGTTCACACACAGGTATTCCTTCCCTGTTCTTTCACAGTTATATGAGACAGGCAGGCAGAGGCAAGCACAATCCATCAGGGACTAAACTCGGATCAAGGAAAAGAAAGCAGCAGTGTCTTAAAGTGTGCCTGAAGTGTCTGCCTCTACCCGAACATAAGTATTCAGTATTCAAATATAAAACTGAAATAAATGAAAACAGTGATATGAATATAGATGATGATATAGAGCAGATTCATTCTCTAAACAGAATTTGAAAATAATAAAAACTGCCTCACACACTTATTATTATTGTGAGATTCTCAAATGTAGCAGCAGAAAACAATATCACAGAATGGAAAATATAAGAGAGCCAGTGACTGCAGAAGAGAATATTTTTGCTATATTGAATGTGAACCTCTACACTTAATAAAAGAACAATGTGAAATCTGAACTGCTGCCACTTAATTGCACACTATTTATACAGGCTGCTGAAAGAGGGCTTGGTCCTGTGGAGTGGATAGCATGAAAAATGTGCAAATGATTATACAGGGAGTACTTCTTAGTCTGCTACTGATCACAAAGCATGGAACCAGACTAGATTAGTAGAAAAATGGATTTGTTTCTTTCCTGTTGTGAGTCTCTTTTCTGTTCTGAGAGGAGAGTTAAATGTTGTGGCAAAGCCCAAATTCCAGTATCCTCTCCTCATAAAAGTACTGATCACATAAAAGAGATATCTTAAATGGGAAGAGATTTTAAAAATACTTTATGGCCTTCTTTGTTACATTTCAAACAAGGAAAGACCAGTTACCAAACTGTTGTCTAGTCTAGATTTAAGAGAAATAAAAATGAAGCTGGGTTATCTTAGAAATCTGTGTACCTACTTTTAAAACTATTGCAGGTTAATGTATTAATTAACTTGCACATGACCTTCAGAGAAATCTGTATTTCAATCAGGGACCCTAGAGGGAAAAACATTTCAAGGTTACAGTGTGATTATAAAATCTTTGAAAGTTTAACACGCCTTAAAAAAATTCCTCTTATCTAAAGTGAGGGGAATGTGGTTTTCACTGTGTGTCCATGAGAATTTCAAAAAGGTGGATTGGATCTAGTCTTCAGCTCTACTATTGAGTTCTTAAAGGTCTGATTTGAATGGAAACAAGCAGTAGATATTTGTTGTTTATGTTTACATTTTTATTTACTGTCCTATATTCTATATATTTACTGTTTTATGTCTATCATAATATTATGTCAGAACTTTATTAAAGAAACCCTTTACAGAACACCCATAAGCACTCCCTATATCCCATAAATTTTAGCCTAGGGCAAATAAAGAAATACCTTCAATTATTCTTTTGGGAAATTCTTCTGAATTGTGCCCCCTTTCTTGAACTCTATCCATAATTTTTAAAAAGGAAAATACAACTAAAAAGGGTACCTTCACACTTTTCCACATTTCTTTGACCTATTGAGCATTTTAACTAGCCAGGTTGAATTAGAGATAACTCTGTTATAATAAAACAAGTTTTCTCACTGTGTTATATCTACTGATTTCAGCATCTTACATATGATGTGTCCTATGGTGTTTTTTAATCAGCACTGAGATGAAATGTGCTTGACTTTCTCAATGCATACTTCAGATTTTCGATTTGACATGATGAGACATTCAGATTAATCTGCACTTTTTAAGAAAAAGGTAGGGAAAGAATGTCCTTGATAAACAGCACTGTGACTTGTATCTGAAAATGACTGTTCTAAACCCTTGTTTGGCATAAATCTTTGCAAAATCAAGATAAGGATTAACAAAGCAGTATGGAAAATTGATATACAGTCTTAGAATAACTTTAAATCTCTGTAGTCCAGATATCATAATTTTATTCTACATTTAGCTGATGTTATATTCTCCCAGTAAAAGCTCTAGTGTGTTTAAATAAATTAAGCCCAATTCTAATCCACTGTTTTTTCTTTGTGGTGATGTGGGCTTTTCAGGAAAAATGATTTTGTAAACACAGTATGTGACAGGGTGTCTCATCTGACTCACATTTTGTCACAAAATGGGTGAAGGAAGCATTACATTTTCAGTATCTTCCTCCCATGCTGTCCCCTGAGAGTGTTTTGATCCAGCAGAAAATGTCGGCTATTAAGATGAACTATAAGATTTGCTATGTAAATCCGTACTTATCAACACACCATTCTGTAAACAGTTTCTAACAGACCAAAGGTAATTCATGTATGCATGAAGAGTTCCTTTTGCTGTGCTGTTTTAAGGGGATCGTGCTACTCTGAACTGGGGAAGGTAGTGGTGATGAAGCCGTGTTTTCCCTTTCTACTTAAGTAGTTTTTCAATATGGTCTCATAGGTGTGTAAATAAATGATAACTGGTTTTGGTTTACAGAAGGACTTATATTCTGGCTATTTGAAGCACCTACCTTGATTTTGTGACAGTCATTTAGTCTTCTCAATGGCCATGTGTACAGCTTTGGGACTTCTTTAAGTAAACCTTTGATTATAATAAAGATGGTTGCTTCAGGTCTTGACTTCTTGATTGCCATAGCCATTCAGACAACAACCTCTGGGTAAAATCATACAATCACTGGGTAATTCAGGGCAGAAGGGACCTCAGGGAATCCTTATGCTGACTTCCTGACCAAAATAATGTTGGCTCTGACATCAGCTCTCAGGTTCTTTAGTCTTTATCCAGTAAGCCTGGACTACTTCCAAGGATAGAGACTATACAGCCTTGGTGGATAGTTATTCCACTTCTTGGCTGACTCTCTTTTATCAGTTTTGAGTATTTGCTGTTTCAGTTTGTCTGTCATCTGTCATTCTATGAGAGTTGTGTGCCATTGAAGAACCTTATTCCGTCTTCTCGGTAGATTCTCTGCAGGTACTGTTGGGTCTTTAGGTCCCCTTAGGGCCATCTCTAGGCAGAATTTGGCAAGCTCCCTCAGCCTGTCTTCACAAGTTACATGCTCTGGGTGCTGACTATTAATACACATGTATCTTGGGGGTTGCAATGGCTTTTACTTGGTACCCTCAAATTATCAAAATCAAGATGTGCCACGCTGCCAACCTTTATTAGTCATTCCTCTTGTCCAGACTCACATGCTCTCAACAAATCTGTCATCCATCCCACATGAAAACTTGTACACCCAGGTTGCTTCTTCACATGAAGGGAACACTCATTCCCCATTTTCCTTGCTTATCGTTCTTTGTTCTAGTCTCTCATTGCACCTCAGTCTTATGAGCTGTCCCCCTAGCAATTTCACAGTTCTGTGACCTGACGTGTTCTAGTTCTTCCTGTATGTTTCCCAGGCTGCATACACATGTTTGAGGTAGGTTTCCGTTCAACCTTTCTGATCATTCTAACTTTTCTTTTGTTCGGATATCCCTGACTTCTCTCATTTGGCTCTCCCTACTCTTTGCTTTCTATCTGCTTCCATGGTTTCTTCATTGACTGTAAGGCTAATCTTTTATCAATGTAAAAAAGAATATGGATGCAGATGTCACTTGATGCACTAAAATGTACAGGGCATATTTTGCACTCATAAGAAAAAAAAAATCATACCATAGTCTTAATTTCTTAGTAGAATTAGGTGTCCTAGGTATCTCGCTGCATCTATGCTAATACAATCAGAGGTTTGACAGTAATATTTTAACCAATTAAATTGAAGAATTCTACTATGCCTTAAAAGATATTAGCCACTATTATATTGCCTGTGGACTTGCCCTTCTGTGACTTATTTATGTCACTGGGAAATTCTTATATTTTAATATTCACTTATTGTAATATATAACTGTAGGGCATGAAAAAGAATGAACAATGAAAATAAAATTATAGCAGGAAATAAATAATTTATATCTGAATGCTAAATGTAGCAAAATGGGAGAGAACAGAATGTTTCATGTAAAGACAGAATACAATGAAGACTCATTTGCTAGTACGTGGTGTTTTGTCTGTTCCTCATAGGATAGAGAAGCAGTACATGGGGAAAATTGAAATGGCTGACAGTTTTAAATGCACATGTTGGAATGGGTCAAAATAACAGCATATTCCAACTTCTCACAGAAAAGAGAATATATTAGCATCCAAAGACTTCATCCAAGTGGCAGAATTTGTATCTGCAAAAAGTGCTTTAATCCACTTGTACATCTCTGAATTTCATGGTTATTCTCACAGGTAGTGGAAACCCAGTCAATTTGGTAAAGTTAGATGGCTGTTACACTCACTACTACAAACAGCAACGTAAATGAATATTATTCCTTATGGGTAGATGTTATTTAACAACTGTTCTGTTTGTCAAATACCCAGTAGCCAAAAGTATTCTCTTACAATACTCTGTGATTCGTATGTTTAGAAAATGCCACTTCCAGAATGAAAAAAGCATGTAACTGCACAGCTATGAGAACATTAGCTCTAATTGTAGTTCCTTTAGAAATACTTTTAAAACTGTGTGTAAGAAAAACATTTTTCAGGTTTCTCTTCATGCTTAACTCCCTTAATCCTTTCACTCATTTCATCCACTTGACCATAATTGACATGCCACACTGCAAAAAGTATTTTTGTTTTTCTCATTCTGTCCATAATCTCTCTTGACCATGGCGTCTTTAAACTAATGTACATAGGAAGGATAAAATAAACTATAAAAAATGTCAAAAATTCGAGCATAGGTTTAATGCATTTCACTTCAAGTAAATGTAAAAGCTGATATTTTGCATCCCCAAGAAAGTCAGAAACAAAAAAACTTCATTTTTTATATTCAGAAAGAATATCTAGTACTTATAATTATATCTTAAATAAGATGATTGGTAGAGTTATTATTCTTAAGCTTATTTTTATAGGTATCTTCTACTGGTTCTCCATAATTTGCCCATTTGTAATAAAACTTCTTTTTATTCCTCATCATCCACACTGAAAAGTACATGAATTAAATAATTTCTTATTAGGATTTTGAAATATATTGGAAAATGTTCATGTGGCATGCTGATGAGGAGTAGATAGTGATCTTGGTCTCAGATTGTGCAGTTTATGTTTCTAATGCTCATTTACACTTTTTTTTTCTACCATGGTAATATCCTTTCAGATAAGTCTCAGAATTCTAGCTTTTATGACTCAAGTCCTCTTTGTCATTTTCTTGAATCATCAAAAATCATGATTAAGTCAATTCCACACACTTCACAACTGTTTCAACATCAAGTGCAATAGACATTTAATGAAACTCGTTAATTTATGTGCTGAATATTTCTAAATTTGGTACTAAATTCTGTTACTATTTTTCTATTTTTTTTTCTTCTATCTTGATACTTCTGGAATTAAGACTTATTCTCTGCAGTACTCTTCACACATTGCTGTATACTTCACTTTCCCCTTCTAGTAGTAAATTTCTTTTTTCTGTTTGCCTTTGCTATTTCTCCCTCTCATCAGCTTTGGTTCTCTGCATTCTGCATTGTATAATTTTGTGTTCCTATGATTCTGTTCTATACTTTGTGTAGGGTGTGTACAGAAGCTATTAAACAAGACCAAGCTGTATTGCAGAATTTTAACCATGAAGAAGTTCTATCAAACAAGAACTGAATATTCAGTACATAGAAACATTTTTTTTTAAGATGAAAGTATAATACTCAGCTCTTCAGAACAATGAGTAGACTCTAGTTAAACAGACCGTGCTTTGCAGCTTTGATGCACAAAGTTATTATGAAGCACTTCAGAAACTCAGAATGAATAATTGCAGTGCTCCTTATATAATATTTTTAGCATGAATTATTAAGGCAACACAGAAAAGCAGGCACAAAGAGTAAATTTCTGTAAGCAAACACTTTGATAAGCTGACTGAAAACGTCCCAAATAATTCTATGCAAGAAAGGAGAAGATAAAGAACTAAATGTCAGAAAGATTATTGAGAAGTAAAAAATTAAGCATATGCAAACAGATAACAGCACATTCCAAAATAGTAACTAGGCAATGGGAAGAAGTAATTAGCTAATCAAGGAAAAAAAAACTAAGTATTTTTGACAGTGAACATAATTAAAGAAAAAACATTTCATAAAGGGACTGAATTAAAGCTCTGAACAATCCTTGAGAAAAGCGGGTCATGTGCTTTAAATCTGCAGCTGCAAATTGGGTAATTCTTAAACAGCAAGTTTAAAGGAAACATTACTTGAAATGTGTTATTTTGTTCCCCCATACACACAACAATATGTATTGGAGACATGTTGCAATAACCGTTTCTTCAGGTAATGCTTCCAGTTGACTCAGAGAAAATGTGACTTACGAAAAGCTTGCTGAATTACTTATTTTGAATGTAAGGATAATTCACTATCACTCTGTAATTTGTTCTCTCTTTTCCAATGATAGCTGGGTCTCACAGTTAAGACACTATTTGTTCTGTTAACCACAAGATGCTCACATGTTTACAAATTTTGATGAATATTATTGATAAGGTTGGCTAATTACACTTTGGTGTAATGGCTGATGTATCTAACAACTCTTACTGTGGGTGCAGTTAGGTGTCTACAGCAGATATGTCAACATTGATATTTCAGGCTTTAAAATGTGAACATTGGGAGTGAAAAAGATGTAACTTGAAGGTCATCCTTTTGCATATTTGCCCTGGATTTAAAAAGCTTAATTACTTAAGTGACTTCTTATCTATAAGTATCTTATTTACTAATTCTTCATTCTTTCTTTTTTCAAACTTCCATTATATTCAGTTAGACTTCTTGGGAATACACTTCTTCTGAACATTAGTATTTCTGTGTTTTTGTTTGTTTATTTTTTAATTGTTAATATATTGTCAGTTTAACAAAGCAGATATTGCTATTTGCAGCTGATATCAGTTGTGGACTAAGAATCACAAAGTAGCAAGACATTATTTCTCTTCACTTTGATGTTGTAAAGAGCAATTTGACAATTAGAAGTTCTAACACAAGAGTTGATAAGAAATATTTAGCAAATCTTTAAATACTGTGCAACATTTTCTGAATTATTTCATTAAATAAAAAAGATAAATCCCAAAATATTTTAGATGTAATAACATTTCCATAAAATTAATATTGGTAAATTAAAAAAAAAAATTACTTTTCCACTTTCACATCTCTTTCCCCTCATACCTTCCCCCTGGCACTCTGGAAATTTGCCCTATTTTTCTGAAAAAGTTGTTTAATTTTATGTGTAGTATATTGGTGAGAGGGATCATTTTACTGAAATCTGGTTTTGCTTCAGGAGAGTTTGGTAGGAAAGATTCACCCAGACTTGTTTATTTGCTAAATTCATACCAGGAGGTTGCCTGCTCTCTCTCCTGTCTCAAGAGCACATAGGCACTCTGATTACCAGCTCTCACTTGGCTACATTAATTATTTCAGAATTCAAAGTGAAACAGGGAGAAAGAGTCTTTATCTTGCATATTGTGCTCATCCAGTTCTCACGGAGCTGATGAGACTTCAGGCTTTTGTAATTTGTGATGAAAAAGGGCTTCTCCAGGCCTTATAACAACTCCCAGGTGACATTTGCATGTTTCAGGACAGTCAGAGCACTGACACCCCATTGTGTTGACAAATGTAACTTAAATACTGGTGCAAAGCTATCTGGGCAATGTAAATTCCTTTAAAGGAATTTCTCTCAAATTAAAAGAATTCTGAGTAGGTAGAGTCTATGTTCTGTTACTAAAGCTGATGTAACAGAGATGAAACAAAGTGTGGATCAGAATCTGTCTCTTAGTCTCCTCTGTCAGTGGGTTTTCTTATACTGGGACTTAGCTCTGAAGAGGGGAATCCTATTCAGCTCTCTGTTTGTGAAATTATTTTAAGCTGAATATGAAGGGGTTACTTAAGTAAAACTTAACACTCTTGCAAAGTTAAAAACAGTAAACCTGTATATTAGAAATATAGATTGATTATTTTTTTTTTTATGCTGTGTAACATGGTCGAGTGGATGAGTCAATATTTTGTTTACTTTGTCTACCTTTACCAAAGGTTTAAACTTTTTTCCATAGACTCAGTGAAATTAGTGCTTGTCTGAATATTTTGTATATCCTTTCTATCAGTTGGCTGGCCTGAAAGGAAGAGTGACACTTGTTCTGAATGGGTAAGCCCTAAATGTCAGACCTTGCTTCACTGATGTCCATGTTCTTTAGTCTTTTGTCAAAATATGACTGCTAGGAAGCAAAGGTGATGATGCTCTCCTGTTTGAGAAGTCAGTTTATTTCAGCACAGTTTCAGCAGCAATTTTACAAATCTTCTCTGGATCACTTGGTAAGTTTTATGGTACACAAAGAGGCTTCAGGCAATATTTGTTCAATTCTGCAGTGTAAAGTGCAATTATTTATTTTCTACTGTACATAATAGATATCAAGTCACTAACAAGCAACTAGGCTATATGTTAACATGATCTAATGTGCTTCCCAGACCGAAGGAGGCACTCAGTAAGTTTCTGCTGGTTGGGCAATCTTCATCAATGGGAAATGGTTGGGTATTTCTTGGAGAAGGCTGATGTGTTTAATGCTTTCAAGTTCCAGTTATTTGTTTGGTTCTTGTCTGTTTTACGGCTTTCAAATAGTATTATTCTTCCTGTGTCTTTGAACTCCTAATAACTGCTGTTTTATGATTAATTTACTCCTGTGCTTCTGAATTTATGATTTCTAACTCTTTTAGCTCATATAATTTTTCACACCTTCACAATGAATTTCTCAAGAAAACTGAATTAACAACGCACAGCTGTGCTACACCACCTGTGTTGAGATGGTTGCAATCCTGTACCCAGGGTTTTCTTGAAATTCTAATTAATTGGCTAAAAAGTTTCTGTATTTCTGTTTTTAAATGATAAAAGGCAACAATTGCAGTATAACCATAGCCACATTTGCAGATCTTTTGGTAAACCTTCAGAGGAAAAGCAATAAATTAGTGAATTTAAACTAATACATACTTCTTGAATAAATTGTCTTGAAATATAGACTGCTTAAAAATTATGGTTCTATCTTTAGAAGTTGACTTAAATAAATAAATAAAATTTTAATAAATCAGACCAGTAAAGAGAAATTTAGAAATGTAGAAATGTTAACTGGAAAGTTACAGATTCATATATAGCTCGTCTGATAGGAACAAACTGTGATATTTTTAGATAGGATAGTTTCATAGTTGTCTTTGTGCAGTGTCTAGTAGTAGAATTCAGATTATTCATGAACATTTTGGAAGCTCTCTACATGCATCATATAAAAAGAGGCAAAATTAATTCTGATTCATTTTCATTCCCATTTTTCTTGCACATTGGCTTGCAATAAAATTGGGGGTTTTTTTTAGGCTATACTAAAAGTTGTTAAAGGAAACATAATTTAATTTAAAACCAACTTGCACCATGACCCATTCTGCTGTCAAAGAAAATTACTATAAGCTAATTAATAATGGATATCCTTGTGAGGTGAAAAAACTTTGTGGGATATTGTACTGAATAAAATACTGCAATAAGAAAGCTGCTTATGTATGAGGTTCTACACTCCAACAGAGTTTTGTTAGTTGCTTCCTTCTAAGACTGTAAAAAATCTGAAATATTTGCTGCAACATAAAATTAATTTGCATTTTGAAGAGATTCTAAAAGAGAAGTCTATCCAAATGCTACTGTGGTTTTCAAACTCTTTAAAATAAAAGTGCTCTGAAAAAGGCTGTTGAAGCATGTAAGGCATTTAGTACAAATGTTCAAAACTAGTGTAAATTCAAAGCTCCTTATTCCAATGCTCTCTGCTGCTAAGTATAAATCTGCCACTTATTTGGGTCATGTTCATTTAATTTAATATAGCTGATTGCAGGGTGATTATGTACAAAAGCCAAATAATGCAGGACACAGGTTTTATTACACTTCCCCAAGAAAAAACCCTTTTCAAACTCTATTTAGGATTGTGAAGTCACTGCTGCATCTGCAAATTAAAAAAAAAAAAAGTTTAATTTTAATAGTTTAATTTTATTTTTTAAAGGAAACTGTAAATCTAAATGGTCTCACTATTTTTTTAATTCCATAGTTCTATGAAGCTGTTTTGCTGTCATTTGATTCCTATGCTTTATCTCTTTTTTACTTTTGGTTCCACAAATTTGATGTCTTGCTGTCTTGATGTTATGACGCTCATATTTATCTCCTATGCTTGAATATAATTCAAATGTTAAAGTGTGTATAGATTATGTTGTAAGGAAGTTTCGGGGAAAAAAAATAAGACACCATTGCTCTTGTATAGTAATAGAAACATCTTAATGCTAATTTGATTTATTATGCTTATATTGACAGCTCTATTTTTTATATAAATACTTGAAACAGTCACCTGCCAGAGACACCTAAGTACTAGACTAACCGGTAGCTTCCCAGAATACCAATTCCTTACCTGGTACATTTGGATTGTGAGATGAAAAGGAGGAAGGTAAAAATTTCAGGCAAAGTGGTATTTTCTGGCATGGAAAGTAGAGATAGCTCTTCACTACTGATTACCAATTATTTTTATTTTGGTAGAAGTGAAAAGCTGAGAAATTACAATTTGCACACAAAAGCCTAATTCTGGCTTTTGCTTATTATTCCTGTATGACTTTGAAAAAGTAAGTAATTTTTGAAGTATTTAATTCTGCATACTTGAGGGCTGTAGGAGTGTAGAGGAGTATAGAATTAAACTCTTCAAAACCATGTGTGTGCATTATACCTTCAGTTTTCATTGAGAAAGACATAAAATACACTTCTCCTCTGTTCTTTAATAGAAATATCTATAGCTTCTCCATTCTGTGTCAGACTTGTTTTTATTAGCAAGTGCTGGACATGCTGTGACAGGGCTTTTAAGGACCATTGGACCTTAAACAGAATATAATTTACTTTCTAGCCAGACTGAGTTGCAAAAAAGGCTAAAGATATCAGCATTGCAAAAATGGTTGTAGCTCCAAGCTTTAAGAAATCTGGTTTTTTGTGAGTTAAGGAACGTCACAACACTGAAGCTTCTACCCAACCTTCACACTGAGCTTTTAATAAGAGCACTCTAGAAGACTATTCTAAAATTGGTCTAGATAAGAACTTTGGTTGGTTTGTGGGTCTGGACCTAAGCATCAGACTAGAACTATGTAGGAATACATAGCAAACTACTATGCTAATTAACTGCAATTAAATGTAATTAAATGCAATTTAATTAAATGTAATTGAATTAAATGCACCCATTACTATTTAGACTATGTAATGAGAACAATACTTGTAAACAAAATCTTATTTCAAAAGGCTCTTTTGTCTATACTTTTTCCAAGTCTTTTAGCATCAAATTGTTCTTGTTTCCTAAATAAGGTAATTTTCTACGGTAATAGGCCTAAGGCTTTAATCACCTCAAAGTCTGCATTTGTGGTTTCATAGCTTAGAGACTTCATTATCTAGACTCTAAATGAAAATTTCAGCTGTAATCAGAGGGATTTGAAGATTAAACCTTTTCTCCCCCTCACATAAAAATTGCTTTTTTTAAAATAAAGAGTTTGTATCACATTTAATTGTTTCTATATCTACCTGTTTCAGAAATCAAAGCCACTTGCAACACTCTTTGAAAGCAGAAATTGCTTTCAACAGCTTCTGAGATCAAACCCTGCATGTGAAAAAGGGTTTGGTACAAAACCTGCCAATTTCAAATAGCCTCTTTGGAAGCATTCTATTATTTCATGAGTATTTAAAGTTCTGTACTTTTTTGTACAGAACTATATTTTCCAAGTAAATAAAAGAGGTGATGTGGATTGTAAGGAAAAATGTAGACTGCATAACACACATCTGAAAAAGTTTTAGGAACATTTTTCTTTTCAATATTCATCTTTATTAAACATAGTTTCTCTTACAGTTCATGTTTCCAAGAGCAGTATTTTCATTGCAACCTGCTATAACACTAGATCTTATTATATTTTAGTAAGCTTATAAATGGAAAACGTCTCAGGTATTCTGCGCTGCATTCAGCAAACCCTAAGTTGATCAGGAAGTTTTCTGGACCTGCTCAGAGAAGCTCTGGGCAGACCAGCCATCAATGCAATTTTATTGGAGACAGGAAATTCCGTTCTTCCATAGAAACCACGTTTCCATGCTTGCAAGACCAATGCTACTTGGTATAATGCTAACTCAATAGATCTATATATGAGTGGTATTCTCTGTGGTGGTTGTGACATTCACAAAATGTCAACCTTTACCAAAGAAATCATATTGAATCAAACCCAAACAAATCAATCTTCAGAAAATATAGTTTTAATAAATGACAAAAGCTCATGCCTTATGATAAAGAAAACTATCCTGAAAAATGCAGAAATACCAGAGATATGGAGGACTTTATTAAAAAAAAAATCACTGCAGCAGATTTCTCATGGATAGGGTTTAGATTTAGAAAGTGGCAAGAACTGTGTTAGATTTAATTTCATATGTTGCATTTGGCAATGAAAAGTTCTCTGGCAGTGAGGGTCTGTTGCTATGGTGAAGTTGTGGGAGCTCCAACATCCCCCAGCAACTGAGTGCTTTACAACAGCTTTGTGTGAACAGGGCATGTCCCAAACAGCTGCTCTTTCTACTTACTTAGGCTTCCCAATAAGTTTTCGATGGTGAGTTAGACTTTCTCATCCTAAAGCATGCAGGTAATCACTGGAGTAAAAATGTACTGTGGTTATGTTGATTCTGTTCCACAAATTTGATTAGTTTTATGAAAGGACTGGTTTTTGACACCTAGTTAATAGTAATCTGGTTAATAATAATTAAATGTGAAAGCACCTACAAATCCTATGGACCTGTGGGTATCAGTGGCCCTAACAAAGAGCAGAGTGCTGAGGTCCCTGATTGATGGGACATTGAAAGGGTCAGCTTGAAAAATTTTGTGTAACTGGTAAGATAACAAGGTGACTGGTCAGGATAATTGTGGGGCCTATGGGAAATAGCAAATTAATGAGATGTTTTTGGGGGATTCCTGGGAATTTTAAAAACTTTCTGGATTATGTTTTAAGGGGTTGAGCGTATCTGTTAAACTTATTACAGAAAAATTAAGGAAACAGATCATGGAAAAAACATGAAGGAAAGCGGAAATGGAGATCAAAGTGTCTGATCAGGTATAAGCAGCTTGCTTGTCAACATAATTATAAGGTGAGACTGCTATAAGAGCTGTGTTCCTAACCTTTTTTTTTCCTGCATCTGTATGTTTGTTTGCTTATATGTAAGTTTTGCTAGCCAGCTTGGAGATAAGTTGTCTAGGATTCTAGCCAAGGTCAGAGCCACTAGCTGGGAAGGAGTCCCATTAATAAGAACTATTAATGACTCTTTTAATGTGTGTTGCATTCCCATTCCGTCAGTTGGGGTGAAAATATACTTACCACAGACACATATTTCTTCTGGCACAGTAGATCATAAATTTAATTGAGCTGCAATGTCTTAAATAATTATTATAATGGTTTTAAGTCTGAACATCTTAAATATTGAACATGAAAGAAAGCAAAAAGTGAGACACTGGGATAATAAGACCTCACCTTTTTCACCCACATTGACCATAGGTTTTTGTGTAAGATGAGGCAAGACAATGCCAGTCCTTATTTTTGGTTTTGTGGTGTTTTTGGTTTTTTTTGTTTTTTGTTTTTTGTTTTTTTTTGGGGGGTTTTTTTTTGTTGTTTGTTTGTTTTTTTTGTGGTTTTTTGTTTTGTTTTGTTTTGTTTTGTTTTGTTTTGTTTTGTTTTGTTTTGTTTTTGAAGGGGGATGGGGCAATTTTCTTTCCTTTTCTTCATATGAGGGATTATTGAAATTATCTTTCTGTAAGAATGTACTGGAGAAAATGGAAAATGTAGTCCACTGAATCTTATGATTTGGTTACGCCACAGCCGTCACACTGTAAAGAATTGTGTGTTACATCTGTAAAGAAACTGCTCACTAGTAATATTTCAGTGCTCATCTCTGTCCATTCTGTGACAGATCTGTGGAACTACCCATAAGAGGAGCAGGGTGCAGTATTCTCTGTCAGAAAATTTAACGTTTTTTTGTATCATGAATTTTGCATCTGTAGTGCAATTTATACAGGCTGCATGTAACAATGGTATTGTCTGCTAGAAACAGAATGTTCATTGTTTGGATTGAACAAGGCATATGAAGTAGGATCAATCTACCCTCAGCTGCAGGCATTTAATCTACTCAAAGATAGGATCTTATCTTCACTGAACAGGAACAAAGAAATCTACCTTTAAACATTTTTCCAGAGAAGTCAAAATTTATTATCTTCATGTCTTTGTCCTCTGACCATAGAAAAAGACACACATGGGATGCCTAATTTTCATTAAGTTAAAAATAAATATTGTCTGGGGTATAAAGAAAAAAATTCTAGATCCACACAAAAAAAGCCAAAACAACCCTGCTATATTAAAAGCACCAATAAAAATGATAGGTAATTTAGTTAATTATTAGCCAGAACGGGAAAGAGGGCAGTAAGAATGAAGGTAATATAAGAGAAGAAAGAAAACTTATTTACCAAATGTGAAAACCTTTCTTCAGAACAGGGGAGTGTCAGAAACATGCTGAAGTGAAACTTAAATTTGAGTAATTCATAATTCCATGGGAAGTATGCTAGAAAGAGCTTTTCTTAGACTATTCAAATAATGACTTGGGTATGAAAATATTTCTGCTGCCTCTAAAATGTAAGAGTTTGTCATGTTTTTGCTGTGTATTAAAAAAGTATATAACATTGTTGAAGGACCATTTTTGTATCACATGTCAGCAAATGCTCTAATAGCATTCAGTGTCTGTGGGGTTTTCCCTCCCTTTTGAACTTAATCTCATGATTTGTCCTACATTTTGTCATAAATGAAACAAGTTCATGCTTTTATCCCCTTAACAGGAGAAAAATGTATTGTTACCTTTCTGTTTGGCTCCTCTTAGCTGAGCGCTTAATCCATAAATTGAACTGAAATTCATGTTACTCCTTAAAGTAAGCAATCAGTGGTGTAAATGGTAACTTCAACACTGTGGTTACAAGAATCTGGAAATAGAATAAAATTTGAAAGGAAAGAACAAAGATCAGCTATATTAATGCAATAATAGTACTTCTAGTGAAGTGTGTGAAACGGGTATCTTTACAGTGAGAACATCTCTTTGAGTTTAACTGATGCACAAGAAAAGGATTGACTGATGGTGGAAACTCATTTATATATCAAAATACAAACTACACAGTGAAGAGACAATTTTGGGGGAGAGGGTGAACACGACACTA
Source organism: Turdus rufiventris (assembly GCA_013186435.1). Lineage (NCBI taxonomy): Eukaryota > Metazoa > Chordata > Aves > Passeriformes > Turdidae > Turdus > Turdus rufiventris. The sequence goes on from PYHW01010334.1 coordinate 2,117,992, forward strand.
CAAAATTATGTGTGATGTAGGATTAGTAACTGTTCACTGTCTTCCAATGTGAGAACTAGGCAACATTAACAATATTTTCTGGCTATCAGGTTAAAAAGAAGCAAAAGAAGATGGCTTCATGCACAAGACTGGTAGAATTGTAGAGCTAAAGGAGTTTTATTTTTATTTTTATTTTACCTTTCAAGTATAAATAGTGCAAGGGAAGCTTGGAAGAGAAAGAAAGAGAATCCTGCTGAGGTTTAGCAATCCAGCAAACTGTGACGACTTAGAAGATCCCAATAGCAAGAAATAGCCAGGAAATGGAAGCGTAATCACTGAGCTCATTATTCAGTGCCATGTTCTTCTTCTTTCAATATAAACCTTGGGCTGGTATTCGAGACTGACTTAGACAAAGATCTGGTCCCTTAGCCTGAACTATTAAATCTAATGATTTTGTAATGTGTGAAAAAAACCCAACATAGTTACAATGGTAAAGCTACAGCAACTCTGAATTATTCATTACAGGTAAAACCCAATATATTATATTAAACTTATATGTGTGTATACAGACATACGTACTCTGAACCGCTTTTTGAAATCATTTTTGCACAACTATATAAAAAGACTGAGATGCTGTTCTATCTTTTTAATAATAAATGAACATTCTTATTTCTTTGAAATATTACAAAATCTTCCTTGTATTTATGTAAGTAGCTGTATTATACTCAGTAGAAATGAAATCACTCAAGCTTACAACAGAAGTCAAAAGAGATGCCCTAGTAGAATTGCACCAAATAGGTGTGTTTGTTTAAACAAAGAAAACAGACAAGAAGACTAAGTTAGCTCAGTGTTGGAGGTATGTTTTTAAGAGCTAGTGAGACCTAAAATCTTAGTTGTGAAACCTGAACTGCGTATTGACTGTCATCATCTGTGCTATTCTAATGGAAGTGAACAATCTGGCCTTACAAACTATTGGCACTTAATCCTGTCTTGAAGATGAATCAGCTTCATGAACTTAACTTTTTCGTTGTTGTTTTTGGTTTTTTGCATTAATTTCATAATCTCGTGAGAAATTGTAAATAGTTAAAATTCCTGGAAAATTTAAGCAATGCATGAAAAACAGAAGAAGAGCCTACAATGATTTTGTTTTTAATGATAGGCAAAGTATTTTCTACAGGGAATTATTTTTCTTTTCATAATATGTCTAGAAATTCATAACATATTTCCACTTTCATTATTTTATTCAGTTTGGCTATTTAAAAGTGATGGAATATATGTAGGAATTTCTTTGTGTTCTAAAGGACTTATTAATATGAAAAAGGTGGTGTAGTGATCTGTAGGTATTACTGTAACTATTCCTCTGTGGAGAGAAGCCCTTGATTTGCACCCCAATTCATAAAACAAGCTTGTAGATGACCTATTTTATAACTCTTTCTCAAAAATGAAAATTTAGTATTCTACTTTTTAAATAGGAGTGGAGAAAAAAAGATCTATGGGCTTTAGTTTGTGGTTAAAAATGTCTGATTTCAATCCCATTCTTCTGACGTTTAAATTGGTTGCAGAAACTTTATTTAATTGAAAGGCCATTGTAAAACTAATTGAATATGTGTTCCATTAAGCAGTAATGCAATTAATCTGGCTATGCCTGTTCATAAATAAGCTCTGAGAAAAGTTTTTTGAGCCATTTCTCTTTTACTTCACAGGCACATGCTTTAGAATGTCTTTGGGATAATTGTAGAAGGTCCAATAAAGAATTACAAATAAAAAAGATAATTAAAAAAATTAAAGAATTTCTAAATGAATCAGGGGAGATGAAGGGAGAGAAATAGATTGTACCATCAGTATCTAAAAACAGATCTAGCTCTTCTCTCACAGGTGCTGTAAGTTTGCCTTCTATTACTGATATTGCCATTATCAAACATTAGATAAATTTGTACTTTGCATTCCAGTCAAAGGAAATTTTACTTGGTAGCTGGCAGACTTGCTATATTTTTATCCTAGAAACTCCATCTTTATAGAAAAGTTCTTACTCTAAATGCAGGCTGCTTTCTCTCCCTCTTGGCTGCAAAGGAGCTTAGGATAACTAAGATAAGCCCAGTTGTCAAATTTTGAAATGTCGAAACATGAGATGAATCCCTCAGAAAGAACTGAGCTAATACCATGACTGCCTTCTGACACTTGGGCACCAGTATAGGAATCTTTGGTTTTAAATGTATTTCTTAAAATGTTGCCAACTTGATTCCTATATACATATTTATAAGGCAACATCCCCAAGGGTGAAGCATAATGTTAAACATGTCTTAAACAAAACATCTCACTGTGAGAATTATGTTCTTTGATTCAGAAAAGTTCCGAATGCATGATAATTATAGTTTAGACATAAATAAACAATAATTACACAAAATAAATTTCCTGTTTCAATTATGCAATTAATTTATCTCAAATTACAGTTTCTGGAAGCATGCATTTTGTGTGTAAATTTGGAAACTGAAGTCAAAATGTTTTTCTTTCCACTACTGTCTTCTCAGTATTTACAAGCATAGAGGAATAGTTCCCAAGTTTCATCTCTTGGTTTGCAGGACCAAATCCCTGCTTTTCTCTGATTTGGGTTGGTCATAAAAACAGAATTTTGAGGGCCGTGTGCATAGTCTAGCATTCAAAGACCCATTCTGCAAATGTAGAAGAATATGGAATATTTTAAAGGATTCCTTTGTGTTAGGGGGTTGTAATATATGATCTTTGCTAATGGATTCAACTTCAAAATCTACCAATGGTCAACGTTTTGATACACAGTGATTGTTCACATAGGATCCCTAGAAATGCTGTTAATTTTTATAAGTTAAAAGACATCAAGTAAATTTTAAAAAGAAAAATACAATTTAACTTAGAGATTTAGGATTCATTTTTTTAATCTTTTCTGTTTGTCATAAGTAAAATTTATATTAATCAAATTATTGGAGTGGAATTTTCTTACATGATTGTGTGTGAAACAGGTTTTCAGTCCTGGAATTATTAAGACTCAGTTGTGGGTTTGTTGTTTCTTCCTTTTCAGCTGCATAATGCATACATATATATATACGTAAATATTTGCTTTAAATTTAGATGTTTTCAATTTTATTTTCTATTTTTTCTCTTGCAATGAAAAAAAGTCTAGAAAACAATATACCATTAAACCAGTAGGTTTAAAAAGGCAATGAAGAATTGTTTTAATGGCATGAAATTTCTTTTTAAGCAAATATTCTTTTTAGAATAAGTCCTGGCTTAGACAGATACATCCTTGATGAGGTAAACAAAGGTGTTTTGGGGGTTTTATTTGTTTTATTCTGCAGAAAATTTCTCAATTGATTTATTTATGAATTTGTATTTCCCCACATGCTAGCAATGTACTTTCAGAACAACTCCCAAACTTACATCCTAGTTGTCTCATTTCTTGTTCGGTTTTTAAATGAATGTACATTGTGCTGTTTTACCTTGTACCTTGGAAAAAGGAATCCTTTTTCTTTTCAGCTTCATTATATTTTTCTTACATGAACAGCACAATGAAAAGATTTTTTGAACTTGATGTTGGCCTTCAAGAAGTATTTAGTTTGCACTATTTGAAACTGTAAACTGAATTATTTTGGAGGAGATTTAAAATGGGTATCATCTACATATAAATTGGTTTTAGAACCAAAGGGGGCCTGCAGTCAGTATATATTACAAGATTCTATCACACTGTCTAATGGATTAGATTTTATTAAGTACTATAAAACAGCATGAGATGTACTCAATAGAAAGCAAATTGAACTGAAACAGATAATTAATTACTGCAACTCCTATTTTTTCAACATAGTTTAGGCACAAATGTGTTTGTTATACGTGTGTATGGTGCATATTGCATCATAAATCTGTCAGCATAAACTTTTTCATACCTAAAACAATCAATATGCTTTTCATTCAAGGTTTTAACATTTTAAAAACACAATGTATATTTTGCATACACAGAATCAATTTTCCCTGTTGAACTTAATGGAGTCCTTAGCAATTTCCACATTAAAATGCTTTTCTATAGTTAGTAAAACCATCACAGATATATATCCTATAGAGCCTTCAAATACCTCCTAACTAGATCCTGGTAAGTAATGTCCAGTGTGAAGAAAAATAGTGTTACTAAAACCAGCCATAACTGTATGCAGAGAATCCTTGGGAAAAGATACCTGAAAATCAACTTGGGTTCTATTCTATGGATATCCAGAACTGTTGTAAAGACACTTGTCTAGAAAAGTTTTGTTTAAAAGACTTTGGAAAGAAGATTCCTATATTCTACCTAATACTACTCTACCATCTTTGAAAAGTGAGTCTGAAGCCTGGAAGACAGCTAACTTGTAACCAAAATTATATATTACCTTTCATTACTTAGATGACTTCAGTAAAAAAAATTATTTTATGAGAAAACTTTCTAATGAGATCCCAAGCTATTGAAAAGTTCAGCACTTGAGATATGAAATTCTTACAACTTAATGTATTCAAACCATGTATAAGGCAACAGTGTTCCACATGCCCCAATTCCTTCCTATACTCTTCATCCAATGGAGCAGTGTTTCCCCATCACTTGTAACCATCTATCTAGGGTGCTTTCTGCAAGAATCATTGAATAAATATCAACATTCTGTTGACTTTTGACATATTTGGAAAACTATGCTCACATGCTGTTCCAATGTCCGTTGAAGGTACTTTGGTTCCAAATTGAGCCTGTCATGTCTCTACATTTTAAAAATTGCTTTTCTGGTTGTGAAGCTACAATCACTGCTGCTCAGTCCAGATCTTTTCTGGTATCTTTAACATGAATGTTCCATGGGGAATTAGGAATAAGTGAGTAATACAATTTTTTTATGGAAGATTGTTTTCTTTCCTTCCAAAAAGAGAGGTCAAGAAAACCCCAAACCAAAACAAAAACAAGCAAACAAAAAAACAGAAAAAAAAAAACAACAACAAAAAACACCACCAAAAAACTCAAAAAGCCCAAACAACAACAACAAAAAACAAACAAAAAACAAAACCAAAAACAAACGAAAATACCCCAAAACCAAGAAAACAAAACAAAAAAAAAAGAAATCAACCAGACAAAAAAGATCAAACCAAAACAATTTAAATAAAAAAAAGAAAACAAAACCCACCAAAAATCAAAAAAGAAGAGTGACTTTGGATGAGGATATTCCAAAACCACTATTGCAGATGCATTTCAAGTTGTTTGTTTCACAGCTTCTTGGCTATCTTCAGTCATGGAGCAACTTAACAGAAAAAATTTACCACACCTGTGAGAAGGGAGTTGGTAATAGAAATTTTAAACTAAGCTTTGTCATTCAGAATTTTTTGAATGGGAAAAGATACATTGTAATATATATGCATTTGATGTGACCCAATATTCAATCATATGACCAAGTAGAAAAGGTGCAAACTGAAAATGACAGATTGAACGCCTGGTTCTTATAAAGTGCAGTGAAAGACACAAATAATAATTATTATAAACAGTAATAATAGTAACAGGAGCAACATAAAATCCCCTTCAGAATCCCTCCAGTTTTGCAAGCATGGAACTTAATGGTTGTTTTCTCTGCATATAAGTCTTTAACTTATTCAAACTGGCTCTATTTCTTTGAGTAAGGTGAAAGTCTTGTGTAGTGTCTGCCATTTCACTCACACTGTGCCTTTCCTGATACAACAAACAAGGAATCCTGCTGTACTCAGCACTGATGAGGCCACATCTCAAGTCCTGTTTACAGTTCTGGGCCCCTCACTACAATAACATTGAGGTGCTGGAGCAAATCCAGAGAAAGGCAATGAATATGGAAAAGGGTCTGAAGCAAAAGTCCTGTGAAGAGCAGCTGAAGGAGCTGAGTTGGTTTAACCTGGAGAAAAGAAGGCTCAGTGCTGACCTTGTCCCTCTCTACAACCACCTGAAAGGAGATTGTAGCCACTGGAGAGTAAATCAGCCTGCAGTGTCAAGCTGTACCGGGGAAGTTCAGGCAGGACATCAGGAAGAAGTTTTTCACTGAAAGAATGATAAGTATTTGATTGGGCTGCTCAGGGAGCTGGTGGATTCAGTCCCCCTGGAAAGTTAAAGAAACAACTGGAGATGGCATGTGGTGCTATGACTTAGTTGACATGGTGGTGTTCAACAAAGTTTGAACCAGAGGTCTTTTCCAAAGTTAATGGTTCCACAATTCTATGATTCTGATGAGACCTGTAGTATTTTTAAAATATGCTTGCTGACCACGCTTGTAAGAACAAATACTTACACTATTAAATAGAATAAAGAAGTGAAAGGTTGATTTTTTAACCTCATCATCCTGCCTAGACTGTGGGGCTCTAACTCAGCTCTCTGAATTTGTTATTTTTTGGGTCTGCCTACATCACTGAGTGTCAAAATTAGTTTTTTCCTTGCAAAAGGTGGCAGGGAAACAATATTAATAACTTGAGAATTCACCTTAGTCACGATCATAAACTATTTTAGAAATCTCAAGATCTACAAAGCGGAAATTATTCAGTATTTTAGATAAAAAGTACAAAGTCACAAACCCCACATGCAGATTGCCTAACATTTAGAACTGTATTAACTTGGCACTTACTTTGAATCCAGTAATTAAATTCCACACAGTTAAAAGATTTTTTGAGGGTTCTTTCTCTTCTTTATGTGGAGGTTTTGGAATCAGATTCAGTTACAAATGAAGTGATGTGAAGTACTACGGTAATGATTTCTTATTTCTTTGTTTCTCTTTACTTTTGCGTGACTTGTCCTTACCAGTTCTTTACTCCATTAGCAAAGGCATATTAAAAACACATTCCGCTAAACCCAGCTGTTATAACTGAAAATCACAAGAAGAAAATCTTAAACATGGGTAAATAATTCTCCATTTGCTGTAAAAGAAATTATCTTCTGACAGGCTTAGAATTTTTCTTCCTCAGGCAAGGTCTCCTCTCACTGGAAAAACATGTATTATTGACATTCAAATATAGACTGACAGATGTGGGTTTTCCATATATCAGCTTTGAATGTCACCTCTTTTCCAAGTGATAATTGAAGTCCCTTCTTTGGATGGAAAATTCTCAGTAGATCATATTTTTTTTGTAATAAAATTAGATGGAGTACAAATAAAAGTACTTTCCTTGTAATCTTCCAAAATAAAAAGATTTTTTTTCCTTTAGAACCTATCACATGTCTTTGAATAATATGTGTTATCTCAGCAGAGTTTTATTGTCTTTTTTCTCTAAACTTCAGCAAAGGCAGGAGGCAGTTAACATTTTTTGAGTCAAATATCTTCATGACACACTCTTTATACATCTTGCTATAAAACATAAGTGGCATTTCTGAATAACATGAAGTTTTATGTCAGCACCTTAAATATAGTATTGCAGTGAAAAAATATGTTTCATATTTTTCTTCTATAGAATTTTTTCTCTATTTGTATTAGAGAGTATATATATATATAAAGAAATATACACTCAAAAATATGTAAAGACAAAATTAAAACAGGAAATACAATGGGGAAAAGTTGCATGGAAGCTTATGATATATTTAAAAACTAAGTAAAAGGTGGTGCAAGTGTAAATTAAAATTAATTTTCACTGGATATCCATCATATCACTGTCTTTTCTATACCTTTAAGAGGCCTTCATCCTGGGTTAACAGTGAGTGTGAAAAGTGCTCTTAATTCATAGAATAAGGACTCACCTGAAAGAGTAGCTCTACAGGAGCAGTTTACAATGTCTTGTGCAAACCTGGAGAAATTAAGAATAAATTCTAGAGTCATATTAAACAGTTCTAAAGTAGATGTAGCATCCTACTTATTATAAAACTCTTGAAATATGAGTAGGATATAATATAATATAATATAATATAATATAATATAATATAATATAATATAATATAATATAATATAATATAATATAATATAATATAATATAATATAATATAATATAATATAATACCTGGGTACCTATCTAACTACCTCTTTTTACCATGACCTCTGGTTTATCAAATTGTCAAAAGCTTAAAGTTATTTACAGTTTAAAATTATGCATAAAGATGCCTTCTGTGAATAGTTCTCAATTTGCACATTATTTGGAATAATGCATTGCTAATATGGAAATGCTGAAAAATCTCCACTTTTTGTACTTAGGGGTTCAGCCCTTTTTGATTTTCAGTGAAAGAAGAGATGGTAGCTCTGCATCACTTTAATATTTTGCTGCTTCTCAATGATCTCCTTGTAGCTAAATTAAGATTTTATTATTGGAGATGTTGAAATCAGGAATATAGCCGCAGTTAACTTTTTTCTTATGGAAACATGTAATCTGCATGAATTATACATCACATTGATGGTACTCTGTTAGACAGTTTTCCCCAAAGCACAGAGAAAACTCAGGGTGAACTTGTTAAGATTTCATCATTGTAAAATGATGAATTGCAGAATAAGCTGAGTTGGAAAGGACCACAAGAATCATCGAGTCCAGCTCCTGCCCTGCACAGAGCCATCCCTAAGAGTCACACCCTGTGCCTAAGAGCATTGTACAAACACTTCTGAACTCTGCCAGGCTTGATGCTGTGACCACTTCCCTGGGGAGCCTGTTCCAGTGCCAAACCACTCTCTGTGAAGAACCTTTATCTAATGCCCAACGTAAATATCCCACTGGCACAGCTTCAGGCCATTCCTTCGGGTCCTGTCCCTGGGTACCAGAGAGGAGATCAGTGCCTGCTGCTCCCCTTCCCCTCAGGAGGAATTTGTAACTAAAATGAAGTCTCCCCTCAGGCTCCTCTTCTCCAGGCTGAGTAGACCAAGTGCCTTCAGCTGTGCTTTTCAGAAGCTCTAATGCTGCATGCAGGGTAAGTATATATATTAGGTGTATAATGCTAAACAATATAGAAAAGAGCCTCTGTCAGAAGCCGTCTGTGATTATGGGATTAAACTGACCCAGTCTCTGAAATAACTGCATTTAACCTTTTATGAATGATCCCTGACCTGCACTAAGCCCCTAAAACTACCTGTGATTTGTCTGGGAGCGTGACAGCTGGCACTACTCAAAAGCATGCTGGATTTCTATCCTTACACCTGAAGAAATGTTCAGCCTTTTGTTTAGCTGAGCACTGTGCTCCAGCCCCACCATTGCTTAAGGCACTCCTCTGGACGTAGCTGTGGGTATTTGCTCAAAGAAATAAAGCTGCACTGTATGAAATATTATGTGAAAGGGATCATAGCTTAGGAGAGATTGCTGTGTGAGCATGAACTTCAGGGACTTAGTCACGGTTCATTCCTACTTACTTTTAGAAGTTTTGTGATATTCCACCTGGAAGAGTTGATACAACAAAATGCATTTTCCTTGTTTAATTTCAGTTAAATCATCAGCTGATGTGCACTGATTTCTTACTTGATTTTTAAAACTTTATTACTGCTCTGTCATTCTCTTCTTTTACCCTTTTCTGGTTTTTTTCCCCTTTTTTCTGCATGACATTATTGACTGATCATTAATATAAATTATCCATTTTTAGTACTGTGTCTTTCTTTCATGCATGTGTTTAACAGAGAGAAGAAAATTCTTTTTATGCAGTTAGCCACATAAATGACCATGTGAGCCCTTATCTTGATGGTTTTCCCATTTCTCCTCTACAAAACTGAAAATCTACCCTCTTACTTATGACAGCAAACTCTGAAATATAAGGAAATTGTTAAAATAATTGCAAACTTTGTGGTGTTATTTTCTGAAATGTGAAGTGTTACTGTAATAACACAAGGATAACACAGTTAAATATTAAATACGATATAATAAGATGATTACTTCATGCTTCCAAACCATATAATCAACAAATAAAAAGGGACTTTTTTCTTTGTATGTACGTACTGTTCATGACTGCCATGATAACATGGAGCATGAGAAATCAAGTAAAAATCTTTAGATAATTTGAAGCTTTAGATATGATGTCTGAATAAAACACTGTAAGAATACAGTCCTCTAATCCCAGAAGTTGTTGTATCCTGACACAAGATATTTCTTTGAGTGACATGTGAATGAAATAACAATATGAACAATATGAAATATGCTCTTCTCATAAACCATAGGTCTAGAGATTTTTCAAATAACACAAAAATTAACTTTATATCCTTGAAAAAACTTTCATACTACAGATTGACATATAACTTAGAGCTTTAAAGTTTTGTAAAGTTATAACTTGAGATAAAGATTTAAATAAAATCTAGACTGAACTTTTGTTAAAATTAATTTCCTAATGTGTTCTATGTAAGGTTTGTTTTTTTTTTTCCCGTATGTTCTTCTTTCATTGGCTAACATAAAGCAGGAAATACACTTGAACGTTTGCACTTTAACTTCACCATGGGAAGCAAATTGTCTGCAGAAAATTTTGCTTTGCTAAATTTTTTCAAGCCACTGGTTTTCAGAGGCTATCAAGTAAAGTTCAAAATGCTACAGGTGCTTTTAGAACAAAGTTGTGTATCTTTGTAGTAATGGAATTTGCTGAGCTATCTCCCCTTTTTGCAATAATACACTCTAATTGTTATTTTATGTTTAACCTGCAAGAAAATAATCAAACAAATAGACAAACTAAAACTCCATGTGACCAACCTGTCTGCTATGTCAGGGGTGCAAAATATGACCTTGTCCTCTTGACACTTAAAGGGACAGGAAAAGTTCGATTGTGTTTTCTATGTGATATTCTTCCTGCATCTGATTTAACATGACTAGGAATTCAATTGATTGTAACTCTTGAAGTTGGTAATTCTTGATTATATTAATTATTATTTAAATCACATGGTAAAATATATGTTTTCTGATAATTTTGGACAGTTTATTCTCTTTTTACATACATTGACAAAATTTTGTTCCCTGTCTGGTTAAAATTCTAGTTTTATCCTGTCTAAACATCAAAAACATTTTAAAATTCTAGTTTACATGTAACGTTTCCAATAAAACTGTGTAAATAAATTTTTTTCTTTGTAGGCAATTACAAAAAATACTGAAATGCCATTGAATTAAACAAATTGCTAAGCTTCAGATTAGTGTTTTATTTAGTCTGATTAAAGATAGAATTCAATATGAAAAATTAGTATTATGACTTGCTAAATTTCCTGCCACATAAATAATCAAGAAACACGGATTAATAAAGGATATGATTTGGCAACATATAGCATATATTCTTTTCCCCATTATACACATAGCTCTAATAGCATAAAAAACCTGTGGCACAGTAAACACTTGAAATGTGAAACCAATTAGAATTTTATTTCCATATTCATGTGAATCAATTTAATTTTATATTATGGTCTTTAGAGCAGCAGAACCAATACTGCATGCAACATTCACAGTAATGTTTCCTGCTAAGCTTGTCTTTTTTGAGGTTCAATAGTTGTCAAATCCAGTTGGAAAAGATGATAATAGCCATTCAAGTATTGTCTCACTGATAATAGTGTTGCTTTGAAGAACTCCAATTTGCAGCATATATCAATATGTTGGCAGACAGTAATTGAGAAATTTAAAAAAACCCAATCAAATAACCCAAAAAGAAAACTTAGAACTTCCCAAACACTGAGTTTCTGTCTTGAACTCTTCACTTGAATGGAATGCACATTTATAAAATATATAATTTAATAAAGCATAGTACAGCTTAAATACTGGAATTGAGTACTATTCTGATGGCATTTATAAGTTTCACAACCTCTCAGGTTTTTTAGCTGAGAAGATACACTCCAGCAGAACACTGGGACTTAGAAATTCCTTGATATCAGCGAAGTGTATAAACATAAATTCCGTGTTGGATTCTTTACAAGCTGACTGTGAATGCATGCAAATGACACTCCAAGTTATTCAGGTTAGTAAGAGCCCATAAGTGTTCTTTAGAAAGCGTAAATCTACAGTAGTCTGTCTGGGTCAGTGTCATCAAAATATTGATCAACCCTACATATTTTCTGATATTTTAGGCATCTCTGAGTGTTCATGTAAACATATCCATTGGACTGTATTTTCTGACACAAACTTTTTCGTCCAGAGTTAAATACATCATATTTTTTGAAGCACATATGCACAGATGTTTAAATTTTCTCTTTAACGTGCATTTCTTGTTCTCTTGTGAAATTTATTTGCATTCTACACTGCTGTAGTAATTCTTATGTTGAGCTATGCTGGCAATAGGTTAAGCCAGCTTGGTCCAGCCAAACATTAACAACATAGTCAATTGCCAGACTAACTGTTAAAAGCATTTTCAGCCAACACATTCCTTACCCCTGCTGATTTTTCTCCTAGGGGCTGAGGAAATTTGGCTCAGTGGATGGTTCTTTTTATAGGCATGAAAAACTGAACTCTTCCTAAACGGCTCAGAAAAGTCTCATACCTTGTGCATAATGGAATCCAGCTATACCAAAAATTTATAAGTTTCATTAAAGTAAATCTTTATTTGTCGTTCTATATATAATGCAGATGTAAAAGAACACTGAACATTTAATAACATGCACCAAGATGCCCTGTTTGAACGGGAGTTCAAATGCAGAAATTTTTTGCATTTGTGTACTTGTGATTTAGTTATTGTTGGGGTTTTTGTTGGATTTTTCTAATCTGGTAAAAAATGGTTATGTAGGAAACTAGGGATGAACACACATGAAATACTTACAAGGCTTCTTCCAAGTTAATGTATTTTTTAAATAATTCATTTTTCTAACCCATGGCAACTAAATATCCTTATCTTACCATTGTTATTTTTATCGTGAAGAACACTTTTTTCTCTTGCATGATGCTTTTACTTTAAAGTCACTTGTGTTATTAAAGTGTACTTGCACCCACCTACATACTCAGGTAGGTGCTCATTTGCTGAAATATCTTCTGTTGTGATTCTCATCAACTAAAAAGGATAAAGGACCAGTCACTGATCATGATAGCTTTTTGGTTTTAGGTTGGTAGTATATTCTGATTCAGCTGTTTAAATCTTGTTTGATGGTTCATACACCTGTGGCATTCTAGTCTCCTCCACAATTTGTGAAAACCTTTTGAAGAAATAAAGTCTTACCATACTCATGTGTCTGTGGCTTTCATATCAGCCTCATTGAAAGTTTCTTGAGATGTTCACGTTACCATTTTCTAGCCAAAAACGGTCTTTGAAGTATGTTTTGCTTCAGTCACTTTTCAGAGAAAGGAAATTAAATGTGAAAGGTGATTTAATGCAGACACTAACATAGGACTTCCCTCCCCTGACTTCCCAAAGGAGTTCTCTCTTATGAGCAAAACTAATTTCCATTCTCATTCCTAGTGTTTTTGTTCAAAAGAACTGTCACTGTGTTGTTATTCTTTAGAATTCTCACAGTCTCTGGAGCTTTCTTTGTCAATCAAACCATGTTTTCAACAATCCTGCTGATGCTCTGGGACTTCTACTTATCAAAATATCTGTAAATACCTCCCACCTATCTTATACTTTAAGATATTTGAAGACCTGCCTGTTAATATTTGTGGACTCTAAGCAATTTGGGAAAGGGATAACATTTCTTTTTTGTGTGTGCAGTTTCTCATGGAGAGGGCTAGAATTTCTGACTCCCGTAATTTGCATAAAAGTTCAGGCATGAATAAGGAATGTTGCAATAAACATTGTTTCCATAATATAAATTATATAAATATATACACACACATGTACTTGCTTAATTATATGTTTAAAAGGTAGTTGCTTTGAACAGAAGTGGCCATTATTTCTTTCTATGCTTAATGTTGTCTCTGAATACTATACTAGAATAAAAGAAAAAACAAAGCCAATATTAAATGGGACTTCACCATATGTTAAAAATATCTTTGTGTGTGTGTGTGTGTTTGTGTGTGTAAGTGTGGTAGGTTTCTTTTTCCCTTTTAACTGCAGGGTTTTGGTTGGTTGTTTGAGTTGTTGATTATTCTTATCATTATGTTCTTGGGTTTTCCGGTTTCTTTGTTTTTTCAACCTGACAGTCACATTTTATCTTTTTAGTAAATGCATCTTCTTTCAGAAATTGACAAGAAACACATCCCTAGTAGTTAGTGGTTGTTATCATTTCAGTTTTACAGATGACAGACTTTCTTCTAAATATCCTCAAGGTGATCTTTGTCATCTTTGTCTACCTTGTGAACATCTCCTAAATTTGGACATAGTTGATAGACATTTCCAGTATCTTGACTAGGATGAGATTTCCACCCACTTAGACACAAATTCATCTTGTTTCTGAAAGTGCAATGAAAAAGTGCTTTGTGTGATTGAGCTGTGGAAAAAAAAAAAAAAAAAAAAAAAAAAAGAAAGAAAAGAAAAGAAAACCATTACTATTTAGGCTTATTCATTATTTTTTGGAGAAGGAAGTGGAAAAGTGGGGGAAATGTCTCTTCAGTTAGAGTGAAAGGATGCGTATAAGAACTTATTTTTCTCTTCAGATAAAGAGATGTTCTTCTCCATTTACATTTTATCTCTAGTGAATACTTTTGCAATGCAATTGGGAATTGTAAAACTGTGGAGAAAACTCTCATGTAATTTTAGCAGAAACTCAACTTTCAAGACTATGCCATCCTTTTTCTATTATTCTTGTTTCCATTTTAAAAACTGAAAGGGCGTTGATAATATAATTTCTGCTTGTGAGATAGTTTCAAACACAAAACCCCTAGCTTTTCAAGATTACAAAAATGTTTATATTCATAGTAGTCCAAATTCCAGGGAAAAAGACAAAGTCACACTTTGAAGAAAGTATTTTTATTCACTAGAAAAAGTTTATTCTTAATTGCAAAACAAATGTTGATCTGTATTGAGTATGGAGAAAAACCTAGAGATGTAGGTGAACCAACTTAAATTCACATTCTTAAAGTGAGCTGCATACAGAATGCTTCTATGAATAACACCTAAATACAGATGCCAGAAGGATCACTTTAGACTGGTATTCTGGCTGTAAAAAGAGACCTGGAATCCTGGCCCTGAAAGAGCTGCTCACAGAGGATGGTTCATTTCACGTAATGTGTGGGCCCAGTCCCAGAAAAATTTCCTTTCTGGTGTTTTGCTGTTGCTGAGAATGTGAAAGCAGAACTCAGCTGAGATGGTAAAGATCATATAGAGTCAGAAACAGGGAAGAGAAAAAAAAAAGGCTTCAAAACAGTAAAAACCAGTGAAGATGTTTCTGTGATAAACACATGGGGAAAAAAATAGGGCAGTTTGGGTTCTTTAAACAAAATCAAGGGTATAATTGCAAAATATTTCAACCAGCATAAAGCTAGGATGGTCAGGAGAGATCAGCTGGGATATATTGAGAAATCCTGCAAAATGGAAAAGTATGGAAAATTTGAGCTGTGCAAATGACTATTATAAAATAAACTTTGTTAAGTCACGCAATAAGTGATGATAAAAAGATATTTTTAAAAATCCCATAACTTGGTAATATAAAAATTGTTTCTTCACAAATATTTCTGGAAAAGACAGATATGTTGACTTGCTGAAAAGCAGGACTGAAAAGCTAGTGCTGAGGAGACAGCATGCTTAACATCTTTTAAATTCAGTCTTCACAAAATCAGTCAGTTTTGATTAGCTGACTAGCAGTATCAAGGACATAGTGGTAAAACAGAAAAAAAAAGCAGTTTGGAGAGTGCTTTAGAGAGTAAGTTAGATATTTTCAAATCAGTTCTGACTGGTGAAATTCACCATGGAGTTTCTAAAAGAATACATCCATTTTCTTTTAACAACCATAGAGAAAAGGAAACTGTTCAAGAGGACTAGAACAAAAGAAGCCTTGTGCCTATACCTACTAGAGGGAAGTGCATATGGAATGCAGGCAGTTATTATCATTGAGTGGAATAATTTTCAAGCAGTTAGATGTTGAGAAGTAAATAATAACCAGTTTAGTTTCTTTACAGAAATATATATGATCAAAATATTTTTTGTTATAATTTTCAATCTAAAATAAAGAGTATCCATGCTTATAAAACTTTGTTACCTGTGAAGTAGGAGATGTCTCAGAAAGAGACATAAGAAAATAAAATTATTTCAGATGGGAGAAGAAACAACAAAATTTGTTCTTAGGCTGTGTTTGTCAATTCTCAGACAAAAAGATGTATTAAGTAGGATCCAGAAACTTTTCTAGGCCATCACTACTATTTGTGTTTTGATTGGCAACTAGGATAAAGGCATAGGAAGTATTCTTGTTAATTTTCAGACACTCCTATTTGTGACAGACTTCCTCCATGTTGGATATGGAAATTAATATTTAAAATGACCTGGAAAATTTGGAGACATGGTTGAAAGAGTAAGTCACAGCTAAGAAGGTAAAATGAAAATTGCATATTTAGGTGCAAAAATCGGCTACATAAAACCAAGATGAGAAATTATTAGTCAGGAGCAATCCTGGAGAAACAATTGTGATTAAAATAAAAAAAAAAGGACATTGATCAGCATTGTCATAAAGTTATAAGAGTAAATACCAAACTAGGAAGTAAAAGGGCATTTGTAATGTGTGAAATCCTCCTGTTCTATTAGGTAATGGTATATCCTGCACAAATAGTCTTCACTGAGTTTTGGACACCAAATTCTGAGAATTCAATCCACTGGCAGAGTTTGGAAAAGAGGACTTAAAATTAGCAGATGATTAGAAAACAGTACCCATACAGAAGTACTGACTAGAAAACATTACTCAGGCAGAAATACTGAAGAAGCTAAAGATGCCTTATCTCCTCTGGATGAGACATGGTCACAGACTTGACATTTACAAGAAAATTTAAAAAGGAAGTTTATTAATTCTTCCTGGTATCTACAGAAAAAACAGAGACATTTTGTATAGATTTTGGAAGAAAAATACATTTTTGCTACCAATATTAAATTTAAAATGAAAATAAAAATATATTGACATTCAGTATATAAAATGTAAATAATACACTTCTATTTTTGTGTTATTGCTTTCTATTTCAATTGCCGTAAGAATGTTTTTACATAATTCAAGTGTCAAAAAATCTTCTACTTTGTTATCTTGAGGGCATAAATGCTATTTTCAAGAAACACTTAGAAAAATAATCAGACGCCACACATGCTCATCTGAGGTTCTACATGAGTAAGAACCTCTGAAAAATTTTAGGAAATGCTGATGAATTCCAGAGCAGAACACTTACCATTTTATGTTGGTCATTGTCATTCAATATCAAGAGCATTTAATACAAGAATCTTTTCTATGTGTAAAAACACATGTAAACATTCTAAACTACCATTACATTAAAAATACATCATAAAAACCAAGCCAGTTTGTCTTAGATAAGAATGCTAAAACATGCTATTATTCAATAAGTTTTATAACTATTTTGCAAATTTTCCTTATAATGAACTAAATGTTATAGTAAAAAGTAAATAGGCAATTGTTATTTTTGCCTACTTCAGAAACTAAGTGTGCTGCTGTATTTTCCATTTAGCTTCTATATTTGGGACAGTCCAGTCATAGCATTAACAGGTGACTAATGACACCTGGTTATGGCATCTGCCTTATTTTGGGATGATCATGTAATCACTGTAATGTTCATCCATTTTGGCTAAACGGGACAGTAAATGTTTCTCTCTCCCAGAAAATAAACCAATTAAAATGTCCCCTCTAGCTGCATCTGTACACCAAAATAATCCAGAGGTAGTTTTTGAGGTTTGGAAAAGGGAATCTTTGCTGCAGCTCAGGGTAAGCCCCTTAGCTATAGGTGTAAGTGTATATTCAATATCACACAGAGATTAATATCACAGTTTCATTAATGAAAACATGCAGTCATCCAAAATGCTATCCATGTTCTTCTGGGACTACTAATATGTAAGTACTGTCTGCCTCCCTCACTTATAATGAAATAGCGTGCTCACTTTTAGCCTAATGAGTTTGTGTTTTCCAAAGTCATAGTCAGTGTTACCAATGTAATAAAACTAGACTGTGTGAAAAAACCAAAAAAAAACAACTAAAAAAAGAGAGTAGTAGTAAATGTTATGAATTATGTTTGACATTGTCCTAACTAAGCATCTGGTTCCTTTTCCTCATTCTAACTCATGGTGCATAAACATGAATCCATGGGTACGCACTGGGAATGGTGCAAAACCCAAAATGTCAGTATGAGTTCTGAGAAGAGTGTCCAGACACATTATAGCAAAGATCAAACAAATGAATATTATTCACACCTGCACTGGGTGTAGATGGCAAAGTTTTGGTAGCAGGTGGTCCAGGCAACAAGATTTTTCATCCTATTTTGTTCCTCTGTCCTGCTGAGGATAGGGAGTGAGAAAGGCTGGGTAAGTATCTGTTTATTGGCAAAGATGCCACACACCACCATTTCACCCCTGCTAAATTTCCTTCTGGAAACGGATCCTAATGGATCATGACAGATAAGAGTTTTACAGTCTTAAACCAATTGGTTTCTCCTGGTTTTCTGTAAGTGTTTAAATCCTGTTTTGCCTGCAATTATAATACATAATTTATTTCCACAGTGTTTTGCTTCATTTCCTTAATAAATGATCCCTCTTTAAAATTAAAAGAAAAATGACAATAAGTTTATGTAGTCTTATGACAATTGAAAGGCTATGCTATAATAGGAGCAGGACTTGGGACAAAATATGTGCAATCCGAAGATAAGAACAGGACTGAAAATAAGAAATGGATATAAAATTAATCCTTTCTCCTTTTTCTCGTGATGCTGTCTTATTGCTAATTTCTGATGCCATTTATCAAAAACCAAAGCAGAGCACAAAAAACTTTGTTACTTGTGATGGTTGTATTTCATCTTCTAAAACAATGTATTGTGAATGTTTTCAAACGTTTTATTTGATACCTATTGATATTACTGCAGGTGGGAGTGGTAATCAACAATAAAGAACAAGAAGTCTAATTAATAAAAAAATTGATATATCTGCAAGGAAAATACCAAATCCTCTGTCATGTTATCACCAGTCTCACTACATTTAGCTGCTGAAGTGTGAAATTCCATAATGTTCATTTTAAAGGCTGCCTTTCAACAGCTGGCTGAAGAGAGATTGTTTTCAAGGGAACTGATTCCCATGGAGAGTAAATGATTCAATTTTTTGATGGACTGAAATACAAGGTGGGAGTTAACCATCTCTAACCTCCAGGGATCTCTTATGGTAGAGCTGGAATATCAAGAAATTTTGTTCTGAAATAGACATTAATTACATAAAAATTAATGGAAAATATTTCAGAATATTACAGTTTTTTGTTACTCGAGTGAAGTTAATCTGAAGTGATATTTCTTCTTTTCCTATCAAAGAATACCCAATAAAAATAATGTATTGGGTCTAGCTGAGATGGAATTTATTTTCTATAGCAGTCCCCATACCACTGTGCTTTATGCAGTTAGCCGGAATGGTTTTGTTAAAACACCAGTATTTTGTCTACTGCTGAGCAGTGCTGACACAGCTATCTGACATTGCCCCTCACTAGTTGTCTGGAGGTAGGAAAAATCTTGGGACACAAGCAGGACATCTGACCCAAACTGGCCAAAGGGATTTCCATACCATGTGATGACTGCTCAGAGAAAGGAGGAGGAACAGGGGCATTCATTGTTATGATGTCTGTCTGACAGGTAATTGCTATGCATACTGAAGTCCTACTTTCTGAGAAGTGACTGGACATCACCTGCTGATGGGAATTAGAGAATAAATCTTGTTTTCATTTGCTTCTGCAAGCAGCCTTTGGTTTTGCTTTATTAAACTACCTTTATCTTGACCCATGAGTGTCTTTCCATTTTGTTTTCTCTCCTTTCCTTCATCCTTCTGGGGAGTAAAGTGACAGAGCAGCTTGGTGATCACCTAGAATTTAGCCAAGGTCAAGTCACTACACTGTACTTTTAACATTTTTGTAATATTTGCTAATCCTTTTTTTCCTTGTCAGACTTAACAGTGAGTTGAAACACAGCTGATGATTTTACAGCCAAGCACATAGATAAAGCAGAGATCTCTGCATTTGTGCAATTAATTTAACACAGATAACTTTGAGTGTCCTAAAAACAGACTTTTAACTGATAAATTTGAAAATTTAGTTTGACAACCTTATTTCTGCTATGGGCAAGGGCAGTTTAAGTCATGACAGAGATAAGGGATGAAAAACCACTTGAATTGACTTGACATAAGCGCTTAGTGCATTTGCTGGAAGGTTCATTTTTGATGCCCTCATCATTAAGTAGGTTTTGATCACTATAAAGGTGTGCTCACTGAATGAGAATAAGTACTTATTAATAAAATATCACAAAAATGCATAATATGCCATAACAGACAAACA
Organism: Turdus rufiventris; assembly: GCA_013186435.1. NCBI lineage: Eukaryota > Metazoa > Chordata > Aves > Passeriformes > Turdidae > Turdus > Turdus rufiventris. Next base: position 2,138,232 of record PYHW01010334.1, read on the forward strand.
AAATCATCCTTGAAAAATGTTAAGTATATGAAGAAGCACAGAAAAAATATTTCTTGACAATACCAGCAGCAAATAGTTGTTATTCTTGCCTTTGTTTATTTTTAAACAAAATTAAACCAGAGATGTTTTAGTAATTCTGTAGCTTCCTCCATTCTGGAAATGCTGAGGAAAATACTATTGGAAGTATTAAGAAAAAAAAAAAAAGACTACTGTCTCTTTCAGTTTTTCTAACAGTTAGTCATCATAATAATGCAACCACCGTGGCTTCCTTCGATTTTATTTTAATGCAGCAGTTTATGCCTCTCCCTGATTACAGCAGAATTACGTGAAAGATTATACCAAATTCTGACAATAGGTTCGGCAGGGCTACCACATGTTATTCAGAGAAAGCATATTCAATCACAATAAATTTATGCCTCAATCTAGGATTTGAAGTGAGAGAGAACAGGGTCATTATTCTGGCATAAAATCTTGAATGTCTGGAATATAAATTAATGGCTTAACATGTCAAAAGAATAATTCCATGAAACAGGCAATAAGTTTGGCCAGAGATTTAGTAGAAATGTAAATTCTTTATTTGTAAAATAAAATTCATATTCTTCAGTTTAAAAATATCCTTGTATATATTTTGTATATTTTTGTAATAACTTCTTCAATTTTTTTTGTGTATGTTTGAATTTAGCAACTATCAAAACAGGATTAAAGGCAGCAAACACTAACACCATAATCCAGTAACAAGGTTTTTTACTTATATTCATTTCTTAGCACTGATGTCCTACTTTAACATATTGAATCCTTACAAAAATATCTTTCAGGCTTTCTTAGACACTGTGTACATATATTTATTTACCAGTGTATCTGTAGGTGCAGTTCAAGAATTTGTTTCAAGCTACAGCATAAAAACTTTATTTGAGATACTCTGGGCTATCATCTAATTAGATGCACAATAACATGATCATTGCTGTTCCACTCTTTTTTGATGAAAATTAAATATTTTTTTTACCCCCCCCCCCCCAAAAAAAAAGCTTTAGAAGAGTAGGAGTAATATTTTATGCTTGATAAATTCGCAAAGAACTCTTGACCTCTGCAAGTTGCAAAACTATCTCTTTGGTTTCAATACCTTCTTGGAACTTTTCAGGTTCTTTTTCAAGGAAAGTTCACCCTTCACCAAAATTTCTTCTTCAATGACTTTATGATAGAGAAATCTAACATTCTCATTGCATTGTGTTCATTATTTGCACTTGAATAAGACAAGTCACAAGTGTAAAAAAGCAGCATGATATAGAAACTCATTGATGCACAAATTATTAATTTAATGAATGCTGTTAAGGTTACAAATACAAATTAATAATGCTAAATTTTAAATATATAGTGATTTTAGAGGACTTTCTAGATCTCCTTTGTACTTGGCACTATTGAGGCTAGACCTTGAATCCTATGTTCAGATTTGGACCCCTCACTAGAAGAAAGATACTGAGCTGCTGGAGTGTATCCAAGGAAGGTCACCAAAGCTGGTGGAGCTGAAGTCATGAAAATACTGCCCACAGTAGTGAGGAGTCACTATCCCTGAAGGTACTTAAAAAATTTGTGAACGAGGCCCTTCAGAAAGGCTATATTTTCCACCTAGATTATGTTACTCTTAAGGTTTTCAACTTTCTTTTCCTAGCATTTACAAATTTTCCTTGCCTATCCTCCAGTGTTACAGACCTTGATCTTTTTTCCCATCTGAATATATATTTTTTAAATTATGCTGTCACTCACAGGTAGGCCCTACTGTGAGATTCTGTTCAACCTCATTTCAGATCTTTGTGCATAACTTGGATTTAATTTACCTTCTAAATAAAAGTGGTGGATTAAGTTCAATCACATTTTTAAAATTAATTTACAATGAGACTCAAAAGCACATTACCCAAACATTCTACTATTACCTTGTTTGCAGGTTAGTGCTGAAAGGAACAAGTATTTGCCAGTAATTTAGTGTTGTTGTTTTTCAGTTTAGGATGACCTGAAAATTTCTTGCATTTAAAGAAGAATCTAACAGGTTGGTGCCTTTTTTCTCCTCTGATGCTCCCTAACTGCTTTTTTTTCCCCAAAGTGTCATTAAAAAAAAATTTAAAAATTCTTCTTCATCATGTGAATAGTATTTTTCAATGGTATCTCTGCCAAAAATACATTGTTAAAAAAGTGAATTGTTCTGATTTTTTCTGCTGCTGAAATTCATAGCCAACAAAATTCTCCTCTTAAGATTTCTGGATATTTTTTATGTTTGTTTTGCAAATTTATGACTTAAGATAGATTATGTCAGATTGGGAACAGTTCCATTCAAACCTTCCATCACTTGTGTTCCTTCTCTGTAAGTTGATTTTTGGCAACTATATCATAAAATGCAGAAACTAAAAGGATCTCGGAGGTCTAGTTACAATATATTTGATTGGTTAGCCACTGAAAATGTTAATTCAAGCATAGATTCTACTTAATATTCTCGCTCTATGCTACTGCATTTTTTTATGATTATATTCATCAAATTTGAGTCATTTCCCCACATGAATTTCTAGTGCTATTTCGGTATTTGTAGAGTATCTCCATTTCTTCCCAGAGCCACTCCAAAAAGGCACAATGCTCCCACAGATGCAGTGACATACCTGCCGTGCATATGCCTTCATCTTTGAGACATCTCAGTTCCACCTTCCTTCCCCCCACCACCTTCATCTTATCTTTGCACATTTCCTTCATGGTAATAAAAGAGAAAAAAATTCCAACAGTGTTACTGTTATCATCAAAACAAAGATAAATGTAATCTACCATTTACATGTCTAGTTAGTTGCAGTGGAAATACTTTTACATTCCCACAGCCAAGGTCTATTTACTTCTCCAAGACAGGGAAATTCACAACCTTTTCTGATCATTCTTTGTTTGCAATTAATTCATTGAACTGCATCATTTGCCCCATCATTGAGTTAATTTTTCTCCCTTGTGATCTGGGTGAAAAGGTTTTTGTAGATAAGAAAGAAGATTGCATCCCCAAAAAAATCACTCTAGAACCATAGAATAACCTTAGAATATTCTTTCTAAGTTAAAGTAGGCCGAAGAACAATCCAAACTTGTAAACTGGTCTTATAAACTTCCCATCAGACATGAATGTAACACATCTCATTTCTCTCTGTATAAGTGATTTATACTTGAATTTTGTTGTATTCTGGATATTCTTCTAGCAAAGCTGGGCTCTGGCTGTCTCTGTCCATATTTAGTCACAGTCTGTAAAACTTGGAATAAGTAATGATTATATGACATTCAGAATAGTAAGACTAACTTTATATGAAAGTTTGTTTTTTATCTGGTGCCCTTAGTCTATATACTTCAGAATCTGAGCTCAATCCATGAGATGACGACTTTTGGCTTGTTTTTGCAGAGGAAGGAGACAGAAAATGCTCCAGGCTGTCTGACATGAGTTATATATTTTGGTTTTAAAGCAGCATATGGATTAGCATTTCTGAAACATAATTTCACAGATTTTTTAAAAAGTTCTTGAATTCTAACAAAATTTGAAGATAGCAGTTCCCTTGCTTTGCAATTGTGCATGTCTTTAGTCATCACCAAGCAAATATGTGTTAGTATTTTCCCTTTCCTAAACAGTGTAATTAGCATAGCTGGCTGTTATGAGCCTCATTCATTTAGTACAGTCATTCTAAAAGGCTGTTGTGACGTTTCTGGCAAACTGCTATTCAGCAAATTTAACAATTAAAATATACTGTATGCTTTCTCCAAAACACTTTGCAAAGAGCATAATGAAAACAGCTCTTCACAGAAAAAAAGTTGTCAGACTAGTACGTGCCAGACCAGCAGCAGAAGCTGAAACTTGTGTGATATGCCGTTCAATAAGAGCGAGAAGAACATTTGATTTTTAAAGGTATTCAGCAGTGAGCTAGGAACAGAAGACTGGATTTCAACAGCTTATATGTCCAACCCATATATCAAGCTTGGCACTTCTCTGATACAGGGGAAAATAACTTAATTGGCTCAGATTAATTCTAGGGAGCTGAAATGCTGCTAGTTATCTGTGTCTGTGCAATGACCTTAATTTGTTTCAAAGAGAATGAAAAAAAAAATAATTATAAATAACAGAAAGGTATAGAAAAGTCCAGCTGAAGCTGGGTTTCAAAAATCAGTGAACTGTTTTGGCATTGTACTTTTAAGCTATGAAATTTGAGAGTAAAAATGGTGGTGTAAGCTCTCCACATTGCCCTGACACTCTTTCACAGGATGCATATAAACCAATCTTTTCCCCTCTCCCTGCCTCCTCTGAAATTCCAAACAAGTCATTTAGTAATTCACAGGTACTTTAAGTTACACAGATAAATTAATTTTTTTTGGAGAAGAAGTGTTTTACCCTCATTTTTAGTATTGATGGTAGTGTATAAAATGCTAAATCCATGCCTGTAGAAACATGTACTTACAGAAGCAAACACTAGTGCTCTATATGAAATCAGCATGTAACTCTGGAAGAAAACACAATACTCTAATGTTTAATGAACCGACCTTATTATTGAACAAACTCTTTCTACTCTGGCCTCTGGGCATAATATAATGCAATTTATTATAAAACAAATACTGATTGTTTTGCTTGTCTGCTTCAGTGGGTAATTCCTTACTGTGAATAACAAAGGTATGGAGCACAAAATAAAAGCTACATACTAATGGGCTTTTTCTCAAATTAAGGCACATCATATTTCTCAGAAGTAGAATAGGAATGCAGCAATAAAGCTATAATTCCCCAACTGATTGAAATAAATAACACATAAATGATGCATAAGTAGAGAAAAAGCAGGTGGGTTGCAGTTATGCATGCAGTGTAGTGAAATACTTGGACTGGCAATGACTTATTCATATTCCATATTTGTCCTCTGTGGAATTTGGATCAATTTAATTCTATAGAATAAAATTCATTTATACACAGCACCTTTGAGTCCCTTGAAGTTAACTTTTAATGACTGGCAGCATGATGCTTTCTGCTAGGAGCTGCTTTGAAGCAATTTGAAGTAATATTCTCCACATCCATAGAAGTGGAGTTCATTTTTTTGCAAGTGTTCAGTCCATTGCTATCTGCTACACAGCACAATTATGTACATAACATGGATTCTTTGTGTGGAGGAAAAGTCATGCAGAGCTCTCCAGTTATAAATTTTCAGCTGTGCAAATACTATATTTGCAGGCTGAAAGGGGAAAGTTCTCAGGTAGTGTACTGAATGGCAATGGGAAAACATATACTCGTTTTAAAAATATACAATTTAGAGATAAATAATTTTAGAAGTGGTATTTGTATGCATATTTTAATCCATAGTAAATACTTATCTTTGTATCTGCTGAAACATAAGCCAAATAATTATCCCTAAGCAATTGTGGGGAATACCCTGACTTTAATTTAGTAATGTGTAATAAAGAGTACTTTTATTATTATACTTCCATATATTAATTGTATAATAATACATTTAATTAAAAAACAGCCCCCTGTTTCTTTACATCTGCTGCTTGTTTCTTTTCTCAATCATCAGTACAGAACTGGTTACAATAAGTGGTGATATGTCACTTTGTATATGAGTAAACAGTATTAGAAAAGGACTTCTGATTCACAAACCTAAATTTTGGGAAGCTGATACTTTTGTCTGGGATTATGGATGAAGGTGGGATATAGAAGCACATACTTAAAGACTTTTGTTTCAGAGATTTCTTAGACAAAATTTGGTTATCTGACTTAGCCATCTAGATCCAGACTAGCAGTGCTAGACAGTCTTTATAGACAGTCTTCAGAGACACAAAGAAGGAAGTTTTAAGATGTCTAAAGTAGTATTGAATGTAACGGATGTTATTATACTTTTATGTACCAGGATGGAATTATTTATTTCAAAGATTATTCCTCTTGTTCTCATTTTTTGCTTCATGGTGTAATGGAAGACCATTATGCAAAAGGAAAAAAAAATAAACAAATTTCTAAATCCATAAAATTAGAATAACTATGATGCTTCATAGAAATACAATATTTCCTGTCATTTTTAAAATTTCTGAACTTGTTCCAACAAAATGGAATTTGCTTTTGCAAACTTCAGTCTACCTTTGAGGAAAAAAACAAAAAGACCAAACTCCAAGATCAAAGCTTCAAAAGTTATAATTGCAGCTGGTCAAATAGCTAAAGTCTTTTTGAATTTCCAAGTCTGTTCCTCTTAACAGTTCACTTACAGAGAAAATGGATAACACAGACGAGGGGTTATTAATGAAATCCTGGATCATATGGCATTATCAGATTTGAGAAACATTAAACTATCTTTCTGTCTTTCTTCCCCAGTGATACACTGATTTAAAAAAATAAAAAATAAAATTATAATATCAAAAATAATATCAAAGTACTATGAAATTAAAAACAAAGCTCAATAAAGCTTTCTAACATAAACACTATCAGATTTGAAAACACTAAGAATAGACCAAAATGCATAGGACACAGCATTAACTTTGACCAAATCAAATTTTAGAAGCAGAAAAATAAATCTTTTTAATGATATCATGTCACTTATTTTCCATCTATAAGTTCTGTTGATTTACTATTTTCCTTGCATTTTGCATAAAGAAACCAATCTAATTTCACTAACTCATTTCTCATAGGGAGCATAACACTTTGAATTTTTATAAAAGGGTCAATATAAAAATATATTTAAGTTATGAAATTATTTTAAAATATATTATTTTAAATATTTTGAAAATCTTTATGCCCTTCTCTCTAATATTAATTTGAATAATATTGCTTAAAAATGTCAATAGAGAGAAGGATCTCAGCAAATTGGTTACTTGTGGTAAGTTTACCAAAACTGCTTTCTATATTAAGTTTTTCAAGCACTTTTAAAAGGCAATGAGACACATCCAGTTGTTAATTGATTAAGTAAAGATATAAAATATATCTTTGGAAATTTAGGAGGGAAAAAAACCCATTAAAATGATGAGAATTTTAGTTTGTCTGCAAGGCATGGAAAACACGCTACCAATCAGCCCTCAAGTGCTTGTTGAAACTACTAGGTGAACAGTATCGAAATGTATTTTTCTTAACTGATCAAAGTTATCCCATCTTGGGAGAAGTTTTACATTTGAAAATTAGATTTCACACACAGATTCTGAACGATTAAATTGATTAGATTGTGAAAAAGCCACTCAAGGGAAATATCATGACCACCATTTGACCCTCATTGTAATGATGCTACACAGAACTCATCTCAGAGAAAAGACTGAGCTAGAGGACTATGTAGATCTTTCATGCTATTAATTTCAGCTGTTTGATAAACTCTGCTGTATTGACTAGCAACCCAACCATTTTTAATTCAAACATATGAGGATTTATTAATCTATCCAATATCTTTGTATAAACACCATTTCCCAAAGATGTGTACAATGGAAATGTAATCATTTATATAATATCAAATAAACCCCCTTAATTCATATGCTGTGAAGATGGTAAATATTAAAGGCAATTTTAAACTTGGAATTGCAGTGGGTAAGTGTGTATTATCACACAATACTAAAGGTCAAAATTTTCCCAGAGTACTTGAAGTTAAAAAAAAAATGTTGGAATTTGAGCTGTATCCAACAAGGATGAAACAGGTGTTTTGACTTCACTACTCACTTGAAGCTCCAAAACTAGATATTAGCCTTGAGTTTTAAAGCCACCTACTAAATTCTGTCTTGCTATCCCTGTAGTTTTAATAGCTTGCTGTTGTTTTACCATGGTAGGCAACTCAGTCCCACACAAGTTCCTCTATCCCAGACAAATGCAGTACATAGCCTTACATAACATACCTGCTTCCCCTCCACTCTCACTTCCTCTTTTTAGAAACAACCTTGATGATGGAGTGGCAATGTCAATGAACAAGGGAAAGGCACAGATATAATTTATTGGACTTCTCTAAAGCCTTTGAAACAGACCCCCACAACATCCATCTCACTCCTCCCACCAGACCAGGACATGTGTTACAAAATGTCTCAATTAATGACATAAACGAAGGGATTGAGTTCACCCTCAGCAAATTCATAGATGACATCAAGCCGAGTGATTCAGTTGACACACCTGAGGGATGGAATACCATCCAGAGAGACCTGGACAAATTCAAGAAGTAGGCCCAATGGTACCTCACGTGGTTCAACAAGACCAAGTGCAAGGTGCTGCACCTCGGTCAGAGCAGTATTAGTAGAGCCTGGGGAAGAACAGATTGAGAAGCAGCTCTGAAGAGAAGGATTTAAAGGCGATAGTGGATGACATTTCATACCTGAAGTCTCTATCCAAACTTACAAATATGTCTGATGAAAATGCATTTTCTTTTCCTACAAATATATGAGAAGGTGAAATGTGTGTGCAGATTTCATCACAAAGACTAATTTTCTTACTCACTACATTGCTTACATGAGGAGTAAAACAAAAGTATTGAATCCTTTACATCCTTTATAAAAGTAGTGATTCAATATTTATGCTTTGTGGTTAATGCTTATCTTCTTGTTTTTTGGTGTGATTTTTTTTTTCTACATACAAGAATTAAAAGAAAGAAAAACCAATATAAGCTGCAGAAAGCAGCTACTTTTATATCCCTAGTCTTAAATTTGAAGCTCTTATCAGATCTCAATTTGTTTCTAACAGATGTAGGATTATGTTACATTGTACTCATTGATTTTAACAACTTTTAAATGCAAGTACTGCTTGGTACATGACATTGCAAAGACATTGGCTAATTTTGATAAAAGGTGATTAAAAATTCTCCTTGTATTGGATCAAAATTATTTATAGTGACACTTCCATACAGTTTTATTTGTATTAATTGTGAAGATTTAATAATGCTGATGATATTACAGATGGGTCACTATAGCCAGCTGAGCGCAGGCAGATTAAGGTTTAGGTCTTGAACATCTATTGTCACAAGTGTCCATGTAGTGTGAAAGGCAGACATACCTTGATCTGGGACAGTTTAGCCTAGAGAAGGCTTAGGGGGAGCTCATTAATGTATATAAATACCTGAAGAGAGGGTGAAAAAGGATGAGGCCAGGCTTATTTCAGTGCTGCTCAGTGACAGGCACAAGTGTCCCATATAAATATCAGGAAACATTTATTGTGAGTGACAGCCCAGGTTTCCCAGGGGGGTTATGGAGTCTTCATCAATAACTGGAGTTATTCATAATTTATCTGCATGTGGTCCTGGGTAGCAACTGGCTCTAGGCAGACCTCGATGATGAGAGGATAGACCAGATGACCACCAGAGGTCTCTTCCATGCTGTGATTCCGTGAGATTCTATGAAAACCTCAGTATTTCAAGCAAAGATAAGAAATGGCTAATTGAGACAAAGAAATACCTAAATCTGGAACGTTAATTTAAAAAAAAAAAAAAAACAAAAAAACCAAAAAACCGAACAGTATAAAGTGATAATAGCAAGAGAGAAAACCGAAAAATAATCTAAAATACTCCCAAGATTTTTTTCCTATATTCTGGAATAATTGTAAATAGGAGTTATGCAAAAAGATCCCATATACTGGTGTAAAAACACTTATGGCAGTAAACCAACCCTGAAACTACATCTTGACAGAATAAATTATTTCTATTATTGTTTCTATTAATGATTATTCTATTTCTGCAACATCATTTAGATTTGAAAGTAGTTTACACTTTAATTATAAATTCCTTAAACATACTGGATTTGACAGAAAGGAAAAGAAATTGGTTTCTGTTTAATGACAAGGCATAATTTCTATGTTTTAAGTTATAGTGAAATAAAAATAGTTGTGAGCTGCAATAAAGAATAGTAATAGAAGCTTGGCACATACACTTTCCTGGGAAAAGGTATACACTTCCATTATTTGTAGGGTTTTAAACATTTTTTTTCCTGGTTTTTTGTTTTGTTCGTTTCATTGTTGGGGTTTGTTTGTTTGTTTGTTTGTTTGTTTGTTTTTTATTTTTTTTTCCTGTGTCAGGTAGATATATAATAAAATATTTAAATGTTTTTAAAATATGACAAATATTTTATGGCATAATCATTGTGTACTGACCAGCTACTTCATGAATAAAAAAGAAGCCTTTTCTTGAACATCAGGAGATAATTTTTTCTATATTATTATTACAAAATAAGGCTACATTTATTATGCTGTATTGCATCCAAACACAAAGGGAATAATTTACTTCTAGGAATTTTCATCTTTGTGAGTTGAAGACCAAAAAAATGTTCAGAAAATAGTAATTAAAAAAGGATAACAAAATTATAGAAAACTTTTCTTTAAATTTTGGCATTTTACTTCTCTAATTCATCTATGTTTCCTTATTATGCCACGTGCTTGCAATAATTTTTTTTCTTTTCTCCTACACCCTGTTCGTTTTCCTTTGTTGCTGCATTTACTTTCCTGTGTTTTTATAAGAAAATAAGCTTATACTTTATCTCTTCTAATAATTTTTAACATGGTTAATTTTTATTAGATTTTACATAAATATAGGAAATTAAAAATATGTTATATTTTATGATATCAAAAAAGGGTTGAGTAAGTAGAGTGACTTTTTTCACTGTATTCTCTAAGAATTATGTCAAGCCACACTGAACACCAGGAACCCTGCATCATTATGGACATCAAAATCACAGGAAAAACCAAATCACTTACTGTACCATAGATGTTAGGAGTGCATCCAGCCCCAAGCCAAGATGCAGAGTCACTCAGGGAATCTAAAGAAGGGAAGTAGGTGATTTTAATTTCATGACCAGTAAAGCAGATTTGCTTTTCTCAGAATTCATCATTAGTACATGATACTGAAACACCATTTTATTTCTGCCATTCTTAGATACACATTTTCTTTTCCATTCTAAGTCAGTCAGCATGTTAAACTTTCCACAAGTAGCTTCACTGAAAAACCAAAGCAAAGCAAAATTGAATCAGATTTTCAGTACTGAATAAAGTATTCACTCTAATTTTGGCAGCTTATAAATCTTATGAGAACTCGCTTTTGTTTTCCACGTCTCACAGCTTCTTCAAAAACTATTTACTGCAAACCTTACTAATCAGTCTTCACAGCATTATTTTTGGCCATCAAAAAAAAGCAATGTCATCTGTCAAAAAAATAAGGATTATGTGGTATGAACTCTACATTGCTTATTTTCATCAGTTTTCAGTTCTCCATATGCATTTTTAAACACATCTTGATGTATTTGCTATAGGTTAGCAAGAAAAGAGGAAAGTTACACTTCCACAGCATTGCTGGCTCGAAGCTCTCCAATCTTCCAAAACTGTTGAAAAGATGGGGCAAAAATGCACAAAGAATAGAATTCTAATAAGTAGTACATCATTGATACAGCATTAATTGATAATGGCTTCATATACCTTAAACTTTATAATTGTGTAAATAAGGGAAACACCTTTCTGGTCACATTTCATTATCAATCATGTCATACATTAAGAAAAAATGAAGCCTAAAACTTGCAGTTTCAACTGCTGATAATGCTTCTAAAAACTTAAAAATAGTTTCTGTCTTTTCACTGATGATAAGTAAAGTTGGTCATAAAGTTTATTCTAAAAAGGCTTTCATGGAATATCAAAAATAATATTTTAAGATTAGGTTCAGTTTTTCATGTTTAAGGCACAATATTAAAAAAATAACTATCTCTGAAGAATAAAAAAGTACAGCTATGCTCTTAAAAAGAGCTTCATGATGTCATGTAGAAAGTGTCAGTAATGAGTCAATTCTCACAAACTCATTTCTGTAACACACAGAATGAAATAGAGATAGTAGCAACTAGAAAAAAACAACCCAACACCATGAACTGTGAATCACTAACTAAATATCTATTTTAGAGGATTAGAGTATGTTAGCAATAATTAAAATTATTATACAATACTATTTGAAACTTCTGTATGCAGCATTTAGAAAACAAGTCGTGATCTGAAATGACAAGTTCCCAGATGGTATAGCAGAACATATTGACCAGCCAGATGAATAGAAAGAGGTTTGAAGCATGTAAGAGGAAGTTTATCATTTTATCATAAATTACTTTCAGGGGATTGTGCATGAATCTGACATTGTTCATATAGGAATAGATATTATTGTCATCTTCCTTTTTGTGAACAAGATACTAAATAACCTTGAGTAGCCCTTTGTTATAACACTACTGTGATTTGTAATGTTTCACTGTGGCTTCTTGCATAGCCTAAATGTTTAACTCCTGAAGTTACAAAAAAAACCACAACTAAGTAAATAAACCCCCCTCAGAATCTCTAGAACAGCAGTACACTGAATATAGCAGAGACTCTTCACAGACAATAGAAAAAAATTTACCTTAGAGTTACCTAAATTCATCATTGCTTCTTTCATAAAATTGAATGGGGAGTTAAAACAGGAAAATTAAATTTATTGGCATAGACAGACAGATTTTGGTAAAATAAAAGGATAATAGAGTCATAAAATGTTAAGGTGTTGGAATGTAAGCTAAAACACATTTATTCTCAACCAGGTCTGACCTGGGCAGGGGTACCTCCCACTAAACCAGGTTGCTCAAGGCTTTGTTCAACTCGGCTTTGAGCATTGTCAGGGTTGGGGCATCCACAACCTGCTGGGCAACTTGTTCTGGTGTCTTACCACTCTCACAGTGAAAAATTTCTTCCTACCATCTAACCTAAATTTCCCCTTTTTCAACCCATTCTACTATCTGTACAGTTCCTGAACTAGAACCCCTCTCTATCTTCCCAATTAGCCCCGCTTCAAGTATTGAAGGTTGCCATGAGATCTGGACACAACTTTCTCTAGACTGAACAGCCCCAACTTTTTCAGAGTCTCTTCACAGCGGAGGTGCTCCAGTCCTCTTGTCAAGTTTGTGGCCTTCTGGACTTGCTCCAGAACAGTTCCATGGGCTGGAGGCACAAGAACTGTACACAGCACTCCACGTGGGATCTCAGGAGAGGAAAATAGAGGGGGAGAATCACCTGCCTTGACCCACTGGTCGCAATGCTTTTGGAGCAGCACAGGACTTTCTTGGCTGTGAGCTGCCGGATCACGTTGAGTTTTTCTTCAGCCATCATCCCCAAGTCCTTCTCTGCAGAGTGACTTCTTGCCCAGCCTGTAGGTGTGTCTGAGATTGCCACAACTCAGGTGCAGGACCTTGAACTTTGCTTTGTTAAACCTTGTGAGCCTCACACAGGCCTACCTTTTAAGCCTGTCAAGGTCCCTATGGATGATGTCCCTTCGCTTCAGCCCGTTGACTCCACTTCGCATCTTGGTGTCAATGGCAAATTTGCTGAGGGTGTCAGACCAATATTCAGACTTCGGAGACGGGCAACAATGGAAAAAAACAGTTCATTACTGAAAATCTTTCCAGAAACCTTTTAAGAAATATGAGCAGAGCCATTGATTAAGTACATGACTACTCCAAAAATGCTGAAGTATAAACTATTTAACAGAAATTAGAATTATTAAGCATGACAGCTGCACTCAAACCTGAAAATTAATGTCTGCTACACAGAGTTGAAACATAATAGCTGTGTAAAATTCAGGTGTGTTGAACAGTCAGCCTAACTTTTTCTAATGAAACTAGAAACCTTATGGTAAAAGGTATTCAGAAATCAAACTGGAGAGTAATGTCCAAACCAGATTTTTATTTTTGTAAATAATTATTGATAATTCTTTTCCTTCTGAAATTGTAGAAATTAAGCTTTTACGGCAAAAAATGATAAATAGGTAATAGCATACTTGAAAATCCTCAGCATACAGAAGTCAGTAGCAAATTTTACAATCTGAAAAGTATAAAATAAATCCCCTATGAATCAGAAGGTGTAAATATATCAAACTATAGTGTTGGTTTTTAAATATCAGATGATGGTATCCTCTAGGAATTATTGTGGTAAAAGTAGCTAAAAGATAACAATCAATAATAGTTGTGTGAAAAAACACTGGTTTTTCTAGGTATTTTACAATATTTTAGTGAATTGAGAAGATGGTATATAGAGAGTATTAAGACATGAATAAACCATTTATGATTCTGGAAATTTACTTTTTGGACTCCTTTAAATTAGTGTAATATTTGCCAGTTCTGTGAATATTTATGTTCTTGATTCCAATAAGTGATGAAATATATATAAAAATATATATATAGACATATAAATGCATAATAAATATATGATGAATAAATGCATGATGAATAAAAACAGGGGCATCTAGAAACCAAAATGCTTTCAAAGGAAAATTTCAGTATCTGCTCTAGCTGAAATGAAGAAATAGGTGTCAAAGGCCACCATGAGACAACCAGTTATGTTCTGTGTGCTTTGACTGAGAGTTAGTCATGATTAAAGTTTTGATCTCAACATTGCACATCTAAGATAGATGAGGTTACATTTTTCACTCATGCAGACTTGTGCAGATATTCTTTTGAATGCTTTCACACTTGCAAATTTTGAAGCAGAATTTAGCTCTTGCAGATTAAACAGCTGAATCAAGAACACAGTGACAGATTTTAAGCCCTTGACAGCATGCTGCTGCTGCAGAGAAATTCTCATAAAAGTGGTCAAACTGCAAAGGGAGTAACTGAAAATTCCAAGGAACAAGTCATGGCCATGAATGCTGCCAAAAATTAAGTTTCTTTTTAAGATAGGAATATTGAAAACTAAAGCCTCAAACCAGCTCTTATTGATAAAAAATAAAAAATTTTAAAAATGTTTTCCTCATAGCAGAATGTAAGATAGAGAAGAAAGTGGTTTCGGGGAAGGTTTTATATTGCTACATTTAGAGAAAATCTAACCAGTCATAATTGTTATTTACTGGATATTAACACATTCACAAGTTAAGTGTCCCTGGACAAGCAAGCTTGGCAGATGCAACTTTTTTTTTCTCAAAGTACTCCTGAGAAAATCCTGTTGCAAGCTGGAATTATCTGCTTATACATTTTCAGGATCCGGCCAAGAAGACTTCCGCTGAAGTCTTCTTGAATCCAAATATTTTTGAGGGTTTTTCCTCCCTGGAGCTCTTGTGTGTTCACATTCAACTGTTAGTTGTGCAATGATATATTCCTGCTGAGGTCAAATTTACCCTTTTCAGAAGGGGCTGTATTGTTGATGCCAGGACTGCTGGCACATAAGTATACGTACATGTATAATAACCTTGCAATGCTGACAGGGTTATGAAATGACATTAGCACTTCATAGTTGCTGTATTTGTTTGCTTTACTCCAAGCTTAATTATCAGATTTACCCACTTTTGATTTTTTTTTTTTTATTGTTAATGAAGTTGTTGTGGAAATTGTTTGATGGAAGACTTTTCAGAAACTTTCAACTTTTTCTTCAGGGAAAAAAGCTTCATGTTTTTCTACCTTAGCTGTTATAAACAACAAGATGATTGGCATTTTCTTGTCACTCTTGTAAGTCTTGTACCCCCAGAAGATTTAACCTCTTTTAGGTTATATAAACATATAGATAGAAAAAAGATATTTAGCGGGTGCTAAAAGCATAAAAAATGAAGTGTAAGAAAACTGAAGGGAATCTAAAAATGGAGAAAGGCAGCTATCTTTGAAATAAAGAGATGAATATGAAGGCTACTTAACAGTACCTCTAGCGTGTATCTGCCTATCCATCTATCTAAATAGATACGTGTTTGCTTATGTGCTTTTGTGTGTGTAGCTGAATACAATGCGTTCCAGGAACACGGGTAAAATATTCCAACAAAAGATGGGCAGTCAGTCCACACGACCAGACCAGAGTGAGTCTAAAGGACTTCCCTCTCCTAAAATGTGCTTGTGTGTATCCAACAGTTCCCCACCTCGACTCCTGACCTTCACACTTACTTAGGCTGAAGCAGAATCAACGTGGAAACACAGACAATATTCTTGAGGAGCATAAGAGTTTGGTGAGTGGTGTGGAATAAATGAGTTAGGGATAGGGGAAAAGGAAAATACAGAGGGCAAAACTAGAAATAACACAAATCCCAACATGCTACATTCTACCAAAGAAGATTATATTTTGAGGGATGAATGATATAGTCTCTTAATAATGATGTTTATTGATTTTGATAGCTTTCTATGCTTACTGAATAATAAAAAAAATTCAGGCAAAAGGATTTTTACGAGGCCAGTCCCTAGCTGAAATTCTGTTTTGTCTGATGGATCAAAAAATTTAGTTTCTTTGCGTCTGATTAACCACATACATATATATAGTCTGGGGTCAGTGTGGTTTTCTCACGAAGATGACCACAATTTTAAACCTATGTTTATGAAAACACTAGCAGCAAAGATCTTTTTTTTTTTTTTTTTTTTTAAGTTTCTTAAGTGATGAGTGTCACTAACTGAATTGCTTTGTAATTTTGTCTGGACTGTTTAAAATAAGTCATTAAAATAAATATAATTTGTTCAAATAAATAATGAATTTACTTTTTTTTACAGGAACACAGTGCAAGTTATTACATAGTTCAGGGAAAAACATAATAACCAAATATATAAAAAGCTGATGCAATGGACATAGAAATAATTATTCCTCACATCCATAGAACAAAAAGTATAATCTGCAGAAAAATTCATTTGTGATCCATTTGGGGGAAAAGAAATAAAGAAAGGTAACAGGGGTACTATTTGAACACTGTAAAGGGCCTACAGAATTGTCATTACTTTATCAACAATTTGGACAAAATTTAGGCCATTTCCCTATGAAGAAGGTATAGTAGAAATTTGTTTAGAGGAAAGTAATTAAACAATCTCATGAGGAAACTCCAAGCACCACTTACTTCCAATTTACAAGCCCAGGAAATCTGTACCTCACATTCCAGTGACATACCTGCCTACCTACCTACCTATGTCATACTTGTAATTTTGAACTTATCTTCTTTTCTTCTGTTTTGTCTAACAGAAGAACAAAAAAGGTAATTTTTTTTTTTTTTACTCTTTCTAAAACAACATGGGAAAATTTGAAATCCCATTTTAATGTTACTTAATGTCACAACTATTTCCCACTTAAGCTAAAGGGTAATTAAACTTTGCTATCATTAAAATGAAGCATCACCTCTACTTTTAGTGTGATGAGTCCTAGCTACTACAGCATTAAAAATACAGTTGAATATACCTTAGATTTTATCAAGACTAAGTGAACTAGATGCAAATAATTTGAATTTTCAGTATCTAGAATATTATTCAAAAAGGTTTTTGGTGTTGTTTGTTTGCTGTTTGTTTTGTGGGTTTTTTTTTTCAATATTTAATGAGGCCGTATTTTTTTTTTCTTCCTAAATCAACAGCTACTTCTTATCAATTTGTTCCCGTTAATCAATAATCTCCCACAAAACTGTGCATGAGAGTGAGAATATTTCTAATGTTCAATGTTATGTTTATATATTCCTAGCTTGATGAGAGACCTTAATAAGAATGGCGAAGGGATTTGAAAT
The DNA here is from genome assembly GCA_013186435.1 of Turdus rufiventris. Lineage (NCBI taxonomy): Eukaryota > Metazoa > Chordata > Aves > Passeriformes > Turdidae > Turdus > Turdus rufiventris. The sequence goes on from PYHW01010334.1 coordinate 2,155,634, forward strand.
TAAGGAATCTGAAACTAAGGGATACTAGAGTTACTGGTCTACTTGCTCCACCCATTCCAATACATGAAATTATATCAAATAGACAACATTAAAAGACAAAATAATTAATAAATAAAAGAATATTAATATTATTGCACAACATCTTATTGCTTTCAATAATTCACAATGATATCTTGAAGGACAGTAGAACTTTTTCCTTTTAAAGTAATTATATATTCAGATTTATATAAATCCACATACTAAGGCAATCTTAATCTAGGAATAAGTTTACAAGCATTCTTCATATACATGAGGATTTTTAAAGAGTAAAAAAGCATCAAATCTTCCTCAATTTTTTTAACCTACAAAAGCCCCCAAAATGTCAAAACTTTAAAAGAAAGAATATAAAATATTTTCTATTATTAATAGAAATGAATTACAGGAATTTTGCAGCAGTAACCATTTTACCTAAGCCTCCTCATGTTCACACCAAGTCTTCTAGAGCACTACCAGATATCCCTGAATTGTTGCCATTAAATTCAGGCAAAATTAATCAGAGATGTTTTTTTTTCAGAACATTACTAGTCTAGGAGCTGTCATGTAAATGATGTGATTACTATCAGTGTGTTATACATGTCAACAGCAACTGAACCCAAACAACCCACCCCCTCCAAAAAAAAATCTGCCAAAATGACACACAAAAAAAGACAGAGCCAAACCTTTTAAGCACCACAGAAACTTTGAAAAAAACAGCATATTTCATGTCTTCCCAAGGAATCTAACGCATCCCATCTGCTCTCATTTAAAATTAATTTAATACTTTGAAATGATTAATTGAGAATTACCTATGGACCCATGGAAGTGGAACTGCAGCTCTTTAGAAGGAGAAAATAGAATCCAAAAATATTTTTTTCATACAATTTAAATTATTCACGATCTGTCTTTATCCAATGATGGATCAAAGAGTTCCTTCATACACATGTGTTTTCAAATTTTTTTTTATTTTTTATTTTTTGGCAATAATATATGGGGCATAGAGGAGGAGGGAGGAGAAAGGTGAAAAGAAAGATTAATTTTTTTTATAAGCTGTTCCTCAGAGTGTTATTTCATTCAGGTTTCCAAGACAATATTGTTATACTAAGTGCAAAGCTTTATATATATATATATAGTTTTATTTGTGTCAAATTAATATACTTGGCTTGAAAAAAAAGTTTTTGAATCACCTCAGTTCAACCATCTTAGTAGTAAAATTGAGAAAAAAACTATAAAATATACAAGTCTTGCTGAAAACCTTTCTTACTAATTAATGTATTTTCCAGATACTTTGTAATGGACTGTATACTCCCACACACCACCTGCAGGACCAGTGCTAATCAAAAGTCTTCTTTACAGCTACAGTGTTCATTCTTATATTATTCATGTAGTTTATTAGAAAGGATTTCACTGAATTGTAATATTCAATGTTATTCAACTAACTTAATTACACCTGGCATAAAAAATACATTATTAACTATTTGTGATTTTGAAATTTTCCTCTTTTAATAGCTTCTCAGCAGTAATATTTGGGATGGGAAATCTTCCTGTGAAAGTAGTAGCAACCATGACAATTCAAGGCCAGGTTGGGTGAGACCTTGAGCTCCCTGATCTAGTGGCTGGTATGGCTTCCCATGGAAGGGAAAGGTTTGGAACTAGATGATCTTTTAGTCCCTTTCCTACCCAAATCATTTTGTGATTACATGTTCCCTTACATTCTTCTGTTCAGACTGTAGAATAGAAAATAATGTGAAAGCAAGTCTCTCCTGAAAACAGAAATTCAGTTGTCTTTGTGTGACCAATGTTTTCATCACTAAAAGCAAAGCAGCAATGGGAACTTTTACTATATTGGGAATTCAGATTTAAATAGATATATCATACTCCACCACATGGAATTAAATTTTAAAATTGTCTTGTACAAAACCTCACTGCAATATGGAAAAGGAATTCTTCTCGAGGTGACTGCTTCAAAGTTGGGCTTTACACACCAGATTGCAGAACAATGTCCAGTTGACCACATGTATCCTCCACTTGTAAATCAGCAGCATGTATATACAAGATTATAACTTCATTTTTGAAACGGTATGTCAAGCAGTATCTATAAAGGAGCAACTTTGCATGAACTATATGTACTTCATTACATGGATTGTAAATATAAAAATGCATATTTAGGACATTTTAATGAGTTCTAACTGAATGATTAGAAAGACTGTAGAAACTAAGCTGATAAGAGTGATTAATACTTATGAATATAAATGTATGGTGTATGAATGTGTCAGTAATTAGCATTCACATGAGTTAGTATGGTCACACATGTATTAATGGGCACACCTCAAATACCAGAGTCAGAAGAAGCTTTAGATACATTTAATCCATCAGTCATGGACTGGAAATAATACATATCCAGTTGTCATTCACAGAGGTGCCAATGGGACAGGAAGCTTTTCACACATTTCTGTAAGATGAAGATAAGTAAATAAGCCAGAGTGATGGAGATAAGCAGCTTTGATTTCTGGAGGGCTTGTTTTCAGTACAAAACAAGGTATTGAGAAGCAGTTTGTTGAAAGATAAAGTGTAATTAGATAAAAAAGCAGAAAAATAACCCCAAGCTTGATGCAATTTATAGCTTAACTGAATTCTGAAGAACTTTTCAAACAGAAGATCTTATTTTTACAAGTGATGAGCACTCCTGTGCTGCATAATACTTCCCCTTATTTAGACAACATTTTGATTAACTAACTTGTTTTCATAACATGAGCAAAAATTAGGATTGCTAATTACTCTGAATTAACAAAGCAAATTAATGTATCCATAATATACAATAACTCAGGGAAAAATGCTGAATTTTTTTTTTTATTCAGATTTTGTAATTAAGAAGACTAGGTGGAAATTTTACATTTTCTGAAATCTTGCATAAATATGTTATAGTAAGCCTATAATAATGTTTTCCTAATAATTAATTACAGTCATATTTTGTATCAAGTTCTACCCTCAGTTAGTTCGCTGATGAAGAACTCCTTAACCTTACTGCTGCAAAATGAGGGATTGGAAATGTTTGCATTCAGTTGAGGCCATAAGCCATAAATTTTAGTGAGACTAATGAGGATCAGATATCTAAGTACCTTCTGTGTGGTATTGTAAGGATTCAGATCCTGTCTACTTGGAGCAAAGGGGTATGGTACAAAGCTTTGAGTTACAGTACAGAGCACTAGGCGGATGTGTTGGCTCATGTATCTGAACTATCATGGTAGTGAATAAAAATTAGGAAGTTCATCCTGCATCCTAGGAGAAAGACAGGCCAACTTTGAAAAGAAGAAAATAAAAATCAGCAAAGAAATGTGAAGCAGTGTATTTTGTGAGACTAAAATAGCCCTGCCTCTTCTGGGGAAGAAGTGAGAGTTGACTGCTCATCCTGTCATTCATGTCTCCTGTGCTCTAAAATTTGAGGATAGTCTACCATTCCATTGCTGAGAAGCAATACTTTATGTGGAAGAAAAATAAGGAGAAGAAGGACCTTGAAGAGTAGAGAGACTGTGTCACACATAGTTCATTATCTGTAAAAAAATCTTCTTAAGGAACCGCAAAAAAGTACCAAAGGTGACTTTTATTTTAAATGTGATGATGTAACAAAACTGATCCAGAGTTTTTTACTTAAATTCCTGTTCGTAATTTTTCCACACATTAAAGCCCTTAGTTTGAGATAATAGTACTATGAAAGTTATGCCTAAACTTATTAGAGTGCATTAAATTTAATTTAAAAGATAAAAGTATGAAGTAGAACATATTTGCTGCCAATTTTATAAGGAAATCAGACAAGTGAACTAGCAAAAGTCACTGGGTATGCAGACAGAAGCAGTCTGTTGAAGTGCTAAACTACTCCTGACAGCATCTGCTCCATCTCCAGGTGCAGAGAGAACATTTTATTTATTCTAAGTTTTCTGAGTAGATCAATTCATTGACTAGTTCACTCAGACTTGAGGAACCAAATCAGAATGAAAAAAAAGTAAAGAAATTTGTAGGTTATTTATGCAGACTGAGAGAGCAGAAATGATACATACTGGTTCTAAAATCTTAGGATAAAGTAACCAGAATTGTTATCTGGTCCTCCATCAATAATCTAAACATACAATCAGGAAAACTGAAAAACAGATGCATTTTTACCAAGTTCTTTAATCCCAAAAGACAACAATCTTCTCCTCAAATAATTTTTTCTTTGTTTATTTCAAGAACTTCTTATGCATTTTCTCTCCCGTCTTTTTCTTAATTTTGAAAACAGACCTTTCCCCCTCATGTACAAAATGGTTGCTGCTTTTAAGTAATATTTAAAACTCCTGATGGATATTGATACCATTTCTTCACTGAAGTCTCTGGCAAAGATCTCAATGAATAACAGTGATAGGTCAAGATTGATTTCAAGAGTTTGTAAGAAGTAATTTATTGAAACGTGAACCTGCTGATGCAAAAATGTCACATAAATTTTTTACTGCAGTATTACGAAAGGAGGAAAAAGTTCCATTTTCCAGAAAAAGACATAAATTCCACGGGGAAAAAGGAAAAAACCATGGAGTTGGAATGAGGATCAGACTAGGATGAATAGACTCAGTCTTTGAAAGCTGCCAAAATTTCCAAGCCAAATGGAACTTTAATCTGAAGTGAGCAGGAAAAAAAATAGGCAACTCTCAGAAGTATATCCAAAAACTTGTTGAGATCTGGAAAAATAATGTGAGAAGAGAAAGTTAAATGCTGTCACAATTTGTAGAAAGTGATTTAACATGGCTCTAGTAGAATAGTCTCAGATGACTAATAATCTTCACTGCAGTATACTGAATACAAACTTGGATCAGGTACAGCCTGAAAACACCAAGAGAGTTTTGACATCAATTAAGGGTATTTAGCGTTGATCTTTAATAAAGAAGTTTACTAAAATGAGGGTGGATAAGAGGCTATTTTGTTTAGATATCAAAAAGAACTGGGGAGATAAAAGCTATGAATATCCCTTAGAGTATCTTCCTTTTATATAAAGTTTTGCTATGAAAAAACCCCAAAGACTCATTAATAATGTTGATTTGTGAAAGTCAATAAGAGAGAAATACAGTGCACCTGGGAAGGTAAGGAATTGCAACTATTGAGAGTACTATGTTAAGGAGCTGATGAAAATAAAGAAACTTGCAATGAGAGTACAGGTAATGAGTAGTGTACTGATTGAGGAATTTGCACTATTGGAGTCAAATCTGGTTGTCTTCCTATTTTCCAGAGTACCTAAGTGTGATCAAGAGTATAGTTAAAAGCAATATGTCTGTGCAGCACGTGCTTCTTCTTTAAAAAGGATTTTTTTCTGTACAGAATAGTGGATTTATACCAGTGCAATGACAATGGTACTTACAGGTATTTAGGTTTGAATACTATTGGTGCTTTATTGTAAAGCTGAAAATCAAAATAAATTCGATATATACATAGCAACATGCATGATCACAGCAGTGTCATTGTGCTTTATCTATTTTTATTATATTTATAGATTACATTGCATTGCACAATTTGTTTGATACAGTTTCCTTTTTGCTATTGTGGTTGCTGTCATTTTTTCTGCCCTCTTAAAAGGAGTCATTTCAAGAATGACATATATTCTTGAATACAAATGGTAGACTTTGTTTTTTTTTTTCCCAGATACGTATATTGTAACTTGCATTAGAAATGGTCACCCTCCCACTTCCCACATCTGCTTTCAATTCACAAGCAGTTGGTGTAAGTCATGCATCATCAGCATTTTGCTTGCTTGCCATTCTGTATCATCTGGGAAGCCATTATAAGAAGTAATAGAGGCAGAAAATAGGTACAATCCCTCTTTAAATTTTCAGCAGGGATTCTGCTTTTTGTAACTTCTTCAAATTGCACCATTAAATTGCATATGTTGGCCTGTTGGGTGCCCCTAATTAAATAAATAAGGAAAAGCACACAAAAACTTCATGAAGTGACTAACTAAAACTTCCAGTGAAGTAAATGAGCTTCTCCATCTTTTTTTTTTTTTTTGTCTCAGTGCAACCATCTCAAAAACTGGTAAGCTGTGAAGAAGAAAAATTTATCATGCCAATTATATTTAGTGACACAAGTCTACACTGTGTATAACAAACACACTAATTCTATTTACTTCATATAATTTCTTCTTCAAACATATGAGTTCAAACAGTTGTTGAAGAGAGAAGGTAAATTTCCTCAGAAGAAGAAAAAAATAGAACAAATAATAAAAATGGGAAAAAATAGTACATTTTTTCCTAGTTTCAGCCATCATAGAGTTCATTTCTTCTTGATAGTGATACAGTGCTGTATTTTGAATTTTGTAAGAGAATAATGATGACACCATGCTGATGTTTTAGTCGTGCTTGCTCTAAATCAAGGAGTTTCAAATTTCTTATGTTCTCCCAGAAAACAGCTGCACAAGAAGTCAAGAGGAAGCATGGTTAGGACAGCTGATCTGAACTGGCCAAGGGGATATTCCATTCCATAGAGCAACCTGCTCAGTGAATAAACTGGGGAGAGTCATCCTTGGGGGGGCCAGTCACTGCCTGGTGTGTGGTGAACAACTGTGTAGAGCATCACTTGTTGGGTTTGGTTCCTCAATCTCTCTCTCCTTCTCATTACAATGATATTGATATTTTTATTATTAATGTTATATTTTTTTCCCCAGTTATTAAACTGCTTTTCTCTCAAGCAGTATGTTTTACCTTTTTCTGATTTTCCTCCTCATCCCTGTGAAGGGGCAGGGAAGAGAGTGGATGACTGAATGTGTGAGTGAGTGAGAGATGGTTTGTCGTCAGTTGGTGTTAAATTGTGATAATTATGGATTTGCTTATGTATCTCCTTAAAAAGTTTATTTTTCAAAATATCTAGATTGTTCAAAACTCATAAAGGAACAACACAAAAGTAAACTCCATAGGAAAAAAAACAATGTATTTTGTTATGTGAACAATTCCCTGATAGAAAATCCAATACATTATATTTTCTTTTATTTGAACAAGGGCAGAGAAAAACTGGAACTTGTGTGTATTATCCTTCTTTTTCTGAGACCAGAGAAAGGAGACCATAAATTGACCTCTAAAATGCTGTTGTAGAGAGATACTTACTTGACTCATATGCACATATTTGCTGAATTAAAGTTCAGTAGGTAACAGTGATCCATTTGGAGTGCTGGGACAGATGAGGGAAAGCGGCATGAAGGACAGAGCCATCAGCACTGAACCATACTGCTTTATGGTCAGCAAAATTTGAGCTGAGAACTTTTTTGCAGCACTACAGCAACATTCCTGGAGACTTTCCATAGAGAAGCTGGAAATTAGAAGCTTGAAAGAAATTATAAATGAATGTGATTGGAATTGGTATTCAAATTATCAATATTTTGTAATTTATTCCTGTTTCAAGTCTGGAAATAAAGTTATTTTTTGTCCCAACATGAAACCTGAAAAATTTATCAGTGAAACGTCATGAAATTCAAAGTTGGTCTGGTTCCTTAATTTGAATCCTCTGTGTAGGCTTTGCAGTACTTTATTCTATCTGGATTGACTGAAAATTCTATGTAAAAGGCAAAGCTGTGGCCTTAAAGGTGAGCTAATGCTCTCACCAAAGGCTTTGTCCAGCAGCGCTTGGCAAGGAAGTATGGACACCTTTTGAGTGGGAGAATAGCAAAGTATTCTTCTTGCTCATATCACATATCTGCTTGGCCTCAATGTAGACTTCTTAAATAGTAGAAAGAAATGCATATTTTATAAAAAGAACTGTCTATATATTTCTGTATATCTATCCTTAAACAAATAGCACCTCAGAAAAAAAGTATTGCTTACCATTGACAACTAAAGTTCACCTGATTAGTTGAGGCTGATAAAAATATAAAATTAGGCAAAATCTCGCTGTGAGCGTAACTATACTAGACGTGTGACTGGAAGAATCTCCTGGACATGTTTTATTTGTGCACAAAATGAAAGCAAACTTGTATAAATTACCAGTTCCCTTTTCTTTTTCCATACTTACCTAGAAACTAAACCATGCAAGTTATTTGTAAGG
>PYHW01010334.1:2168041-2194114 GCA_013186435.1 Turdus rufiventris
AGGCTTCTGCTTCCTTTGAAGGGTTATGCAAATACTTCCCTGGTTTCTGCAAAAGGAAGCTGTGTGCAGCAGATCTACAATAATTACAGTTTTCTGTTTCTAGTTTCCTTTAAAAAAGCTTCTCAATACTACAGGAACACTGAAGAACCATCTGAGCTTTGGGGTTTCACTAGTGGTTTGACTGACATTTTGAGAAGAAATTTTGCTAAATTAGAATGAGAGAAGAAAAAAGAATACAAGGTGATGTAAGGTGGGAAATTGAAGTATTCTGTCTCTTGAGGCGAGCCACATCACCCTCAAATGTATATTTTTTTACTTAAAATAACACAAGGTTTTTTTCCTTTCATTATTCCAATTTCCTAAAGACAAAAAAAGACAAAAGCTTTATACTATATTTGCCTGAAAAATTGACAGAATGAGCAGAAGCAATTATATTGTAGCAAAGTTTAAAAAATATATCATCCTAAGGTTTATAACATTAAAAAAGTATTAACTAGTCTCTAAAAGTTATGCTTAAAGGAACATTCTAATATAAGCATGAAACTGATAAGTTTGATGATATTTGTGTTCCCTTGCTAATAGAATTATAGTATACAATCTACAACATTTGCCCCAGGGGAAAGAGCTTAATATAAAATGCATATGTAAATCACATAAGGAAATTGTCAGAATAGCTTTACATGAAAATTAAATCACATTTGTTATATTAGGACAGACACAATGTCGTTTACCATATGTCTTGCCTTGTGAAATTCAGTCGCAGTTTTTGGCATAGCTGAGCAGTTCAGGAGTTGCATAATTAATACTTGCCTCAGTGCCTGCTTGCAGGCATTGTTTGGGGAAATTTTAACATATATTCTCTATACCTGCTCATTTCTGTGGTGCACTACCAAGCTATACTAAGACTTATATAAACATAAATTATAGAAGCACATACTGTAAAGATGTATCACTCTTAAAAGCTTAGTTTTTTACTAAATAAAGCTTCCCAGTTGTTAAATGCTTATTCGTTTGGGATTTTTTTGGTTGTTTTTGTTTTTTTTTTTTCTTAACTAGAAACCAGACAATGCATGTGTCATTTCCTTGTCACAAAACACAAAGGGGAAGATAGTATAGAAAATGAGGACTGGAGAAAATAGAAGTGGTTAAAATAGAGAAAAGAAGAAGATAAGGGATACAAAAATAAATGGAGAAAATCCAGGGAAATAATTTTGAATAAAAATAAGATCAAAATAGCAAACTAATCTGGAAGATGCATTAAAGTGAAATTAGAAAAAAAATCTTTTTGTTAGCCATGTGCAGTCTTCACTCTTGTCTTCACCTCAGGTATACTTGTGTGTCATGGTGCAATATGCTCTTTTGCTAATAGACTCAATGGTTCTCACTTGTTCAAGGAAATAATAGAACAATGGCAAAAGTTCACTCTTACACTAGCATTTTTTCCAGATGTATTTGCAAAAAGCTGCTTTTTGCACATGCTTAGGTGTAGTTGGAAACTCTTAGCTTAGCACCTTCAAGAACAAAGAATAAAGAACTTGTGTGTTGCCCTGCAAAATCTTTCATGCATGAGATAAATTCAGCATCAAGAGAAATACATGAGAATACATTAGTGCGCTCAATCACTTTCTTTGAGTTGTGCTCCAGGGAGCTTATTTTTAAAGTGGTGTGCAGGAGGTCCTCAGTACTTACTGACATTTTGCTGAGGTGTATTGTTAATAAATAATTTGATTTGTGCACACATGTCCCTTACATGGCTTTAAAGATTTATTGCTTAATGGCTGATTTAACTTAGCAGGTGAATTGGAACAGGGTGACATGGGACCATTGCAGCTAAGTACAAGATAGCAAATTTATCACTGTGCAAGCTGTGTCTTAAATGGTAAACCTCCAATGACACAATATTGTCTAATTTTAGGCCTAAAATTGGATACTTAAACGAACATGTTAATTTCCTTAGTGTCCTTATGGTTTAGCTAGGATAGAGAATTCTAAACAAGAAAAGAGAGCAAAAACCTCCATTAAAGATTGATGTGGAGACAGAATTTATCAGCGAAACTAGAGTATGCAGCTAACCTCATCAAATCTGCCCAAAGGAGCGTTTTTACCCCTTCCTTGTTTTTCCCTGTGTCAGCACTGACATTTGTCTGACCCTCATCAGTGATCTTGTTGAGGAGCTAAACTGGTGTGAAACAACTCACTTGTTTGTTGGATGAGTTCTCTGCTCTGAACCAGATCACTGAGCAGCAGACAGATGTCAATGCAAAGTTGGGAGAGCAGAGGAGTGAAGCAAAGCAGACTGATGCTAGATCAGCACAGGGTTATGTGACACCATGGTCTTCCAGTGGAGAAGGTAGATTATCTCTCTCTTTCACACCATTACGTTAAGGTGAGTTCCTTGACTCAGATCCAAAGATTAGTTGTTCAAATGTAGGCTGTCCCCTCTCCCATCTCAGATTTAAACAGTTTCAAAAAAACATAGTCCTGTTTGCTTTAGCTTCCATTGCTGGCCTTGTCCTGTTCACTTAAGTTCTAAACATGTTTGCATTGGTTCCTAGTCCTTGAAAATCCAYTTKAACTAGCTTTGCTAACAGGAATGATAGCAAAAGCTGTTACAATAATGCAGTCTYTCCCCACGCCCTTCTCTTTTTTTTTTTTTTTTCCTTTAGGGATTTCATTCAAAAAAACAGAACTAATAAAAAATTACAGTAATTTCACAACTATAAGGYGCACCCTTTTGACTAAAATTTTCCCCTGAACCCGGAAGTGCRCCTTATAGTCTGGTGCRTTTTATATSATGGACAAAGCTTGGAAATTTGCCTACCCGGAAGTGAGAGCCGCGAGCCGCAGGGGGAGCCGGCARGGCCACGGCTGCCAGGTGGAGGCGGGGCAGAGCGGCAGCAGGCACACCCTGGTCCCATGGAGGTGGGCCAGCTCCCCCACAGTCACGCCCCGGCCCCATGGAGGTGTCATGAAGTGGCAACAGGGATGCCCCGGCCCCGCCGGGTACAGGCGGGCCTGGGGGCCCATGGCTGCCGGGTTGAGGCGGGGCCTCAGTCAGCAACCGCACGAGCTGGGGGCGTATCCTCGCTGCAAAAAAAAGTGCGCCTTATAGTCCGGTACTCCTTATATGATCTACAAAGTTGCGAAATGTGCCGGCTCCCAGGGGGGTACGCCTTATAGTCTGGTGCACCTTATGGTCGTGAAATTACTGTATTATTTTTGTAAGGATGATTTGCTGAGTCATTTACTGAGTTATTTGCTGATTTGTCTCAAGACACAGTTTAAATTATTTTTCTTCTATTCAATAGTTTTTTCCTCTAGTCTACTTATTTCTGGAAATCATTAGAATTTATTATTTAGAGGTTATTATGTAGAGCTAATAAAGCATTGATCTTTATTTCAGAGAGACAGTTCAGTCAAATGGGTGATCTAACGCGTAGATGAAGTGAGGATGCCAATGATAAATAAATGTTTTACTCTCTACCTGGGGGACTTCCTCTGCCATAAAGTAGATTTCTGCAGTTATGAGGGAATGCGTCAATGGCCAAAAAGATTTTCTGCTGGGTTTTTTTTAGCTGTGAACTCTATTTCTCTCCTTAATATCTCACTACTTATGAATAACAGATTGACTCAAAGCCCAAGAGGTGAAATAATATGAGGAAAAGTAATATTCATTATGTATATAAGAAGAAGAAAAGTCTGACTTTTATTCCATTTTATTTATTTATTTTATTTGTGTAAAGTCAAGCAGAAATCGTTTTCTGCTTTATGTTTTAATGGCTACATTTCCAATTATTTACTGTATAAGTCTGTAGACAGAGAAATATATAGGAAAAAAAAAAAAAGTTTGATTTTTTCCCACTGTGACCATATAAATTATACAACTTTACAGGTTTTTAAAACAGAACTTTTCTAATGTAAGCAGACCCCAGTAATATTGTATTTACCTATCAAACATACTATCAAACATGCCATCAAAACTGCTATGATGGCTTCCCTTACATCAGTATGTGTGACTCTGCAAAGGGAGATGAAACACAAATATAAACAGGGCAGAAAATAAACAAACAGCAATTTGAAGAGTTGTCAAGCACTTTGAAATTTAAATCTTTGCTAGAGGAGTACTTGTCAATGGAATAATATTGAAATAACTGGGTACTGCTTGCACAAGAACCAGTCAACAGCAAAGCGTAAATGAGATTATAATCTACAATATTCTCAATATGTTCTTTTTATCTTTCCACTACACAGACAATAATTAATCAATTAAATCAGAATATATAAAAACGTAGTTGGCAAACATCTAAGAAGGCTTTAAATTTTTATAAGGAAAAATCAAATTTGAAAAATACTATGAAAAATTTAGATTCAAAGAACAATCTACACATGAAAAGATAAAATATATGGAGAATCAAAAATATGCTAAACAGTGAATAGAGTATTTTTGAGACTGCAGGGCCAAGCTCTTGGAAGATAAGAACTAATGGAATTCATTTGAGCAATAAATCTAAGTAATTTTAAGTTGTTACTAGTGTAGTTGTTAGTGTAGTTTAGTTGTTACTAGATTACTAGTTGTGAATTTATGCCATTCCATGCTAATTTTTGTGAACTTTCAGCCAGTAACCAATATGGACAAAATAAAATGTAAAAAAAAAATCCAAAAAACCCAAAAAAACTTCTGTACAGTTTAACTGTATCCTCACATCACTTTCTGTGGAATATACAGTGAAGCACTTTTGCAGTTTACAGCTAGGTACATGGAAACAGTATTATTTTTAGTTTATAAATAGAGATAAGTACTTAAATGAACTAAAGTACTTCCATTGATCTGATAAGTAGGTAGTTTGTCAGAATCATTAGCTTAATTCAATCAAACATTTTTTTTCTACAGCTTAATAAAGAAAAATGCTAAAATCTTTGATAAACTGTAGGTAAGGGGAAGAATTCCCATTCCTTTACATTAGGAATATCAGGTGTTAAAAAACAGGAAATATGCTATTCTCAACCTTGCCTGTGGTAAATGGCTACAAGAAACAACATGGCATCACAGCAGTGGTGGCTGCTTCAGAATTATTAAGTGTTTTAGTATTTTTAACTCTGGTATTTTTGTCGAGTTCTCCATTAGGGTATTCTTTAAGGCTGATCTTCTATCAGACTCAGAACAAAAGCTCTACCCCTTGTTCTTGGGCGCAGGTGATATAGAACAATTTCCCATTTTAGCAGTAAATTGATTTGAGAATCTAAAAGCTTTTGGGCATACATCTAAAGAAAATAGAAATCTATTATGTAATAGCCCTGGTCTTTAATAAAAAACAACTTTTTATTAAAGGGCCGGAAAACCAGATTCTAGCAATTTATGTCAGCATAAATGATTAGAAATTCTTATTTTAGTAAAGCTTTCAATTTTTTTTCCTGCTCATAGCTGCATTTTCACTGTTATCTTCAGGGGTTCTGCAGCCATTGTGAAAACAGCTGCCATTAACTTTTAAAGAAAAGCCCCACTCTCATTAAAAAAAAAATAAGCCTCAAGGCAGGTTAGCTTACAGATATAGTACAAAATAACAAATGATTCTTGAGATGACTACACACCTTTTCTTACACAGTCAGAAGCACTGGCATTTTATCACTATTAATTATCTCCTTAAAACACTTCTTGGTGTAGCAAGCTATCAGCTTCGTAGTGCTGGTTTCGAATGCCTATGTTAATAACAGCATGTGAACAATACTCAGTGGTGAGGCATAGAGCAAGCAAGAAACCTGCCAGCATTGTCATCATCTGCATCCATTCTTTCACCTCTGTCTTGCAAGAGCCTAGTTTATCTAACCAGACTCTTGCAGGTGTTATTTTTTTCCCTACAGGGAAAAAAAATATTGTCATGGGTTTAAACTCTGAAAGTTAACTCTGGTTGTAGTCATTAAAGGCACATGGTAACATGGTGGACTTCATGCAAAAACACATAGTATTTATTAAACAATTATTTTCTTGCAGAGTTCTAGGCATTTTCATTCCATCACTAACAAGGTTACATGTTCGAGCAGGTAGCTATAACAAGCTCTCATTGCTTCATTTTTATAGCACAATTGAACTGAAAGATCACAGCTGGTCACTGCAAAATGATACGTCATCATATCTGTAAAGTTTTATTTGTTACACATTGCAAGGGATGCTTTTTTCTTTTATTCTTTTGCATAACACATTCATTCTTCATGTTAACATTTCAGAATGTTTTATCTATCACTTTCTGTGAGATTCATCTGTCAATTATCACTTTCCCAAATTCCCAGTTCTCTCCAATCCTGCTGTTCCTTAAGGCAGGAGTAATGTACATTTGGTGCCAGTGTTAAGGTACTTGTAGAAGAATTAAAGAGTAACGATGAGGAAGTAAAATCAAGGTAAGATTTTTCCAACCGTCTAATCTCTTATTACCCTATACTGAGAGTTAAAATTTCTTTCTTAGAGAGAATCCAGGAAACACAGATTATCAGTATATCTTGCTTGTATCTTTATAATTCACAGAAATTTATTTTCTGTGATCACCAGAGTCGCTGGCTTGTAGAAGGACAAGTTATTATGTGTCTGCTCCTATGGCAGCAGTGGTCCTGATTCCTAGAACTGATAGATTTAGATGCCTAATTGGGCAAGCTGTTACCATTCAGCTTTAAGAGGTAACTGGAGGAAGCTCTTTTGTAAAACAAATAGTTAAGTGATTTTCCCTTCCTTGGAAACTGTGGTTTTAATCCTGACTGTTGTAGAATCATTCAGTGCAATTTCTGGCAAAGCCATCAGTGGAAAATTTCAGCAATACAAGATGGTAGAATAGAATATACTGATTTGGAAGGGCCCCATCAGGATCATCAAGTTCAACTCCTGGCTCTGCACAGGACACACCAAGAATCACACCATGTGCTTTAGAGTGTTGTTCAAATGCCTCTTGAACTCTGTCAGGCTGGTGCTGTGCCCACTTCCCAGAGGACTCTGTTCTCGTGTTCAAGCACCTACTGAGTGAAAAACCTAAACCTGAACTAAATTGATGTACAAACTAAATCAATTTGATCAAAAATATAATGTCTAATGGTGTTCCAAAGAACAGAAGTACTATTGTGTTATTATGAGTGAAAAAAATGAATTTTCTAGTCTTTTTTGTTTAATGAGCTTATGATTATATTAAATGGTTATGAAGAAATAAAGGTAAAATAGATTCAGGCCATTGGATATAAAATCAATTTAAAATCTTAGTATATTTGTTGTAAGGGACTTGGTTATGTGTAGGCAATACCTACATTACCTTGCTTATGTCCTAGGAGAGAAAAATCTTATCCTCATATTTATTCAAGTAGATTAAAAAGATTGGTAGAGTAAATAGTTAGAATAGAAGAGCTTTCATAGCAGACATTTAAGTAATGCATTTGCACAGCTAATTCATGGGAATATTATAGCAACAGGCCTAATTTTGCTGTAATTTAAGGTAGATAACCAGCAGAGGTAGATTTCCTGATTGTATTATAGGAGTGGAATTAAATACTATTTTTTGGACTATTAAACAATAGCTGGGTAAATGCTAACTTGTTTTATGCTGAAGTTTTATGCTAGTTTTTCCCTAGACTTTACATAGAAAGCCATATGATTTTTTACCAATTATTTTTCTTATGTAATTAAAAAATTGCCCTACAAGAAATTATGACTATTTATTTTTTTAATTAAATTCTGATTTACATGATTAAATGTGTACATTCCTTTCCCATGTATATTTTTGCCTTTATAGAGTCTTTTCTGACATTAATTCAGAACAGTTGTTCTACCACTTGATAGCATCTACAATGAACCTTGCCAAAGTTCTTCAGGTCAACTTTTTTTTCCAAGATCCTCCAGAATTTAAATATCTTATTCTGCTGAGCAGGAAGATTAACATTGGGAGTACACAAACACAGAACAAAATCCTAGCAGGTTTTGGTTTGTGAATACAATTGCTCTGATTTTTACTGATAAGGAATAGTATCTTGTAGCTTGCTTTTGATGTATTATGTTCTCTTGATTACCTAGGCTGATGGTGTGGGTTTGCTGAAGGAAAGACTTGTATGCTGCTCATTTAGTTTTTTTTTTTCCACACTGTGCTCCCAAATATGGAGTAACTACCTGTGAAATCAATCTTCAATTTTTTAGCCCTTGATATCCCTCCAAATTAACAGACCCCATTTAAGACAAGGACCATATCTACCCATAGGGATGATTCTAACAGAAAAACAAGTCTGTCTCTGGATATTTTTTTTTCTTCTCCTGACATGTAAACAAGAATTTATTGTGAAAATAATAGCTTTAGGTTACCTATAGAAAAGCTGATTTCTCGAGAATTGCCTGGAAAAAGGCTTGAATAGCATTCAGGACAATTATTAAGAATGATGGACCAGCAACCTAGGATTTTCTTTAAGGTATGCCTGAGTGAAACTGCCTGGAACAGGTTGCTGCTATGAGTGAACCTTTGACTCTTAATTACATGTTTTGCTTTCCTCAGGCAGAAAGGTGATAAACTGTACCTGGGGTGTAATTAAATTAGGGTGCTAGCTCTTAGAACTTAAGCAGAATACACAGTTTTGAGTAGTAAAAGTCTGTAAATGATATGATACACAGAGAACAAAACTCAACCTCAGTTTAAACTTATCATACTCTTCAAACTGTATTTTAAATTGTTTTGAATTGACAAATTAATCATTTCTAAAAACAGAGAGGTAGGTAACTTTAATGATAAATTTTCTGTTAACTTGTGAAACAAACTGGCAACTAGTGAAGAGTAAAACTGTAATAAGATACATTCCAGATTTCTGACTCCCCTAAATCCCAAAGAGCACTCATTGGAGACAAAACAAAACTCTACCATACCGAACTTCAAGAGATTAAAGAGGCAAGAAGCAGCAAAGACATATATTAAAATGATACAAAAAATATAATTATGAGGATGATGATGATAAGCAGAAAAAGGATAATGTTTGCAATTTTTGAGTTTTTCCACCCTCTCTTGCTGTATATGTAAAAAGAAACATGGGCAGCTGGCATGCCAGATGGTTTATATTTGTGACACCCAAAGCAAAAAAAGTTTGGACTAAAAGGAAGTTCTGCTAGCACTAGCAGCAACTCGGAATCCAAATCATGATTCTTACTCTTAATTTCTTGGGTAGATTAATGCTACAATTCATAAAAGAAACTGAAAAAGTGACATTTTTCTTTGCATTTTAATTATCTAATTTTAATTCTGTTGTTCTCAAACACGCAAATTTTCTATGAGAAGGGAACAAAATGAACACGCTGCATTTAAGGTATGAACAGATTTTTCACAATGAAAAAGCCCGACACGCCAGCATCTTTTGTCCTAATCAGTATCAGCACTTGCAGTTCTGGAAACAGTTCAAAATACCATCTCCAAAGGAGCATATTATTTTTGTCCAATAGTGATAGCCATCTTCCCACTTTCAGGAATCTTGTAGTCAGTGAATTCTTGAGCCACAGAAAGTTGAAGCAGTTGTTTCTCTTTTTTCTCTAAAATCATCACCCAAGCCACTACCTAGAAAAACAGATAAGTAATATAAGATTAAGTTACAGTTTTCCATAAGAAAAATATACTGAATTCTCCAGCAGGTAGCTTAGCTAAAGGGATTAAAACTTTCTGTACACTCTTGCTATGTGTTGAGATTTTGATAGATCATAATTGCCATTTGGTCTTTCAAGTGTATGACACCAGAAAAGCTTCCTTTAGAAGCAATGAAAAAAATAGACTCTTTGAAAAGAGATTCATTTCAGATGTCTGTTTAGGATGAGAAGACCTAAAACCTGAAAGAGTTCCTTACCTTCACACAAAGGTATATTTTAAAGTGACTAGCTCTGTACCATACACATCTGCACTTTGTAAGATGAAATCCATCCAAAACCACTACCAGCCCCAGAAACAGTCAGAAACAGTCTTCACAGCTCTTTGTTAATTGATATATTCTATTTAGTAAAAGTTCAAAGGAGAATAGGAGAACCAGGTATGGATATTCATTAGTGCACTGCTGATTAATATATACATTTTTCCCAGCTCTATGATTCTAAAATGAAAGCCAATGTGTTAACAACTTAAGAGAGTAAAACAATTTAAACTTATATTAAAAACAATTATTTCTAATTGCTTTTCTTAGGAGATACCATCATTTATATCTAGAACACCATAAGAAAAATATGTTTTATTACCTTTTGAATTATTTATATGAAAAATCAAAAAAAAAAAAAAAAGAGACCAATATTTTTAGGGGGAAAAGCTAGAACCTAACAAATTTACTACTTTTTTGCTTATCGTGCATCTTATATTTTTATTTATATGCACTTAAAGTTTCAGCAACCTTCTCTCTGTCTGTGAAGAATTGTTCTTAGCTTATCAAAATTAAAAAGCATAAAATTTTATGGCAAAGAGAAGTGAGAAAGAAAGGAAAATTTTCATAAGATCATCTTTAAAAAATACAATAGGGCATCCTTCACATAATAATAATACATAAATTAAGAGTATGAATTAGGGTGAAATCATGTACTTATTTTATGAATTTTTTTGCAAAAAAGACCAATCTTTAAAATTTTTCTTTGCATTTGCAGTATTCTTAAAACATAAAAACTGTTTTTCAAACTTTAAAAAGTATTCAGGAACACTGTTTTATGTAATTTTCCCCCTAAACCTGGTAAGGTCCTTCTCAGTGTTTCAAACCACTGAGTGTGTTTTATGTGACTGGGGTTTGATTTTTCATATACCTTCACCATTTCCTTGAAAGCTGCCTTGAGTAAGGCCTTGCTGTGATTTTGAAAGTATTCTCACAAATCTCTAAGTTGACTATTACAACATGTAAATTATCTGATTTTTTTTAAAAAAAACCTCTTCACAGTGACATTTGATACTGATAGACCAATGGAAAATAAAATGCCTGAATACAATTTAACAAGTAAAAGAGCAAGTTTTTATCTGCATAGGCTTTTGCATAATATCTACTGCCATATATTTTTTCATCACTTCTGTCTAGATATAATTTGATTTCAGCTGCTGCTATGGTTAAATGAAACATTTTCAGAAGGGAAAACTGTGGGAATTCTACTGAAGGGTATCTTTATTTCTTAAAAAGAACTAGTAGTTTCTTATCAGGTACACAAAAGACTTAGTGAAACTTTTGTAACTTCTGCTTAGAATTTAGGCTAGTTGGACAGTGCTTTCCACTCTTCCATAGGTAATTGTTGAGATGCAAGCTCCATGCATCTCAATAAATGGCTATAAAAGAGTGGAAAGCACTTGAATTTGAGTGAAACACTTTTTGAGTTTGATTTGTGTTAGTACAGTTTCATTTAGCTTAAGTCAAACCATTTGAGACTGTAAGGGGTGGCTGGATAAATTTTAAAGCCTGGGTATATGTTGAAAAATGAAGCAATATGGTAACCTGAGATGAACTTTTGAAAGGGAGATTGTTGATATGGGTTTGTTTTTTTTTTTCTTTTTTGCTGTTGGATTTCTTTCATAACATAGTGCACTGGAAAATCCTTCTTCAAACACTGTCAAACCCAGATTGCTTACCCTATGCCCCAGTATATGACATTTGAGAGTCACTTTGATTTTAGAGAAATATTTTTAATTTACTGGAATTTTGACATATTACTAAGCCAAGATGAATTAATGTAAGCATCAAGAAGCATGGATAGAGATATAAACCCTAGTGGACTCCATTATTTACCCTTTATATGCAGCAGCTGAAGAAACATATATACATTAACCGTAAGGTTTTGCCAAAGACATGCTGGCTATATGTGTAGAAAGGATAAGAAGTACTCTCATTTGATGTATGATTTTGATCTATTTCTGTACTTGATTTCTCTGCAAGGTTTCTAGATGTATTCATTTTTGTGTGTCGTTCACTCTGGGTCATTACTTACTCTGGCGTTTGCCTTTGCCATCTTCTTATTAGCTTCCACATTCAACAGTTACCTTTCTCAGATGCTGTCAGGCTGATCCATGATAATGAATTTCTCACCTCTTGTATGGGAAAAGCTTTACACAGGGACAACTATGGAAATTGTGAGTAACATAAAATTGTCTCATGATATTGTAAATTCTCTCATTAACTAATTGGCTGACTAAACAACACTTGTCACTATCTTTCAGGAAAGCTAATTAAATTCAGTAGAATGATTTTTTTGGATGAATATTAATAGTAGAGATTATAGGTTAAGTTTGGGGTTTTTTTCTGTTTTTTTTTTTTTTTTTAAGAGGAATTTATATAATTCCATTATCTTCTATGCTTTTGGAACATATGTAGGTACTGATATGCATTTACCTGTTTTGCCCACCAGAACCAAATGAAGACTTCTATCAAGCCGTCTAATTCAGGAGACAGCTAAAAAGTCTATGCTATTTGGGGATTTTGCTTGAACATTTAAAGCTTATATTGAGTCCAGAACAGAAATTCAATTATCTGTATTGCCTATGAGGATATTTCATTTCTTTGGAAGCAAAAGATAATACACAGATTAAACAATAAAACCATGCAGGGAATAATTCAATAAATTCACTAAACCAGCAGTGACATAATTTCCAGTTATGTATAGTCATATTATAATGCATCACACTAAGAGTTCCATCCTCATGAACACACAAAATACTTGTATAAAAACCCCTGGCTTTTAACTGTAATGACTGAACATTGCTAGTCATGTTACACCTATTTTCTAGTATTGTGTAAGATAATTTGATAGTGCCTGTGACTCTTAGGTAATTCCTGAGATTCTTACATGCCAAGAATTATTACAATGGTACTTAGTCCTTTCTGTGTTAGTGTCAAGCACTAACCAATTGTCATTACTGTAAGACTATCTCATATTATGATATCCAGTTCTTTCTTCACACTGCGACCTTATTTTCTGACACCTTCTGACTTCCAGATGGTCAAATGTTCAACTGAGGGAATGTGTAACTCATCTTTTTTGGCTGATTACTTTTTTTGTGTCTTGTTACATTCTGTGCAAGCTTTTGACAAAGTGATTAACATTTGCCTGCTAAAACAGCAAAATCCAGTGGGTTTGGAAATGAGAAATGCACCACCACTGCTCTTTTAGGTATAACAGTTGGGTGAATCTGTTTCTACAGACAATCCATTTTCATTAAGTCTACTAAGTTTCTCTTCACTCTAAGCCATCAGGCACACAATAAAAACTGTGCTTGCTGTGT
Source organism: Turdus rufiventris (assembly GCA_013186435.1). NCBI lineage: Eukaryota > Metazoa > Chordata > Aves > Passeriformes > Turdidae > Turdus > Turdus rufiventris. The sequence continues at coordinate 2,181,265 of PYHW01010334.1, forward strand.
TCCATATGAAGAACAAGAGTAGAACTTTTTGACTTGGGTGAGAACCGTTGTAACAGAATAAAGAAGATGACAATGTAAACCTAACTTTGTCCATGTTTACAGCAGAAGGCCAAAAAGCAGGATGAAAAAATAAAGGAAAAAAATAACATTGAGACAAAGTAAAAGCACTGTATTTTAAAGTTTATGCAGAAAACTAATTGGAAATACTGAGATTTGTCATGGTAAAATGATGAATTATCTGAAATTTCTTAATGATAATATTAGCTGTGGAAGAAATAACTGAGTTTGAAAAGATATGTGAGAAAGAAACAAAAGTCAACAGTTTTTATAGTGTTGTGTTTTCATCAGCAGTTCTAGCTTTTTTGGAGGTTATATTTGGATCAGATGCACACTTTTGAAGTGAATTTTCTAATTGTCCCGGTGTACAACAATTTGGCTCATGCTGCCAGGCTGTCTTGGAGAGTGCAAAGCAATTTCTTTCTGATTAAATTAAGATGAGAGATGCACTCCAGGAACACATTGAAAGCACTGTAACTGCTAATGAGCATTCATTACAATAAAACATACACCTTTTTTCCTCTTTGGTTTAGAGTGGTTTGTGGGTTTTGGTGGGTTTTTTGTTTGTTTGCTTTTTGTCTGAGAGGGCAAGTGTGTGCTGTCACTAGCTTAAATAGAAAGGGAAAAACTTTTAAAATTGTGACTAAGTCATTGTGAACTTTTTTTTTTTTTTCCTGCTATACTTTAAACTAAGGTGCAAATTTAAAACAAAGGGCTAGAGCCCCAGGAAAGGTTGTCCTGCTTACCCAGACATACAGAAAAATAGACCTATAGGGTAAAATATATAGCATTATAATCAAAGAACCAAAATCACATAAATGCACATCAAACACAAATAGGGAGTAAAATTGAGAGAATCTTGAGAAAGGTATCCTTTTCCAAGTTTCACCAAACCCTGTTAATATTTATTTTCTCTATTAGTGAAAGTAATATGGAAATAGATACTCCCAGGTCACAAAGTATATTAGTAGAAGAATAGCATCCCATTTTCCTGGCTTTTAGAAAATTTTCTTTTTCCACATCTATTCTTCTGCATCTCAGAATGTAAATATATTACTTTAATGTCTTTCATTTGACACTTTGCATCTCAAAAGCACAAATAGTTTCAAAAGACCATCTCAAGATACTATTACCAATTAGATAATTTTCAGAATTGGAAACTGGACAAAAATTGTTGACACCGTACTGACAAAACTGACTTGTGTAAGTGTGAGACTCAGAATAAGAATTTAAACAATCCTGGTGAAATGTGGTTTAGCTCACACACTGAACTGACCTGTTACTTGCATGTAAGAACAAATCAAAAGTTATGAATCACATGCTCAACATCAGTCATATTTTTATGACTGACTTTTGTATATTGCTTATGACAAGCACAGGAAACTTCCCAGCTGTGACAATGACTTTAATTTTTTTGACCTTTTTTTAGTCAATAAAAAGATGAAATCTGGGAAGCTAGGATGATTTAAACTTAAAATACTTGTTTTGTTTCAATACTGTATTTTGTAAAGGCTGCTTGCAAGTTAACATTCATATTTATTTAGAAGGACACTATTCCACCATTCTATATTGTAATTCCATTACAAATGTAATTAGAAATCAGCTGGATTTTTTTCTGTTAAGTTTATTTTATTATAAATCTCTCCATCTTGAATAAATACAACACTAAATGGATATAAATGTTAGAAGCACGATATTGAAACACAAAACTCTTTGTTTTTGAGAAGCCACCTCAAGTCAGATTTTAGAAAACTGTTCAGGCACCAAAAACTCCATGTTCTGTCAAAAGTAATTTCCAAAGCAGCTGTAGTGATTTAGAAATTTTTCTTTCTTTTAAACTGCCTTGAGCTATATATAATAGGTGCTTTTGCAAATGCCACCAAGAAAGTGGTAGAGGACAAAGCATTTGTTCCAGGTGTATTGTGCTATTTTAGGAGCCAGAACTCAACTCAATTCTAGGGACTAATGTAGCAGCTTTAGTCCTTCTGGGGCAGAAATGATACCATCAATCCAAACAAGCAGTATTCCCCTTAGCTGCAGGTAGGAGTAAACAGCAGAATTTCTATCTGGTGGGTAAATAAATTCCTTTGAATTGCTGATAACTGTGGACTACTATGCTAGACTGACAAATACCCTGACAAAGACACAGACACTGCATCATCTCAGCTTTATGAGCCTACATATAATGGAAAAGACAGTCATTTGCTTTTCAGACATCTCGATGTAATTGTTTACAAACAGACATCATAAACTCTAAATCTGGGAGCTACTTTGAGGCAGGTATTTTTGAAAAGTCCATATTTCCTTCTTGTATAAGGTGTGAGTGTTTCTCTTGCACAGCAGTCACCTCTCACAGCGCTGCTAATGAGTGTTTGCTGAAGCTGCTGGAATTCACGTACAACATAAATATTTTTGAGATAAGGACTTCTTTCTCAAACACACGAAGGGACTATGTGTGCCTGTGCATATATGTGCATGTGCATATTCATATTCAGTGGTAACTCTGATATACAAATATGTATCTATATGTATATAGATGTGCATGTGTGCATGTACAGTAATTTCACAACCATAAGGTGCACCGGACTATAAGGTGCACCCCCCGGGAGCCGGCATATTTTACAACTTTGTAGATCATATAAGGTGCACCGGACTATAAGGTGCACTTTTTTCTTGCAGTGTGGAGCCGCGCGGCACGCAACAAAGTAACGAATTAGTAACAGAATCGCACCATCGCGGGTTTACTGGCATGTGCTCAATTTGCAAACATTTTTCAAAGATGAGTGTAGCCTTTAAATGCAGCCCCAAGTGTCCTCCCCGTGCATGGAGCCCCGGCACTCCTGCCCACTGACAGCTGACAAGGCGGGGCTTGCGGCTGCTGTGGTTCAGGGTTGCTGCAGTTTAGGGTGGCTCGGGGCCGTCCTCAGCTTGAGAGCAACGCGGGGTGGGGCCGCCCTTGGCTCGGGGTGGCCCACCCACTCCCTCCCTCCCCGTGTGGCTCCCACTGGCTGGAGGCTGCCCAGTCCTGCCCACTCGGCACGGCTCCTGCTGTCCGGGGGTTGCTAACATCCGCCCGGTCATGCCCACCCCGCGTGGGTCCTGCTGGCCGGGGGCTGCCCAGTCCTGTCCCCCCTCGTGGCTCGGCTCACGGCTTGCACTTTCGGGTAGGCAAGTTTCCAAACTGTGTAGATCATATAAGGCGCATCGGACTATAAGGTGCACTTCTGGGTTCGGGGGGAAATTTTAGTCAAAAGGGTGCGCCTTATAGTCNTGAAATTACTGTATATATGAAAACTTGCATGTATGTATGAAAACATAGATATAGGAATTCTAAATAGCAGTGTACATCACTAAATACTAATTCCAAAATTTTAATGGAGGAAGACATTACTTTGTCCAAAGATTGAAGGGAAAAAAAGTAATAATTTTTCTGGAGTTACTTCCAGTAGACAATTTGTATTCATGCAAGTGTTGAGGCTAATAGTAAAAAATACCCCACAACACACACTAATATGACATGCTCTCAAATACTTAATGTAGACTTTAAAAAGGTCAGGATGTTATAATTGCATATGATCAAGTTTGTTTTGATTAGCAGTAGTAGGGAGGTTATTTCCTTTGGGTTTGAAACAGAGCAGCACAAGTGCTTATGTAAGTTTAGTAATCTAGGCCTTTCTGAATTCCCTCTGTCATATAGGCATTGCAATAAAATACAAAAAATATGTTGGCATTCTGGCAGACGATGGCCTGTGAGTTGTTTCAAAGAAAACTCTTCATGTTCTTTAATAATGCGTAACTTGTTAACTGTTATAGATACATCTTTAGAATAATTTTTTGCATTATTCATACACCAAGAAGAAAATTTGACAGCACTTCTAGTTGCAAAGAGTGAGATATCCATAGATACTGTATAGAACTTGGTGGTTTTCTCACTGTACACTAATGAAAGTCATTAATTTTATCTACTGGCTTCAGAGATAGAGGATCATGCTTTAAGGGATCCAGGTCATGTTAGGTCCAAGGATGACTTCATATGACAACCAAACTGGTTAATTGGTGGGAGAACATCCCCAGCTGATTCCTGGTCCACATGCCCAGCAGGCAGATGGAAGGAGAGCACACGAGAGAAAAGTTGCTGAGGTATATTTGATTTTGATCAATGCTAAATGATCTGCATAGCTGGGTTTTGGTGCTGAGGAGCAGTTCCAGATTCATCATCCCAGATATATTAAACATGACTTAATTTTGTAGCAAGACTCCTTAATGCTCTACTTAAGGTCTAAGGCACTGAGATTTTTCTATGAAGATCGCAGGAGAGAACAGAAGCCTTAATAATATGTAAAAGGATAGTGCACAGTGACTGAGGATCTAGCTATAGCTTTTTCTTCAGAATACATTTCCTCTCAACTACTTTACCAGACTGAATTGCCTTTCCTGATCTATCTTTAACCTTACCATCTTGGATATCTTTAAACGTATCAGTGCAGTTTCATGGACCAGTTGACTATAGGCAGATTGAAAAGGTGGATTCCCAACTGTAGATATTTAAGTGATTTCCAAATGTATCAACTTTTTTTACTTTGGTAGTAGAAATTTATATTTGAACCATTATTTTATTCCTCTAAATATGTGATTAATGCCAAAGGTCGTTTGTGCATCTATTTGTTCTATGAAAAGGCAAAAAGTCAGATTTTTCCTAATAACTTAATGAAAATAAATATTAACTCCAATACCTGCTTAATTATTCACAGAAAATATTTTGAAGTATTCAAAAACTATTCAAAAGTGTGCTTTTTGATTAGGAAGGGGTAGGTGAGAGCAATCTTTTACTTGACTGTGAAGTTAAAGGAGCAAGTTCGGAGAATGAATTTTCAGCCTTCATGCCCATGATTTTACCTTTTAAAATGAAAGGGGATATTTAAGTTAGAATATTTTTTTAAAGTCATAAAACCCCTAAATTTTTTTTTAAATTTATATTATAAAAATTTAAATGGAAAAAAAATGGAAAAATAAAAAAATAAATATACTTTTTAACTGTGTGTCTGAAAATAACTTTTGAAGAGATTTAAAATAAACACTTCTACAGCAAATTGTTAAATTCCCCTGAGATGTGTTAATGGAATTAATGTTAATGGAATTCCAATTTAAAGCTAAGAAATTATCACCAAAACCAACTTCTGCTTTAATATAATGAAAAAAATCCCCTTAAAACCCTCAAAAACCCACCCACCACCACTAAATTAATTAATATATAATTATAGTTTTAGCACTGTTTTCAGCCATATCAAATTTTGTGGCTACAACTTCTATGCTATAGTTATAAACTCTTGAATTGAGAAATATTTTTCTGTGTTTGTATTCTGCCCTGTGTGTCATTTTCAGATTCTTCTCTCCTATCACCTGAATACTACCAACACAAACACATATACTTTTCCTGCAGAATGTATTTTGAAGCACTATCATGTGGTTTCTTAGAAAGATAATCCTGAAATAGATAAACTTTGTATATTAATTTTCCCAGACACTCCAACTCTCATTCAGGCCCTGTGAATTCTGTGAACATATATTTTGTTAGAATGTCTGAATCCTTGTTATGACTACTATTTCAGACATCAGATTGGCATAAGGCTAATCTAGTAGCTTCAGTTAAAATCAGGTAGTAAAGGAATATGCTATTGCCCACATGAAAAATTATAATTTTGAAAATTTGGCTGTTGCTGACCTGGATAATATTTGCAGCAGGATTATCTGGCAACACACTAGCACATTATTTCTACATATGAAATATTCTCAATTTCCTTGAAGTTTCCTTCTAAAGTGTTTCTTTGTATACTTAAAATTATTTTATGGTTACAAACAGGCCATGTCTTTTCTTCCTATCTCAAAAATATTAAACCTGAATATTTTTTTAAACTGCTCATAGTAAAATGAACTAAAACATAGCACTTTTGAACCTCGTGGCTCAAGGAACTTTATAAATATCATCTTCAGTTTCCTCATTCTACCCTGGAGCACAAAGACAATGAAAGCAGCCATGACATTTTTGTGAAGACCTGATTCCAAATTCAAGAAATTAGCAATTCATTGTGTTTTTAATGAGATACTCCAGAATAGCAGTCTAAAATAGGTACTAATGCCCATGACTCAATCTCATCAAAAGAAAGCAGCTGCTACATCACAGTACTGAGAGCAAGGGCCAGAATTCACTAGCCTTTAAAAATGTCAATGCTATGGCCTGGCAACCATGTGGAAGCGTTCATCAGGGTTTTTTTGTTTTTGTTGTTATTTTTGAGGGGTTTTGGTGCTTTGGGTTTTCGGGTTTTTTTGTGCCTTTTTTTTTTAAGTCAACCTAGAGGGTTGTCTTTAAATATACTTTTGTTGACATTCATCACTAAAATCATGGAATTAAACTCAAAGCCCCAGACAAAGCTTTGAAAGTATACTTTTAGAGTTCTGACAGACTTCACTGTCTTAGAAAGAGTGATTATTGTGAGCATTTAAAATCTTCAAAAATACATCAGTGCCTTTTAATTTCAAGCTTCTTTTTGATACCTAAATTCTTCACTGATGTGCAGAATGGTGGCAATAAATGTACTAAAGGGTCTCTCTGGTGGCCTGCTTTTCTGCTAACTTGCCTTTGCAGAAAGAAAAGGCTTTCTGCTTGAAATCTTCTGATCTAAAAGACTAGAACTTACTCCAGGGAACTTGAGAGACAGCTATGTGGTGCTAGTTAGATCCTGTTTCCTTCACTGCCACTTTTCCCTGACTATAGCAGACAAGAGTTAAATGAGTACACCAAAAAACTACAGAAGTTATTATTACCTGACAGCTAAACATCAAAGGTATAGCTTCCTTCCTGGTTTGTTCTAAGCAGGGAAAAGACAAAAAACAGCAGATTTGAGGTGTATCCCTGTGACTTTGGGTATTTTTGTTACAGCTCAGCAGCATCCATGAGAACCAGGTTGCTGTCCTTTCCTGGCTGAGGACCAAAAAACCCTCACGAACCCAAACTGTTGAAAGTCAGTAATGCAAAGTTCACTTTTTAGGCAACACTTTTCTCCCAGAAGTGATATTTAGAAACTGAGTGACCAGGGCTCCTTAGAGTCCATGGGGTGTACACTGGAGTCTTACAAACACTTGCCTGCACGAAGAATTGCAATTAGAACCTGCTTTGTTGTTACAATCTACAGTTGCACAAGAGCAATGGTCCAGAATTCTTCCTCATGCCTTTTTCTTTTCTTTGTTCATTGCTACATTTCTGCTGTCTGTGTGGTGTATAACCAACTGCACAAAGATCACTACTCAATTCACTCTAAAGTCTGGTGGTAAGACAACTCCTGGAGGGAAAATGTGTTCAAGGTTTCACATTTAAGGAAGTAAAATTTCATATAAGGTACTCTTTAGGACCTGAGATGAAGGGGACAGAGAACAGTAAAAAAAGTGCATGTGACTCTCTCCTCCCAAACCAGGATCCTCCTTTAAAGCAGGAGAAAGTGCAGCAGAATGCTGCAATAACCATCTTAAGTAGTCTTCTACCCAGACTCCCATATACCCATGCATACACACAAAATGCATTGGCAACATCTCTACCTTATTGCTGTTTTATGCCCAATTCTCCTAATTAACATGATCAGTGATGGGAAACAGCTAAATGAATGGTCCCACTCTTTATAATGAAGCTAGCTTTGCGCTTGTGATCTTTTTGCCATGACTCTCTTGGAATGATTCTCCAATTCATAATGTCTGCCTGGAATTGGGCCACACAAAACAGAGCTGGATTAAAATGTCACTATGAGCACTGGTTGGGAATTCTCATGTTATCAGACATCAGGGCTGGCAGTGCAGCTTTCCAGAACTATTCTTTAAAACAAAATATGAATAAGCTATAATGACACAGATATGTGTGAGGTCACACTTATTTGTTGCCACAGGCCAGAAAGGTATGATTATAGCTTAATTCTGGATGTTTGGGAAGAGATTTGTCTAGGCCAATGGCTAACTAAAAAGCTGGAATCTGTCCCAGTTAAGAGGGAAGAGACAGCTTTGTCAGCTCCAAACTCTTTTCTTTATAGCCCTATTCAAACACACATAAAATAATTCATTAGCATAATAACAAAAAATATTACTCCCCAAAAGACTAACAAGAATCATTTTATGCATTCCAAAATTCTGGATTTTAAAAAAAATTATATTCAATATCACATTGTTAATGGTTCTAAATGTGATATTTTATTAATATTTTACTGTCAAATAATTTAAGTTGCATGCTTTGTATTTCCTCAAGCTTCATAACCAACTTTTTTTTATGGTGAAACAAAAGACTCTGTGTTCTTACATAGCAGCAAAATATAATTTTCAGTCTTGGTATTTGATTTATTTTGTGATCATAGAATCACAGGAATGGAGTTGCAAAGGTCCCATCAAGATCATTGAGCCCAACACTCAGCCCAAGGACCTTATCATGTGCCTGGCAGCACTAAGTGCTTTTTTTATTCCAATAAGCTTGGTGCTGTGACCACCTCCCTGGGGAGCCTGTTCCAGTGCCCAACCACCCCCTGGGTGAAGAACCTTTTTCTAACATCCAACCTAAACCTCTCCAAACTCAGCTTCATGCTGCTTTCTTGATTCCTGACGCTAGTCGTGAGACAGATCTATACCTCACTCTCTGCTTCCCCTTATGAGGATGCTGAGGATTGTTACGAAGTTTCCCCTCAGTCTTCTCCAGGTTGAACAGATGAAGTGACCTCAGCTTCCCCTGCAGATCCTTTGCCATCCTCATGGCCCTCTGGATACTAATAGTTTAATGTCTTTTATGTTGTGGCCCCCAAAACTGCTCCCAGCACTCAAGGTGAGGCCATTGCAGTGCAGAGCAGAGCAGGACAGTCCCCACCCTTGCCCAGCTTAATGCTATGCCTGATACGCCATATATATATATATGCATTCTGCATATATTTATATAGCTATAAAAACAATATAAATTTCCACATTTCAATATAGCAAGATACAAGGTAAAAATAATTTCAATAGGTAACCGTCTCCCCCCTCTCCCCCCTCTAGATACAGCTGTGCCTTAGCAGTTACAGGGTATTTAAAAGTCAATGTGAAATGAAAACAACATGACAAACAGCTGATATTGACTAAGCTGATTGCTGAAAAGTTCTCAGATCTAAAACCAAGAATTGTTTCAACCACACCAAAAAGAAAAAAAAAAAAATGGAAGTGTGGTATTTACCTGCATCAGATAAAATGTCTGTAGAAACATATCACGGCTAAGGCAAAACAGATAAGGCTGGGAACACCACCAGCCCTTTTATTTGCATTTCTTACCAGTCTTAACGCTACACACTTTCATCTTCAGTCCTTATTCTCTACAACTATGAATTCAACTTTTTTCTTCTACAGAGCTTTTTCTTATACACCAATGTCTCTTTTTTCTCATACACATCTCTGTTAGTTCCATACAACCCTGTCTCCTCTCAATTCTGTACAACTCTGCCTCCTTATCTTATAAACCTCTCTATTAATTCTGACTCCATTCTCTTATTAGCATCTTGTACTAATTCCTTTACCTGTGAGCAATTTCCATGGCTCTAGTTCCATCCCAGCTACCTAACCATGACTGTCCCTTACACAATATCATCTTTACCTTATCTGTCCCTTACATGACCGTATGTCCCTTAGCTCTGCACAGCCAGCAGCCTCCTGACCTATCTACATCTTTAAGTACCAGGGTCTGGTGAAAAACCGACCTACTCCTTTATGACCTTGAGACGGATTAGCCAGGCACTGGTGTTGCTTCTTTGGTAATCAGTACTGTGAATTGTTGGGGAAGATCGCCTCCTCCACTACCCTAGCTCTCCAAAGATACAGACTGTTGGTTAAAAGAAAGTGATGAGAGAGAATCAGGCATAGTTCTAGCTTATGGAGGTTAACATATGTTACTTTGAAAATATCTTTAAAAATCTAGTAACACAGTGAAGCGCCTAGCATAGATCCTTGAACTGGTGGATGCAAACAGAATTCAAGATCACTTCAGGAGGAACACTTTTCTCCTAATTTTTCAAACCTGGAGAATACTGTCTCTGCACTTTGATTTGTCCAGCCCACAGTAGCTAGTTTTGCTCTTGCAGCCAGGCTCCATGGTCCTCCATATCTTGTGCCTTGTCTGAGTCCCTTTCAGCTGTACTTATGTAAAGCCTATACTTGGTTGGCTTGTGTTTAGCCAGCCAACAGCAGCTAAGCACCTTTCCTGGTGGCTCACACCAAGTGCAATTGTGATGCTGTTTGGCGAAGTGAAACATAGCTGTTGGATACCCTGGGTGTCTTTGAGCCCTCAGAGACAATTTTTGTTTAGCCAATGGTTCCCAGCCTCAGGTTGCACGAATGGAATGCATTTTCTTGTGTGTACAAATGCAGTGTGAGGTATGAGCCCTGAAGAATTTAATCCCTGTTTCAGAGAACTTAAAGAAAACTGGGTTAGTTACTAGCTGATATGTTTCAAATCCTTGTTCAGAAGGGTTCCAGACTGAAAAACTCTCTACTAAGGTACATGTTTGCCTTTTTTAAACTTCAGTCATAGTGATTATGTTCGATTGCAGCATTGTACACCTCCACTATACCCTATTTCACACCTATGATATGCAGCCTATACATGGTTTGCTGCATGTCAACTCATGTGGAAAAAGAGAGCATTGTGCACCTAATTTCTACTGTCAGGAGGCTGCAGGGTATGCAAGCTGCAAAGCACTACTGAATACACTTATCTGAAAAATAAAACAGCTACAGTGACCAGAAGCAATATATCCCAGCAGAGATTTACAGTCTTACACTTATTTGGCTTTCTGTTTTCTGGGAACTTTTCTAGGTCTTCCAAAAATGTTTCCAGCTTACATCTATAATATTTCTAAAGCACTATTCACTTTTCCCCACATTATTATTGCAATTGTCCCACACTTATATTAGTTAGAATAAGTTTGTGCAGTGTTACTGTATATACATGTGATTGTAGCAATATTTCAAGAAAGTGTAGATGTTGTGTTTATGTATAAGACAAAATATAAAAAAATATATAAAATAAAGAAAAAAAAAGACAAAAAAAGAGAATAATTGGTTACTACCAAATAAATGAATGAGGCATTCAAATTGACCTGAACCTGTAGCAGTCTGGATAGATATTCTGTTTTGCTAAATTCCTAAATCACATCTAGTGCTAAAGCACCTGTATGAAATCAAGTAGTTAGCTGAGAAAATAAAACATATTTGTCACATTCATTTTTTAAATTTTCTGTGTAGAAAGGAAATAAATATTATTTTAATAATAAATTTAATAAATTTACAGATAGATTTGTGCTAGAAAAAAGCAAAATAAAGACAAGAAATGTGGGAAGCTATGAACAATTACAGCTTCATAGAAGGAAAACTAGAAAAGCTAAAATACATCAAAATAACACTGTACTTATTTTTTTTCTTGAAATGGAGAATTCACATACCATGAATTGGGTGTCCAGCATTCTAAAATGTTGCATGATGGAAAACCTCAATAATGTAAAATTTTTTTGCATGACAAAATTTTAAATTAGATTTAAGCTAATATTATTTTACCATTCTGAAGGACAACAATTAAGTCAATTTTTTTGTCTCAGAATGGCAGAAATACACTGCTAAATAGAAGGGTTTATATGGAATATGTGACTTTTGTACCCTGAAAAAGATAAATTCTCCTAAGATTTTCTTAAGTAGAAAGATTCGCCTTAGACTCTGTCAGTAACCTATTTCTTTCAGTCACCTGTTAAGTTTTTTATACTGCTATTAATTAGCTAATATTCTGGCAATATATTTGCTTGACATTTTCTGATTCGATCTTATCAGTGGACATGTCATCTTTTGGTATTTCTCACTCTTTCACAGTGTTTTTCTTGTTTTTTAAATTTTTTTTTCTTTAATGTATTATACAGTCCCTCTTCTGTCTTTCAGGAATATAAAGAATAATTTAGGCTGAAGTCTTCTAGGCCTTCAAGAGTTTTAACTCTACTTGAGCAGTTTGTGTTTTGTTGGTATGGCTTCATATTGAGATAACTTGTTTACTAATTGACTGGGTACCTATTATAATTGAAATAATCAAGTATGCAAACAGGAGATTAGTCTCAGCAGTACAATTATGTTCTTGGCATTCACATTTTAAAGTCAGATTTCCTAAGACAGGTGGGTTTCAGTTTTATTCTGAGTTGGTATTTTCACATTTTTTGTAACTTCAACTTCTTTGGCCTCAACCAAGTCCTTTACTTAATGCTAAAATCCATAGGTTTTCCAGCACCATGACATTTTCTCCTTTTGAATGGCTGCATGAGACTGTGTGACTTGTGCATAGTACATATAATCTATTAAAAATAGGCAGAACATATATTATCATATGTAATAAATTGGTTAGTCTGAAAGCAGGAGACCCAGAATTTTATGAAACTCTACAGTAATTTCACGATTATAAGCCACACCAAGTATAAGCCGCACTCACGGGGGTTGGCAACTTTTTGTTCTTTTGTCCATATATAAGCCACACCTGAATATAAGTCGCACATTACAATACAGGGTGTGATAAAAGGTATCTGTTCTATCACCTTCTGTTGAGGGTGGGGGCAGTGATCCTTATCTCTGCAGGAGATGTTCTGCTGATAAGCCATTGTTCTTTCTCTTTTCACAACCCATCCATCCTCCAGTGAGTCATTTTCTGCTAATGGCCCATTGAGTCCCACTGTGTGACTGATAAAATTACTGCATCCCATTGGAAGTTGCTCCA
>PYHW01010334.1:2194507-2217627 GCA_013186435.1 Turdus rufiventris
ATTATAAGCCGCACTTTGGGTTCAGACCAAAATTTTAGCCAAAATGGTGCGGCTTATAATCGTGAAATTACTGTACATTCAAAGGGCTATGCTAATATTTTCTGCTGTGGGACTGGATTTGTCTTGCTTTATTAGTTCCATCTAAAATTAGGTTTTTTTATTAGTGCTATCTAAAATTAGGCAGGCTTCCATGACTGTCAGTGGAGAGAGTTAGGCACTCCAACTGGCAATTTGTCCTTGCTATCTTGGATGTGTATAGCAGGATGGGGTGAATCACCTTTTTTAAGTGCCTAGAGGGATACCAGATGATGATATGGATTAGTCACCTGATTTTAGACACTTAAAGCAAGATAAAGTGAAGTCTGATGCACAGTGTCCAATGTAGTTACTGCAGAACTCTTCTTTATAGTCACAAAGGGTAAAAGATTTTGTCAGCTGAAGATAATGTATGGTCTGAACTGTTTATCAGTTCCTTGACCTGGGTTGCAATAACCAGCATGGTTCCTGAATTAAGCAGGTGGATGGCATAGCTCCTGTCGTGACTGGAGTCTGGCAGCTCACTGTGATAAAAGCAAGAGAAAAGCTGTTTTCTGTGACTACTCTTGTAAAAGAAAGCAAGCAGAGCATACAGTTTTTGTCCTTCGATGCAAGCAAAGAGGAAATCTAGCACTTAGTGCTTAAAATGTACCAGAATCCACATGCCTCTCTGCAGGTGTCAATCACATGAGGAATTAGCATCTGTTAAAAGGTTCCTTGTATAGGTACGTTTTCAACTCATTAGAAAATTGGAATTTATTGGCAGTTTTATACTCTGAACACAGTGTAAAGCTCTGGAATAAAGGGTGAAAATTTTTCCTTCTGGAAAGATAATGAACTCACAAGAAAGTGAATATCTTAAAAATTCAGACTAGGAGTATTTGTGTTTTTTCTTTCTGGACTGTGGTGAATGATTTCCTAATTGTAGATTTCATGCTAATCTTAAAATATTTAAGAAAAAAAATACTCATAGTATTATGAGGATCAAATTACAATTTCTTTCTATTTATTTCTTTTGTGATAGAAAAATATTTTCTAAGGCTAAAGAGCTTGAAAGGGCATTACCAGAAGCAATTCAAACAGTGAGTATATTTTATTTTGTTTGCTTGGTTGGGATTATTTTTTTTGTTTTGTTTTGTTTTGTTTTTATTTGTTTGTTTGCTTTTTTGTTTTTGTTTTTGATTTTGTTTTAAAGTAAGATTCCCTTCCAATTTACTGATTACCTTATCACATGCATTCTGGAACAAACATACAATTCAGCTATAACCTAACATTCTTATGCAGTAAGTTACAGTGTTACTTCATAAAGCCATGAGAGGTACTATGTACAGGTTCTGTTTCTGGCACTAATGAATTTTTGGTGGCTGGAAAATGTGCTTTCAAGTGCAACTGCAATAAAATGAGAAATATGTGATATCAGGATGAACTTAGAAATTTTGATCAGTGTGCGTTTATTAAAAGTTTATGAAATCTCTTCTTACGACTTCTCTTTTATTAATTCCATATTACTTGATCTAAGCAGATTTATTGCATAGATCAAACCATGGAATAGGCATAGGACGCTGTACAACTAATGCACAATTACATTAGTTCTTTATTTCTTTGTTTGCAGTATGCTAATATTTAATGTACAGACAGGTAAAAATATCTCTCAAGTAAATACCTTTTGACTTTTTAAAAAGGTTATTATTGCCTTCTTATGTAGTATGTTAGCAATATAGAGAAAATAAAATAAGTTTACAATTTGTTGAGGTTTTTTTTGTTGAAAAATCTATTTACTTGTCTGCTTTCAAAAAAATAGTATGATAAAATCTTACCATAACTTAAGAACAAATAAAGGAATCCATTTTCCTAGAAACTGAAAAAATTAAGGGAAAATGCCACTATAGAAATGAATAAATTATAAAAAGAGAGAGAAGTTTAAGGAAAAAGCTTAAATATAAAAAGATTAAGCAGTGGGAAGGAAAATGTGGAAAAATGAGGGAAGAAAAAAATGTACAGTCTTAATACTACCATTGCATAGTGGTACAAAGTAAAACATTTAGTGGGATAAAATGGTAACTTTGTAAAAAAACCTCCAAGAACGACCAAAATGTCCAAATGATTATTTCTCTTCAGTATTCATTACTGCATGCTCATGAAGGTATTCTGTATTCTAAGTGACTATATTGTGATCCAACTGATCGAGTTTCAGAAAAAATTTTGTCAAAGGAAGAACTTCATATAATATTGTAGCTATGTTGAAAATTTTATAATTTAAGTAGTGATTATATAATTTAAACTTCTGCCTATTGAGAAAAACACAGTTCCTTTTACCTATTGCTCTCCACTAGAAGTCAGAGGTTTTTAGATAGTATCTCCTCTCAGTAGCAGCTTCAAGGATTTTCTTCATGAGATCTTTAAATATTGTTTAGGTTTTGAATATTTTAAACCAGGAATCAGCCCTACAAGTGTAGATGAAAAATGAGTTGGATGAGACTTTTACTCACACACACATGAACATGTACACACACACAAAATCTGGTTCTATAAATTGAGTGGGGTCAGGTCACCAGCAAAATATGGAGGTTAAAAGAGTAAAAGCTATTACTTCCATTTTCTTTAGCACAAGTTGCTCCAGACATCTGCACATTCATTATAGTAGATCAACTCATCAAGCTTGTTCTCACTTTTTAAATTAGTGAGAGTACTTGGAAGGGACGAATACAAAAAACTTTTTCTGTTCAAAGGGGTAGGCTACATATTTGAAAATGGAAGTTGATGTTGCTGAGCTCTGCAGATAAATTACTTACTCTGGCCATATAGTTATATTAATAAAACAGCAATGAGAAACTGCTGCATGTTTCTTAAATCAAAGAGAAACTAAAGTCTAAGCAGATGGTTGACCCTGATTTATGGCTACTGTAGCAAGACAGTGGTGGGAAAAATATCTTTTAGATAGGAAAAATAAACTCATGGCTTGTGGGAGGAATTACTAATTACCATTGTAATCCTACCACAAATATCAAGAGAGGAATACCATGAAAAAAGAATGAAGCCAATAGGGTAAGAATGACCAGAAGCAGGTAGGGTTTTTTGTTCTTTTTCATTTGGTTTGGTTTGTTTGTTTTTGGCAAAAGTTCATAACTGGTGAATAGATTAGGGAAGGAAAGCTGGAGAAAAGGATACATAAAGTTTTTGGTGTGGATCAGGAGTTTTTGCAAAGTAGTTCTATGTTTAACCACCATGATTTGGACTTTTTTTTCTGCATTTTTCTGATTTATTCCTGTAATCAAGAAGGACCTGGCATGACCTCCTTGGCACTGGTGAATGAATACTTGGAAACCTTTTTTAGACTGGACAGGAGAACCTGTAAAGTGTAACCTAACTCACTTCCTCACGTCTTAACAGTACACACAATCAGGACTACCAACTATTGATTTTTTTGGTCACTAGAAGAACCAAAATTCAAAAGAAATACTGATTGGGTTTTATCAATTTGTTTAGCTGGCTTTTTCTTCTCCTCAAATTTAATATTTTTAGTGTGGTGATTGATTCAGGACTGACGATATCTCCAGTCAGTCCCTTGAAGGTTTTAGCACATTTAGAAAAGGATGAATGCTGAAAGAAAAGGCAATATTTTTAAAGGATTAATAGTAAAATATTTAAGCTTGCTTTATTTTCTTCCTCTCTTCTCTCCCCCCATCCCTGAAACTATTAATCTGACCTATTGAACACATAATACATCTTTATGAATATATAATATTCCTTCCAAAAATTTTAGTCTAGATTAACTAGTCCTGTTACAACACACCCCTCCCCACTAAATCTCCCATCAAAAGTATTATACAGAGCCACATTGTTTTGTGGTACAACACAGTGAAAACAAATTCTTCAAAGAATTCTTTATTTGCTTTCACCTGGGAAATCTGTCATATCTTCTAAACTACAAGAAATGAATACTAATCTCATTGCCAGCAGGAACTCAGCTTTTTACTATTTAGATAAATTCACCTCCGTATTATAACTGTAACTCAGTGATGTCATGAACTGAAAATAATGAAGAACTGGATCCTTTTCAAACATATGAAAGCAGTATCATACAAGAAGCACAAAGCACTTCTACCTGTGGAGTCTACTAATGGCTTCAAGATGAAATGCAAGCAAATTGGCTATGAAGAATCCAGGTTAAAAGTCTAGAAATTCATAAACTTGCAAATCAGGACAGTGCTGGAATGTAAGTTAATGGGAAAAATGAACAGCCTGTTCTAATTATCACCACCATCTTAATCCTCTCTGCTTTCCTCATTTTAATCACTTCCTGTATAAAATACAGCTTTTGACCATCTAAGGCAATATTTTTGCCCTCTGATTTTTCTTCTACTCTCTCTCTTACATAGAACTTGACCATTAGCTGTGCTAATTCCATACAGGTTCTAGTCATGTATTTAAGCTTTTTGCTTCCTTCTCAATACACTCACAGCTTCCTTTTATCGTAATCTCTGCCCCAACTCTTCAATTTTTCTCTGTGCCAGCCAATTTTTCTTCTACTACCTTGGTGAAAAGAGTTTCACATAAAAAAGTAGTTAATTCTAATCAGTGTAAGGGTATATCTAGTATTATTTGATTAGTCAGGTTGCTTTAATTTCCTGATCTCTACTCTTTTATTTAGCATATCTTGATTTAAGCTTAAGCCCTATCATCCACAAATAAAACACTGTGAAACACAGCTGCTGGTGCAACGAGGAGTTGTCAAATGCAATAACAGTTGTCCATACCTCCCTCTGTAAGTCAGGATTTTCATAGAATACCTTCCTCATGCACTCTAGCTAGTGAATAGCAGAAACTTGCAATTGAGGATATAGAAATGGTTCGCTGAAATTATTTTATTTAACTTTAGTTCTAAGGCTTGAAAATGTGGTTTGAGAGAGTGGCTGAGTGTATTTCTGCTTGGTTTAGTTTAGTCAGGTTTGTTTTTTAAGTAAAAGTAGAGAATTACCTTAACCATAAAATCTACAATTATTATGCAAATCTTACTGAACCACAGCAAAATATTATGATCTCTGCCTTCTACAGAGAGCAACCAGGATGAAGAATGAAGAGGAACACAGAGCATCTGGGTTTAGTCTCTCTTATTTGACAATAAAACCTCAAAGTGGAAAAACTTACTGCTTTAGACAGTCTACTTAATGTCATCCTCAAGGCATGCCTTTAAAAAGATTCTGCTGTAATATGATACCCCAAACAGCGAGTGCATGACCATAGTGTTTAAATAGCTGTTTTGCTCCTTATTTGAGCAGGAGGGGGAAAAGATCCAAGAAATATACATCTTTATGGTGAGAAAAAGGCGTGGCAAAAAAAGCCAGGGTGATAATAGTAACTGCCATATGCCAGGAATGGCTGTGTCCTCCACCAACCATATCACTGAGTCAACACTGATGAGCACCAATCTATTTGTGCACAACGTGAATGACAGAATAGAGAGCTTTTTCCTGAGTACAGGGTGAAACAAACCTCAAAGTGTCTGCTGCCACTTTTTCTAACGGTTGCTGCTGTCATTTTATATAGCAGTTTTATCTGGAGGCTACTGTCAAATGTCAGAATCCTGTTGTGCAAACACTGCAGAAAAATACAATCAAAAAGATTTCTTTCTCCAACTTCTTCATAAAAATGTTTCATCTTACCCCACTTGGTCTAAGCACATAATCAGCATTTCAAAATCTGAAGGACCTTATTGTGGCCATGAAAAAAGGCAGGGTCTCTTCTTCCTTTGAAAGAAGGAGCCTAGGTGCCACTAGGTGCCACTTTTCCTCGGTATTCAAACCAACATTATAGATAGAAGATTACATAAGCACAGTTCTCAGGCAGTTTTTGTTCTTTGATTTCATTTAGGTTAAGGAGCTATACATAAGGACCATTATTATTTCAGTAATGAATGAATGGGATTTTAAGTTCTTTAAAAGCATTGCATTAGGCATGATGTGAATATTTCTGGGGGGAAAAAATGTGAGTGTGTTTCTGATAAAACACAGTTTTTAAGGCCTCCAGATAAACCTGCTATATAAAATGTAAGAGAGCATATAACTTCAATGTAATTGTCTTAAGTATTTTAGGATCTACTCATAGACTGAATAATAAAAATTAATTTCATTCCATTCCTCTGAAAAATAACATCCTCTTTTTTTGTTTGTTTGTTTAACACATATACATCACAGATCTTCTTGAAGACCTATACTTCTAATCAATTAATCTCAGCTCTGTTTCCCAGGATGGCAGAGTAGTTGTTTCTGATTGTTTTCACTTGACTCCTCTATTCAGAGCCACCACCTTTTGGCAAAGTTGTTATCATATGCTGGATGAGGTTGCTGGAAAAGAACTGTCTTGTGAAGGCTGCTATAGTTGTTGCTAGGGATGTCAAAAAGGGAGAAAAATTTCCATGCTACTAGAGAATAAAAGCTGCTAGAGTATACAGTTCTGCCTCGATGAATTTCACTGATTTAAATATATTTGGGCTCTTTTCCCTCCCCATGTTGTTGACTGCAATTTCAGTTTGGTTTTCTGCTACAGGATATCCTTACACTAATTGCAAGAATTTTCTCTTAATATTAATTGCATAAAGAGTGAAGTAGAAGTTAACAGGAAATATACATATAGAAACTACCCTCAAATGAAAAATATAAAATGTGTTGTTCTAAAGAACTGCCTTGCAATTTTGTTAATTATAAAGTCTCTTTATGAATGAGGAGAAAGAAAACAAAGACTATTGCTTCTAAATTCTACAGTTAATTTAAATATGTGAGAGTAAAAACAATTAGTTTCAGGCATTTTCTCCAAGTTCTTAGGTCTGGCTTAATCCATTTCATTTGGGATAAGACAAAGTATATTAACATTTTCATATTATACACACATGTGCAAAGAAAAGAAAAAAAAAAAAGGAAAATTAAAAGAAAAAAATAGTCACTTTTCACTTTCCTGCAGCTAAGTTCTTGAAAAAAATCACTGAACACAGTATTGCTCTTCATGTGCCAATTTGGCTGCAACTATGTAACACCAGCTGCTTTGCTAAGTCAGGCTCTTAATAGATTGAAAGTAAAATGAAGAAGATTGAAGACAGGTGAGGAGAAAAAGGCAGCAATAGAAATCAACACAGCAGGGAAGAAATAGCAGAAAACTTATGTTCACACTTTAGGAAGATCTTCAGATGCAGATAAAGATGATGTAGTGGCTGGTCCCTTCCCTTATTTTGTCTGCAGAAGACATCTCAGAAGATCAAGGAAAAAACACAGCCATTACAAAAAAAGAACTGCAGATTTTAACATTCAGAGGCACCTGTTAAACCCCATGGTTAAACAGTGTTGTGAGATTATATATATATGTATGCCTATATATATATATCTCCTCACATGAAGCACATTTTGGTTAATTAATTTTAATTGTATTATAACTGATAAAAGTGTTTGTGATCATCTGTCAAATACCTCCCAACCTATGGCTGAAATAGAAAATGGTTTTGTAGCTATCAATTTGCAATACCAAGGTAGGTGTTAATTGCTGTAACCACAAAATAATAAACCTGAGAGCTTTTTCGATATTTTTATCAAAGTCCCTTCACCTCAAAATTCTAATTTTTGGGACTTGAAGTGCTCCATTGCCCTGGATGCATTCATAAAGTATGGAAATATGGAAATGCTAGTCAATGGTTCATGGTTTAAAAAATTCAGAAAAAATACTCTAGGCACCTATTAAAACAAAAGAGAGAGCAAGAAAACACATCTTTCCAAATCAGGAATTTCTTTAGTTCTCAAACAGCTTTAAATCTGAGGATCACAGACACAATAAAGGGATAAATAATCCATTTATAATTAATTCTTGCACTGAACATCTCTGATTTTTCCACTATTTTTACTCAAGAGACAATAAGAGTTGGACCAAATTGGTAAAAATAATTGGAATGAACAACAACAGAGAGGATGCTGACAAGTCCAAATAATTTTTATTGTTATTTTAATTTGACCCATCATGTCACACCATGCAGTCATGACATGCTCTTTCACCCTCTTTTATTTTTCTTACTGAGCAGTCAAGGCTAATTTGGGAGATACTGAAGGGATCTGAATCATAATTTTCACAGGACAGCCTCATACCTAATGATTTTTAGTGGAGGCAAGCAAATACTTTGTGAAAGACTAGTATCTTTCCTGGAATTAAAAATCCAAATCCTTTTATTTAAAACTTCTTTTAGACATGAAAATTCCACTCATCTTTGGTTAAATCTTTCCTGATATATATATTAAACAATGCAAGATGATGTTGCGATTATTTTAGTTTGATGAACAAATTTTGCCCCATGGTGGAATTTTAGTCCTTGAGTTCCCAATATTTACTACTACTTTTTTGCAGGGAATCCTAAAGCTATTTGCAAACCAAACACATGAAAATTTAATCCCTTCCACTGAAGTGTAACCACTTGGAATGTGCTGATTTATGGTAATGTAGCAGAAGTTATGAAGACTGCAACTGTCTAACTGGAATTGGAGAGTAAACTGATTTACTCAAAATATAATTTAACCAACACACTGGAATTAACAACTCTGTACTTATTAGAAGTGCCACAGAGTTTTGATTACTATTGCTTATGAGAATATTAATTTTACACTTTATATGAAAGATGGAAATTCCAGATAAACTGATTTTTATTTTTCTTTGAGGAGGTTGTTTTCCTAAAATATAACTCTGCCATTAAATTAATTAACCAAAATTACAATTATTTCTATTATTTTACATATGTTGCAGAAGTAAAAAAAAAATTACTGAGATTAGCTCTGTTTGTTAGAGCATAGTGCTAGTAATACCAAGCTTGTAGAGGGTTTGATCCCTCTGTGGGCCATTCACTTAAGAGTTGGACTTTATGATCCTTGTGGGTCACTTCAGAATGTTCTGTGAAATCTGTGAAACAGCCAAATCAAAGCAAAAAAATTTTAGCATGTTGTTATGACACATCTTTATGAAAATGTTTTTCACCCTATTCAGACCTATAAATACTTATATCCACTAAGCATACATGCATGGTAGATGTAATATATTAAAAGAAAAAGTCATTGGTGTCCATATTGTATACCTATCTCTTTATTGATGAGTTTTCTACTATACTTAACCTGAGTTCTGACATGTCTGCTTTTGTAACACTTGTTTTCTTGGAGGATTGCAATATTTTAGTTTTAGTTCCAAACTAAAAGCTACCAGTAGCAATACAATATAATGATGCACAAGCTGAAAGATTGCACAACCAAGTAGATACCATTTTTATTAGACACATAGGTCTACTGAACAGGACAGATTTAATGAGGGTATGATCTTTCCACAGATGTTAAATTCATGTCCTTTTGGGTCATTTGGCTTTGTATGCGAAAAACTACAAATGATATTTGTCTTCTGATAGGTTTAATAAATGCATTCATTTAGACTAGAAGGATGAGTAGATCTGACACCAAAAACTAGAGCAGGGCCAGTTTTGTAGATATTGAGCTGCTTTCCTGCAGACAGTTGCAATATTGCAGCTTACAGTATTGTCAGTGTCAGCTTGTCAGATGCCTAGAGGAGTGTCAGCTTGGGTTATCCTTTATGTAATCATCATTATAACAAACCCAAGGGCTTGAAATAGAGTTTTCACTATTAACAAGTGTAAATGTATGTCATAAATTATTTAGAATTAGTTTACAGAATTGTACATGTTGGTTTGTTTGTTTGTTTGTTGGACTTCATGAGATTCTGCTTAAAATTTCAATAAATAGGAATAGCATTATAATATCCAAGATCTAAATTTCTGGTTTGAAGTGAACTCAGAAACCTCCATTTGTTCAGAATATTAACACAGTTGGCCTTTCTCTCACTGTTTTTGATGTCAGACTTTTAGACCTTAATTTTGCTTGTTTAGATTAATATAATCAGCTAGTAGCAAGTGTGATTTGTACACATTATTAGTACGCTTTCTTTGTCTATCAATTTGATTTTGCTGAAAAGAGAAATGGTAAAGAAAGTATTAATTTCACAATGAGACTGAGCTGAAAGAGGTTGTGGAGTAGTAGTTTGCCTTTAAAATACTTTAAGTATGTTGGAAATTTTTAATACAAAAATATGCACAATACCATTGTGTGAATGTGCTATATAACAAAAATACTAGATTTTCCAAAGCACCTGTGCTTTCTGTGACCTGGAAACTCTGTAGAAATAATTCCTGGAAATTTCACATTTTCTACCACTAAGCAGAATGCTCTAAAGATCTGCATTTATCTCTTCCTTATAGCCTTACATCTCCCATAGTCTTAGTGCTTACAGACACAGATAGACTACTTGTTAACTCTAAATTTACTTCATGTTCTGCCTTTTTTTGGGTTAGGTTACTTTCAAACCTGATGTTTAGGCACAAAAGAGCATACCCATGGCCATTTGCAAAGCTGGACAGCAATTGGACACAGTGGATTTGGTCTTAGCATTTTACCATCTGTATCTCCTGAACTTGGTTTCAGTGTTACGTACACGTAGAGATATAACTTCCTTGAGATATCTCTGAAATGCTGAAACTGGCTCTTACAGTCAGGGTTGTGAATCTGTGATGCTCAGGTGACAAAGGGTCTCCCAAATTAGCTTGAACAGTGTTTCAGCCATGCGACTGAGTCTTCAGAAGTCATTTCTCAGGACAAAGGTTTCCTGCTAAGTTCCTGCAGTTCAAGTGCTGCTGAACTGACCATAGAGTTTTCGTGCTTTCAGGCCTTGGGCATCAACGGCAAAAGACTCTTGCATGGAAAAACCTTAAAAGCTAGCATTGTGAGCAGAATAATCACCCACTCTCTAGTTCATCCTAGGCCAGAGAAATATTCATATCTACAAAGCAAACCAGTTCTGGAAGGTCCTGGTCCCTATTCCAAGAAGAAACCCATCAGAATAATTCAAAGTGGTGAACAGGTGTTTCAGCAGTTCTCAGCTCAGCTTTTGTATTCAGCATATGGATTCTAGGTTGCTACAAAGAAATTTTCCAGAGAGACATTCTCAGGAAAGATTTACCAAGAACAAACTTAAAGTTATAGGTCCCATAACTCCACATCTAAACAATCCTAAAGTTGGGTCTAGCAACAATTTAGGTCACTAACAGTAACAATTTAGTAAGGACATAGAGCAGATTTATCTTCATCCACATTTATGTAACTTCAATTTAAACTCAATGTATCTATTATTCAGGTGATATACATCAACATAAGTGCCCTGAAATAATTTTATATTAATTTAGGGACTAGATCCCTGTCCTTGTGCATGTGTGTGTGTGTGTGTGTGTTTGCGTGTGATACTAATCCACACATTTCCTTATAGGTCTACTCTTTCTATTGAGAAATGAAAAGTTTCCTGCTCTATATTAGGTTTCCATATTTAGTATTTCAAGCAAGCTTCCTCTATAGCTTCTGCAGTACAACATTATCATTTTGCTATGCTGTATTTGCTGCAAAGATCTTGACCTACATCTTTAAGTGTTTTCTTAAGTTTTATTTAAACTCAAAGAACATTATAGGATTTTTTTTCCTGTATTGATTTTAACAGTTTCAATTAAATATGCTTTCCTCATATAAGAATCTCCTCAAGAAAACTCCATCAAATAATAAATTGCTCATTTCTAACTATTACTAATGAGAATATTAGCTTTTCTTTCCCATGTGTTACATATTATAAAGGTTTTTTAATTCTGAATATGATTAAGTTACCAAGATTTATTATCTTTATGTCTGAGATATCCTAACTGTTAAATATATTACACTTGTTTTATATTCCTTTTAAAATTAGATTGAATTCTCAACTACCCTAATTACTGTTTTGCAGGAATGGGTGGAAAAAGACACATCACCTATGCATTCATCATAATTATCCCAATGATAAAATAGATAGTAATTAATTTGTCTGCAAAGGAGATATGTTGTGAATAGGGCTTTAGTTTGCAGCACACAGTATTATAAGAACACCTACTGTGTGAAAAGCTTACTTTTCATCTAAGAAATCACATAAGAAACATATTTCTGGAGTATTTTGTATTTGAAATCTGAAATTTTTCTGAACTCTTTTTGGACTATTAAACCTAAATTCACACATTTGCATTGCCTTGTTCCCTTAGTATCAGTTAAGTCACAGCCTGGTACCTCCCTGCATACTTACAGTGCTACAAGAATTTCAGCATTAATGCAACTATGGTTTAGCACAGAAAAAAATCATGGTTTCATTAGGACAACTTAATTACAGAAAATTAGAACTATGTGAATGCTCTTTTTGTTTCAGATGTCCTCAGTACATAATTTTTTTCTTCCTTCGACATTACTTTGTTTTATGCAACTGGTGTTTAAATTTGGTTTTGAGATATCAATTTCATTTGCTTTTTAATAACTCTGCAACATGCTTATGAAGACTCCTTTAATGTAGTTGCTGGCAGCACAACAACTGTACCATTGTAATTGTAAGTGACAAAGTTCTTACACAAATAAAAGTAGAGAGCGATACAAGCCTATATTTGAGTCTAAAACCCACATCTTGTTATCTGATTAGGTGTAAGCTACATCTTGAAATATTTAGGTGAGGGAATATATTATAACTTCAATTACAAGTTATACCCCACTAGATTATTAATATGAGAAAAATCAGAGTTTTACCTAAATGTTTAATGTTTCCAGTTTTCTCAAAACTGTTTGCTTATGAATTAGAATCTATAATTTCAGAGCAAGTTTAATTTCCACAAACTTTAAAAATGCCAGAAAAAGTGGGGCGCTGAGATCATATACCTACCCACCGTTCATAAGAGACAGATTTCAGAACACAATGAAGTAGATGGGGATTTTTCTCACACTCAACTCTCTCTTTCTGTCTGTCAGTGTGCCACAGAGTAATGCTTTAATCTGTCACGCCATCACCTTCACCAAGACTATGAGTCAGGGCTGAGCTGTCCACCCACTGTTTTCCTGCAGTGCTATCCTTAAGTGTGCAGAGTAACAGCAATTAAACAGACTGGATTGGCTCAGGATCCCTGTGAAGAAAGGCTGAGAAGAAGGGAAGAAGTACCCCAGGAACCAAAGCACATCCTTGATAACTGTGAATAGCTGGATTTAATCAGATTTTATAGAAAGTTCTTGGCAAGAGCGTATCATATATTATTAAGAGGAAAAAAAAATTTTAAAAAAATGTATCTCTCTTCCAACCAGGAAGATCCACTTGAGACAAAACACTGGAAAAAGTTAAGTTCTTGAACTACTCAGATAACAATAATAGAGGGGGAGGAAGATCACCATGGATCAAACCATGACGTGATGGAATGCTCGGTGAATGGTGATCCACGATGACTTTCAATAAGGCATCGGTGTTGCTAATGGCTGTAGTGAAAAGCATTTTTGATTCGATATTACAGCATTTTCTGACTTCAGAGATTTCTTTTGATGAACTTAGCCCTTTAGAAAAGACTGAAGACCAGGACTTTGTGTTCCATAGGATGAGTTTATGTCTGAGATGTTTGAAAATATGATATAACCTGAAAGTAAATTATAGATTTTGTTTTCTGAGGAATATGAATAGCAAAGAGCAGACAGGACAACAAATATCAGTATTGACACAAAGCTTTGTTAGCAAAAATTATAGTGTCAGAAATTTTCTCACAATGACGTCTGTCACATGGAAAGGGGAGATTTCCTTGGACCTTGCTATTGGACTTGTCTGTCAGTGTTTTTGACCAGTCTGTCAGCATCCTTTTATGGAAACGCTTCACAGAACAGTCCTACTGTACAGGAGGATGGTTTGACTGACTTATTCAGGGAAATACATCAACAGCATAAGGGAGACCCCTCAGTGACCCTTCTATTTTATTTGAGTATGTTGCCCACTGGCAGTGCCTGCCAGAACCTCCAAAGGACTCACACTAACCACCTTTGGAAAAACACTCTTCATTAACATAAAATTGTGCCAGGTTAAGGTTCAAGGATTGCCAGTGGCAGGATCTGACTGCAAAAACATATTCAAAGTAATACACAGTCAAGCTTTAATCCCCACTAAAAGTATTCAGATGAATACAGTTTGGTTCTTACCTAACAGGTGTGCATTAACATTACAATTAGGCTACAGCGAACCAAGTTCATCCGAGGAGAGTGATTTGAGCAAAGTTGTTGGCTCAGCAGCAAGACATCTTCACTCATCTCCCCTGGCTGGCAGGTGCTGTGTGGTTTCTCAGCTACAAAGTCCCACCAAGTTCCCCTCCCTGCAAGGATTTCATCAGATCCTGGCTGCAATATCTCTTCTCTGCTCCACCCTCTGTTCCATCCATTTTATCTTAGCAGGTGCTTAGGGCTGCAGACTGTGTGTGTGGGGACTCACCGTGGAATAGGTTTTTGAGCAAGCCAACTGTGTTCCATCCAGGGAGCAGCAGTTCTATTTCATCCTGTAATTGTTGTGCCATTCAAACTTCTGTTAAAATAGAGTATAACTCCTCAGTTTCCTCTGATTTTAGCCCTAACCATCTTTCCACAACATTTAATAAACTTTAAAAGCAACTTTTTTAAACATTTCTGATTTTAGGAAAATGGAAGTTAAACCACATCTTTTTTTTCTATCCATCTGTAATTTCATATACTTACACATTAGTTCCATGCACTTGCAAACCTAAAAAATATATTCATGATTTTTAATTTCAGAAATCACTTGGGTAGGTGTGGATGTCATCTGATAAAAGGATGAGAAAAGATTCATATAATGCCAGAAGTAACTTGATCTTAATCAATATGCTGAATAACTTGTCTGTCTTATCCTTTTGGAATTTAATAGGAAAATTTAAAGATGAACTTCAACTTAAACAAAAAAAGAATATATAGCTCTTTGCATTTTTATGTGTATTAATGTCATTTATAGACCTAATTAGATGATGGAAACTTCAATTTTTATACATATACACACACACACGTTGAAAAAACATTAGCAGATAAGATTTCTGATGTGGAACTTTTTTTATATCCCTGCATCAGGAAGAAATTTAATCTTTGTACATGAAAAAGAAATACTGAAGAAGTTTCAGTAGGATTTCAGATATTCTAAGAATCTTTTTCCATTCTTATACCTAGTTTTTATTCTTTCATCTACATCAAAATGTGAAACCACTTCTAATGCATGTTTAATTTCTTTGTAATTTCTTCAGGTATGACATTTGCATTTATGTTTGATTCATACACCCAGGGAAGAGGGTATTTATGAAGTGATTTGGGAAAATCATAGCTCAGTTTGAAGCCTGTCTTTTCCATGGGATATTAATGATGTACCAAATCTTCCAGGCTAGTGCCCATGTACTCAAATTAAATCCTCCATCAGAAATGTATGAATAACTCAAACATGCATAAAATGTCTTGGATTTATTGGTAAGCAAAAGTGAGGTCATACACAGTTAAAAATTTACCCCTGATTCTAGTCAGCCATAAGCTTCCATTGCAGTCTCTGAAGGCACCAGGTGCAGAAATAAAGCTTTACTGTGCTATGCATCTTTAATTCTGGTCACACACTTTATATATCTCAGTAACAATGAGTGACTACTTATTGGTGTTTTAAATTTAGATTTAATAAGCAATGGTCCCTGTCAGTTTTGTCACTCCTCCCTGAAAGATCAAGAGCTATAACAAGAAGCATTACTAAGGGAAGATTAAAAGACTCAAGCAATGCAAAGAATTTAAAAGACTAAAATCTAAACAAAATCAGATAGCCAGATGAAAAGATAACCAGTAGAAAGACATCAGAACTATGACAACAAAGATACAGGTAGTGGCAGAGTCAGGGATTAAATTAAAATGGAGGTGATTGAGTCTTAGAAGAGCAAAGTACAGTGTTGGGAGCAAAAGAACAAAGAAAACATCAGCAAAGATGAAGAGAGAGGGATCAAAGGAAATAAAATTAAATATACAAGACATAAAAGAGAGAAGCTACAGATCAAGGCTAATATTTCAGTATACAGTCAAGTCATCAGACAAACAACTTCTCAAATACTGAAATTATACTGGAGATAAAAATCTAAAAAAAAATTCTATCACCCTAGAAGCTTTAGCACAAATCAGTATAAAGAGAATAAAAATTATTTACAATGCTTCCACAGTCAGGTCTCCACAATTTCATAATATTAAGACGTTATCATTTTAAGGCATGATAAACTAAGGAATTGAGAGATAACTCCATGTGGTACATTGTCAGTAAGACCTACTGCAGAAACACAAGGTTTAGCAAAGACAAAGGGAAGGGCATTTTTTTTACCATGAAAGTATTGTATATTTGGGATGGCACATGTGAAGTGTTTTCAGAGTGTAGGCCTTCTCCAAAGAAGAGGAACTTTAAAGATGAAATAATAACAATGTCTGCGTATATAAGGGAACAAATTATTGTTAACGTGTAACAGGGAAATGTCCATTCTCTTCCTGCTGCATTAAAAACAAATTGAGAACATCCAAACGGAAAATAACTTCTTAACTAGATTCCATTAGATTTCCCATAGGAGGGGAAAGAACTGTTTGCAAAAGAGAAATGAGGATAATTTCTCATATAAACCAAATAAATGAAACAAAATAAAACCAGCTTTTCCATACACACTAATTATAGGATGTTTGTAGGGTTTTGAGATTTTTTTTTTTAAAGCTTGTCAGCTTTAAAAATGAAAGACCTTGTCTTAAGCATGTCGATATATTTTGCAATTAATATTTACATGATACATGATAAAAAACAAAACCAAATAAAAACAAAAAATAAAAAACCCAAAAACCCCCCAAAAAACAAAAAAACAAATCAAAACAAAAACAAAAAAACCCCACAAAAGCCCCCAACAACCCACAACAGGAAAAACTTCTTAAATGTTTCATTTCCCATTTTTCTTTTTTATAAGGTATTTATTGGTAGTCATTAAGACATACTTCTTCTTCACTGACTCTGTTGTGAGAACTGTAAGATCATGTTGATTGTGCAGTTTAGTAGAGAAATACCCTGCTGCTCTTTGGAAAGTTATTCTGGATTACTAATTACTCCTAAGATTGCCCAGAATTATTAGAATATATGTTGTCAGAAAGATCACACAGCTTGTTTTTCAGCTGTCATTCTGAACATCTTACTCTTAGCATCATAGAAAAATCGAGTTAAAGAATGGATTTTTGACAATTCAGTCACAGGCAATACAATTAAAGAAACTATGAATTCACTGTAGAGAAACCAAAGAAATAAAAATGCAGTTGTCTTTTTTTTTTTTTTTTTCCCTACCTATGATTTAAATATGATACTTGAGAGTATCAATTAATCCTGAGGCTGGAAATGGGCTTTAAAAAGTCTTTCAGACTACTGTTGGTCAAGTTTGTGAGTAAGGATATCCACAGAGCAGGGTGTGAAAAACATTCCAGCTATGAGTGCAGTTCTGGTGAGCTCCTTGATACCTTGCACTCAACCAAAGATTGCACTGGGTAATTCCTATTCACTGGTTGGCATTTCCTCTTCCCCTGCCAACTGATTTTGCTGGTTATCAAACCTGTGCATGCTGGGATGACATTTTGCTGGATGTTTTAGGGAATGCATTGGGGACCTGAAGAACCTCTAAAAGGATCCTAGCTCTCCACTTCATAAATTTACTAGAACCTTGAGGGTAAAACACTTTAAGGGAGTGTTAGAAAAGACACAGGTGAGAAAAGAACAATAACAAAAAACCCCAGAAAATAAACAAACAGAACCTGCAACAAAACCACGTCTGCTTAATGCAAGAGGGGATCTAGCAAATAGTCTCTGAATTTTTTTCCTTTGTTTGTTGTTTACTTGTTTTGCATCAGGAAGTCCCCTTTGATGCCAGCAAGAAAGACACTCTGTAAAATGCCTTTAAAATGCTATTTATTAGAGCCAACACTATAAAGAGAAAATCTAACAGATAAAGAGAAAATCTTACAGATAATCTTATGTCCTTTTGGATTTGGGAGTCTGGGAGACATAGCCTTAAGTGAGCCTCTTATCCATGTGCAGCATGCTGAGTAGATCCTGTCCATACAAGTCTCAGTTTCAGTCAATTTGAGTGGCTATAGGATTTTCTTACAAGGAAACAACTTCATCCAGCATTTCCACAGTCAAAGAGCAATAATGTTTGCACAAGAGTTTATTGCTGCACTTTTAGTTTGAGGCAATGCCATGCAGATGGCATAATCACTGGCACAAAGTGGAAGATTCCTTGCAGGCTCCTCTGCTCCAGTGCAGTCACTGAGTTTGTGCAACCAGAGGAGCTGTGCAGCACAAATCAGCCTCAGGGCCCCTCTGGACAGTACAGACTGGGCATACTCCAGTCAGCTGACATGTAGACCAGCAACTCTTTAAGGTACAATCCTTTTCCAGTCAGGATAACTGCACTTGCCTTACAACCTTTTCTGAATACTCATACAGGATTTCTATTTTCCTTCCTAACCTACATACCAAACTCCTTCTAAAGGAAAGGATACTCTGTTGATCAAGCCTGCTAACTTTTAAAATGACTCAGGGTTTTGGTTTTGTTTAGTCCTGAGGGATAGAACAGATTTAATTCTTTTTCTGAAATGTACAGTTTCAAGTTTTCTTCATTTTTAGAATAGCAATGCGTATTTCCTTATTTGGTTGTGATAGGTCATATTTTATCCCTTTTTAATGCTAAGAATACATTAATTCGATAATAATAATTTAATGTTGAGAAAACAACACTTGACTGGTGTCAATATATTTAAAGCCATTCCCTCATTTGGAGTATGCATGTGTTTCAATTCAAACTTTGAAAGTACCGAGCGCTCTAACTCTTGCTCCTTTTCACTGGTCATTTGATCTTCTTAGTGTGACTCCTGGCACTATCACAGATATTGATACTGGATATGTTCCAGCATCAGTACTTACAGGAAAACTTGTTAATCCACTCTGAAGAAAACAGTACTTTCCAGCTAGTAGCATCGATTCAAATGTCAATAATGGCAATACATGCTAGAACTTGTGTTTTATATGATCTTGTTTCTACAGATAGCTATAGTTAATGCAAACCCATAAAATAAAAGAGCAATTACATTGTGTTTAATTAAGAACTATTACTTAAAATAAGATATGGAGTTATACTCTGAGATGACAGTAAATTAGTGCGATTTACCTTTATGAAAATGAGATAATTTTCTTATCAGATTGTAAAAGATTATTCTCATTTGTTAATAATTTTATAGTTTATAAAACCCCAGCTTTGATTAGCACTGCACTTCTAATAAGAATTCACATTAAAATAATTTAATTAATTTGAAATAAGTTTATAGGACCTCATGTAAAAGGAAAAAAATACTATAAAAGTATAAGGAACATAATTAATTAGAATTTACTTTTTTTAATAGTTCTTGCACATGGCTAGCTTATTTCTAGAAAACTTAAAAACTAAGCAGTATCATTTTAAAATTTTTAGTTTCATAGTATAAACATCATCTGTTTGAGGTATTTGCAAAAATTATGAACTGTGCTAGAGCTAGTAGAATTCTCTGATCTGAATTGCCCAGTGATAAATAAACAGTGCTCTGCACTTCTCAGTATTTAAAGTTTAAATTTCATGTAAATACAGGAAAAAAGCCTATTATAGTTAGGTTCAGCTTTTATTTTTGTTTGTTTTGTTTTGTTTTCTTTGATTTGGAGGGGTGATTTGTTTTAAATATCTTTTAGACAATCACATTTTTCCTATTCCAATGAAAAATCAGAATGGAATTTAAAAAATATAGTGAAAACAATCTCAGCACTATGGTAATACCTTGAAATTGCAGATAAAATCAATGGTATCCAAACACTTGAAAGTTTATCTAGTTCAAAGTCTTGAGTCAATACCTATAATGAATAATAAAAGGATGTCAGGTGTGGAACATTAGTAAGTATGTTATTACTTGGATCGTCTGTCTGAAACTTGACATTTAAACATGATCAGAGATTATTCATTATAAATAATTCTCTCTGTTGAGTGCTTATTTATTCAGAACGGCATATTGGTTTTCTAAAGACACCATAATGAAGAACCTACTTAGGAGCTGGTGAAGAGGGATTTTTTTCTAAAATTGCTAGAAGACAGTGTTGTGCAACTGAGGGATAGTATATAAGTACTTTAGAGGATGAAGGTGACAAGTGAACAGAGAATTATTATGGAAATGACTCTTGACTTGTCATAGGATACCTACTGTAGATAGTCTTGTAAACTCTACCAGTAGATGAACAAAAAGGAAAGATTTTTTGAAGAGATTTAAATTAAGAATAAGAAATCATGATTCTTTTCCAGAGATTTGGAACTTTTCCTGGGAAAAACAACTGGGAAAATATTACAGAAAAAGGAATGGGAATATTGTCATCATTAGTGTTTGCATTTTTAGTGCATGATTACATGATATGAACAGAAGAGTGTTAGACTCAAAAAAACCCAGAACTTTGCAAATATGATAAGGAACATAAATTTTAATTATGTAGATATCAATAACTGTAAATGAGAACCACAAAAACTTGGATGTGTGGACTAAGGGACTGAGAAAAATAACATTCAAAACCTCACTAATGACATGATAAATGTGTCGGGATCTAGAAGATCAATTTTCAGTTTGAAGAGGTTGGTGTGACACCAAACTCATGAGGCTTGCAAGGTAACTACATATTCCATTCAGGAACAGTACTTGACCAATATTTACTAAAACAATAGACATTTTCTGTTATAGTTTCTGATTAAAGACATTGAGAAAAACTGGAAAAAAACCCCAAAAAACAAAACAACAAAAACAAAAAAAAACCAAAAACAAAACCAAAAAAACCCCAAAGAAACAACAAAAAAAAACGCCTGTTGTGTTATCTCAGTTAGGTTATCAAAACTTAAGTAGATGTTCAGGTGTCCACAAATATGTTTGAAGAAAAGGGAAGAAGTAGAGATCAGCAAGGACTAGACAAATTACAGGAGAACAAAGAGCAGTATTACGTAAGGAAACACAAATAGGAGAGTACAATATCTGTAAGCATGTTTTTATGATAAAAGGTTGAACAGGAGGAGAAGGATCTCCAAAACGCTAAAGGACTGTCCTAGGTGATGGCAAAATTAGAAAGACAAATTATCATATTTTCAGTATAATGAGAACATTTGAGTTCTGAGAAGACTGAATTAACAGCTAGCAGATATGGACAGAAAGACAGAAATTTCTGCTCTCCCTACTAGAGCAGAGAATGTGGCAGACTAACACAAAAAGAGTGAGTGACTAAAAAAATTATAGACCAGATATTTAAGCAATAGCTATAAATAACAGCATGAAATAAATAGATGTTGCTCTTAGATCTTTCAGTTTGCATTTATTCAAGAACAAACTTAATTTGTCATCAACAATGTGTATCTCAAAAAGAATTTATGCTAGCACTTCCAATAAAATTTTCATATACTGTTTTTCAAGTGACAGAGCTAAGTTTTTCCATGGTTACTAGAGTGCTAAATAACTCTAGAACAGTATTTCTAGAGCAATTACTTTCCAAACCTCTGTTCATAAGAAGTGGGCAATTTCTCTTCCATACCAGTTGTTTTTTTTAAGTAATAGTGGTTGCTAACTACTAACACTAGGTGTAATGCAATTCATCCTAAAGTCAGGGAACAGGAAACTAAATTCTTTTTTGAGGTTCATTTGTTTACAATGGCCTGTTTATAAAATGCCTAATTCATATCACAAAAACTGTCTTAAATATAATGCTCCTTTTTAGGACATAAACGTAACTGTAAGTTATTCTTAAATTACAATACATAGTTTTTGAAACATTACCCATTTTCTGCCAAATAGATTTTTTGTCGATTTTTGTTCATTCTTCTGTTGAATACAGCGTTGAATTTTGAAGAATGATCTAAATTCTGACCTGAAAGTAATAAAATTCAGTGAAACATAAGTTTTTACACTTGCACAGTTCTATCAGGATCATTTAAAGAAAGAAAGGTAGAGAAAGTCTGAAAATTTTAGTGCTGACAGTCTTCCAAGTTTTTACTGACAGTGCAATTTACTATTTATAGAATTCTACCCTTACTGGTAGAAAAATTGTTACAGGTCAGGTAAATTCTAAGAGCATAAAATTCTCAAGCATTAACATTTGAATAATATAATGTTTTGGGCTCAGGAAACATGAATATAAATAAGTAAAATCATGGTTTAAAATCATATTCCCATCTTGGGGTGGAAAAAGGATTCTCACTTAATACCAAATAGTCTCTAAAATATCATCTGCCTGTGGATTAGAGAGGAATTTTTCATACCGGTCATGGAAAATGCATGCTAATGGTAACAATGAGCCAAAGTTGTCATTGCTCCATGAATACTCTTAAGCTTGGTCTACAGTAAATAATTTTAAAATTCTTTGTTAAACTTTATGAAGACTGGCATGATCAAAAGAAAGAAAGAAAAAAAAAGACATCTAAATAATGGTATTTAGTATATGCTAAGACTGTTTCTTATGAGTTCCTGACAACTTTATCAACATCACTGGCTTTGCCTTTTCTGATAGACATCCTGAACAGCTGCAATAAAGCATTAAATAGTATGCCCTTGGTTCCCACAA
The DNA here is from genome assembly GCA_013186435.1 of Turdus rufiventris. Lineage (NCBI taxonomy): Eukaryota > Metazoa > Chordata > Aves > Passeriformes > Turdidae > Turdus > Turdus rufiventris. The sequence continues at coordinate 2,217,128 of PYHW01010334.1, forward strand.
AAGGCATGATCCTGTCAGTGGATAAGATATACTTTACCATAAAACCTTTAATTTCTAGTGACTGAATATTTTGTACACCATTATTAAAAGTCTGTCACAATCTATTTCTTTCAAATTACCCTCATTGTGCAGACTTTTGTTTTCTAGGAAGTTATATAGGGTTATAGTCTCATTTTCTGTGAAAAGTACCGCATACAAACTTTAAGATGCACATTTGTGTAAAGTTTTGCAATGACTTGTGGGTTAAAGTATCTAATTTTGTTCAGAAATTGCCCGAAATGCAGAGTTTGTAAGCTGTGTGCACTGCCTTTGTGTCATTTTTCTATTTTTAGCTCTTCTATGACAGAAAAGTCATCAGGCCAGAAGAAATTCTCTCAGACAACATTAGGCAGTTAAATTCATTTCAAAGTGGGATTTGTATGTGTGCCAAAAGGCCTTTTGTTACCTTCTTGGCATCTGTGCTGATGAAGTGCTAAATCCAGAAGCTGCATCAAGATTAC
>PYHW01010334.1:2240551-2251099 GCA_013186435.1 Turdus rufiventris
ATCATTATGTGTTAGGAATTATTGACTAAAATTAGGCCATCTGGAAGTGCAGTCTTAGTGTAAGTTTATATTTCCTTTTTTCCCCATATTACCTTTCACCTAATCACTAAGTGATCATTTTTGAATTCCATCTCATCCTCATGTTTTTTCTTTCACTCCTCTAGTGTCATCCTTTTGTTATAAAAACAAAATTCTTGACAATTTGTAATCATTTGCCTTTGCATCCTTGTTGTTTCTGCCCTCTAGCTGCAGAACCAATGTAAATGAATGACTGGCAGTAGTGCTGTATTTGTAGTGTAGAAGTAACCTCTCCTAAGCATTTTTGCAAGAATCCCTCTCCTCCCCTCCTCCCCCATGCACATGTCCTTTTCTTTTTTTCATAAGTTTTCTTCTTTGACATACCACAGTTTATTTGTTTCTTTCAGGCTCGTACTGTAATCTTTTCCTTCATTGGAAACAGGCCTGGTAAGGTACCTGGGCTCTTGACAAACGCTGCATTGTATCTCTTGACTTTACTGCTTATGGCTGAAGGCAGATGAGAGGAGAGGCATCACTGATCACTGATCAGTCTGTTTCTTATGAAGCAGTTATGGGAAGCCCATGCAGATGCTGATGCTGTATAAAGGCAATGGGGAATCTTTTTATGGCATTTCCCCCAAGGTATTTAAGACTGACCAGGGAAGAAAGAGGAGAGAGGAGAGGACACACAAATGAACGGTGAGCTTAAGACTGGGTTTGCTTCCAAAAAATGTTGTCAAGAAATGATTTGTGGGGAGCAATGAGCAGAAAATTCAAAGTGAATAATTCACTGCTGAATTCGGTCTTCCGGTTTATCTTTCTGCATGCAGCCTTATATCTTATGATGTGAAGCTATTACTTGCTGATGTTTTATTTTGTTGAATTTGTTCCAAATATATTGTAGTGTGTTTCATTGTACTCAGTTGACATATGCTTTGTGTTACAATAGTTGAGATCACTTGTCATTGTTAATTACAGGTGTTCAGAATAGGCACAAACCAAAGAAGCTACGGACTTGAATACTTTTGCCATACACATATCTAAGCAAATTCATATTTAGGCACAATAGAAGAATGCTGGAGAATTTCTTCTTATGCAAAAACATTTTGTGATTGAGTAATGACTAGATTACTTTATGAGTTATTGGTTAGGTAAATTGTATACCTGTATTCAGTTGGATATTGTAGATCTGCATTTTCGATATTAGGTGAGGCTAACACTAGGTTTCATATCAGCTAGGTTCAGGTTTTCAAAGAAGCTAAGGAAATAGCCTGAGCTACTCCTTTATGTTATTTCTATCATGAATGGAGAGAGAAAAGAGATGATTTATCCCAAAGATATTATGCACCTATCTTACCATGGAATCAACAACTGCAATTCATTTCCTTTTAAGGAAGGCTAAACAAAATCTGACATTTAAAGCATGAACTCTTCTTCAGTTCTTTTAATTCTTTTTCAAGTAACCCACTTCTTACAGAACAGAGAATTGGCCTATATAAATTAATTGTTTATGAAAACCTCAGAAGATTTGCATTAATGTTTTTACAGTACTAACCTTAAAACTTTCAGAGATGTCACACATCAAAGGTTCTACGATTTCCTGAAAGACAAGGAGTACTGAGGAAGAAGTGTTAAAAGAAGACAGAGTCTACATGGTAAAGAACATGATGGCTCAGACAGTATAGAATATCTACACTAACTAGTACTAGTCCGGAAAAGAAATCTTTCTTTAGGCAAAAGGGACACTGTTGGAATTATATTTATTGATTCTTTTTAGGATTTTTATTTTGGTTTGGTCTAGTTTTGTTTTTGTTTAATATGATGACCTAAACCATAAATGGCTTTTACCTGTTTGATCGAGAGCTAGCTGATAAACAGTTACTTAGCTGTAGATTTAAATAAAGAGAAAACTCTGGAAAGACAGAACATGAGATTAAGGAGTGATATGTAGCTTCAAGAATTTCCTTAAGGCTCGTTTAAAAACTGATTGCCAATAATACTTTCTTTGATTGCTTACCTGCTGCCATGCTGCTTGAGGAAATAATGGAGTCCTGTGATACCTCTATAAAGATTGCAGCAATTTGAAATTGCCCACATCTGTAACAATGATTATATATAGGTATATATAGAGGTATATATATAGGTGTATATATATGTGTGCGTGTGTGTGTGTATGTGTGTGTATATATATATATATATATATATATATATATATATATGTATGTATATGAATATTCTTTTAGTATAGTTGACCAGTTTTGTGGTCAATAATATGTATTCTTGTACTTTTGAATAAATATGTGAGCAACATAAAGTGAAATTTAAATAGTGAGCAAATTATAATTTGTATTTGTATTTAAATTCAGAACATGCACAAGCATAATACATAACTATCAAAACCAATGTTTTCTAATTACCCAGGAGTCCAGAGTGGACTGTTTACTTAATTTACTTTTAATCACTTTATTTTGGATTTTCTCAGCTGTATATGTAAATGACATACACAATGTCACCTCTGTTACAGATGTGGGTGAAAGAAGGAAAACTATTAATTGATCTTTGGGCAAAATTGATTCCCCCAAAGCAGTAGTCTTTAATTTGAGTCTATACAGAGAAATAAAATGAAACTACCTGCCAATTCTCAGTCTTGAAATTGTCACATGCAGCAAAGAGTAAAAAAAAAAAAGCTGAATTCTCTTAATTATGATTATACAATTCTGAAATACATGTTGAACCTGGAGTTTGATTAAATAAAAGATACAAGTAGACTGAATATATTTAAAATTTTAAAAAATCTACAATAATAAAAATTCACCTTTCTGAACTATTATAGTTAGGAAATATAAATAAAGATTAAACTTCTTGCCAACATACAGCACATCCATATTATCAGAAAAGTGAGAATTCATCTGGTTTGTGATTCTGGAAATAACTACCCAAATACTGAAAAGGAGGTTTATGTAAATATAACAAATATATTATTCTAGAAATTCAGTGGGTTTTCCAAAGAAAAATCTACTTTAATTTTTTTCGTGATGAAAAGAAAAAGTCTAACTCCTTTTACAGCAAGAAATTCTTGCTTCATGTAGGAATATATTTTCAGTTTGCATGACATATACCTAATGGATCCTGAATTTCCTTGGGATACAGTTCTGTTCCTTCCAAACAGTACTGTTTAATTTTTTCCATTAAATTTGCATTTGAAGGACATTGAATAAATCAAGACAACTGACTGGGTTATGAACTCTTCTGATGACAAAATGAGTTATGATGAAGAACACAATAATCAATTACTCTCCTTATTGTGATGCAAATATAACTAAAAAGTTATGAGTATATGTAGAAATGTCAAATTCAGATAATTCTTTTATTTTGAGACACACTTAGACATGATCAGCCAGAATAAAATTATCTCTCAAATAATTTCTTCATTACAGCTCTATATCCATTTTGCCTTTTTTCTTCCATTTTTTCTTCTTTAGAAGCTAAAACCAATAAAAATTAAAAAGTGATATTGTGATTATAAATTGTTTTCTGTATATTTTAGCTGAACTTAGCCTGACAGAGGGTAGTAACAGCAAGCTAACTGAAATAATGCAGCAGAATATCCATTAAGCAGTGATTAAAAGGTTTAGATGACCCAAGATTAGTAAACTCTGTTTGCATTATTGATTTTAAAAATTTAAAGTTTTAAGTAAACATCCAAACCCTGCCTAAATTCTTATATTTAACTATCTTCATACATATTTAAGCTCAAGTTACCTATTAGGAAAAAAATATCACTTTTCTTAAAAAGAAATCTATGTAACCTACAACATGACCTGATTTAATATTTCACTGTAAAAAGACAGAAAAACAAGGTAGTAAACTACAATTACTTAACATAGCTTTTAGTATGTCATCTGGGCTCACTTTGAAATATGCTGATATGGATCAGGTATAAGAAAATTATGCATACTATTGGATGGAGAAACCCTGCTGATAGGGTCCTGGGTGTCATAATAGTTAGAAAATTTTATAACATCAGTCTGAGCAGACTGGATTGCAAGAAAAAGGACAGAGCAGCACAGGTGGTGGATAGCTTGAAAAAAGCTCTGTCATTTTCCTAAGTTACAAAAATCATAACCTGTAGATCACACTCAGCAGCACTCGAAATTCATCAGGAGACTGGACTAAAACAAACTTAACTGCTATCCAATGCTGAAATGACTGTGATTTTGCTAAGAAAAGAAGAGACTAATCTGAATTGTGTTTTATATGCATAAATGCTTGTAGATATGTTTGTGCATTTCTGTGTGAATATACTTATTTGTGTGTATGAATGTGTCTGGTCAGAGGGAAATATGATGGGTTAAGCACCACAAATTCATCTCTAAGCTCTCCTGTGCATTGTGTCTTTATCATGTCTATAATAAAGCAGATACTTTAATTTCAACAGCCTGCCTAGCTATATAAGATATTTTTCTTTTAATTATAAAATGAAGCCTTACTGGTAGAAGGGAAAAAAAAGAGATAACCAACAAATTGAGGATTTTCAGGTATTTCAGCATGCTTGTTGACTTCAATGATTTCAAGCTGATATAACGAGTTGCTTGATTTAGACCTCACTTAAGGTAGACTGTATCGCTATAATTTTTTTTCTTCTTTACAGAAATAAAAAGGCAATCGTTTATTGATTGTTGTAAATAAAAATATTAAAAAGGACAGATATCAAGATAAACATTAAGTAAGAGGCTGATGGAATTTATCCCCTCAGACCAATCAAGGTGTTTTGTGACCTAAAAAATATCATCACATGGTTACAAACAGCTTCACTTTGGAATGAAAAGTCAGGCTGTTCCATGTTCTGCCAAAGTTATGGTATGGCAAATGGCCAATCATTTAATAAACGAGGATCTTTTGGAAACCTTCCCACTACAGAAAATACAATTTGGATAGCAAAGAAAAAGTATTTCTAAACTTGTTAGACCATTATTCAAGCAAACAAAGATGGGAAAATAGAAAGGCAAAAGGACTGTACATAAGAATTCCACGTCTTAAACTAGTGCTGAAATCCATACATTTTTATGTGAAACCTATCGCAGGAAGTGTGTCTCTCTGAGTATTTGAACTCAGATAGATGAGTGTAACAATAAAGTTGGTCTCAAATTGAACACGTAGAAAAAGCAGGAGGGCAGTTCTAGAGCATTTTGGTAAAAAGTTATTAAGTCATATGCTTTCCTTTCACTCACTGATGATTTTTGTCCCATTTTTTAATATTAGATATCCCTAATTCCTAGAACCTGGAATCCTAGAAAGGTGTACTGGAAAGGTTACAAGTGAGTATAAAGTGCAGAATGTGCAATTGGATACATGGTGGTGACAGTATGTTTTATTTTACTGAAAAAAAACACGTCTGTTTCCACAGCAATACAATATCTTTGTCAGTGAGCACAGTAGTCATCCTTTACCTTACCTGACATCCTCTTCTAAGAAATCAGAGGCACCTTGTGAGATCTGAGAATTGGACCCATTTGAACCTCATGAAGTTCAACAAGTCCAGGTGTCAAGTCCTGCTTCTTGGTGGGGATAATCCACAAAACCAGTACAGACTGGGAGATGAATAGATTGAGATCAGCCGTATGGAGGACTTTGAGATATTGGTAGACAAAAAATTAGGTATGAGACAGCATTGTGTGCTTGCAGCACAAAAAACACCTTTATCCTGGGCTGAATCAAAAGAAATGTGACCAGCAGGCTGATGGAGGTGATTCTGTCGCTCTACTTCACTCTTGAGACCTGGAATGCTGCATCTGGCCCTGGGGCTCCAATATAAAAGGATGTGGATCTGTTAGAGTGGGTCCAGAGGAATATCACACACAAAACCATCAGTGAGTTGCAAACACTTCTATGAAGAAAACTGAGCAAGTTGGAGTTGTGAGAAGAGAAGGTTTTGGGAAGGTTTTATTTCAGCAAAACTTTTAGTAACTAAGGAGAGCTTATAAGAAAGATGGAATTTTCCTACCAAGGCCTAGCTGCAAATTCACAGTATGTTTTTTAAACATGAGCAGATGTTTTAGGGCTTGTGTGCATCCCTTTGCTGCAGCTCTGCTGATAGAATAGTCTATATCATAGGTTGTCTTTTCTCAGTCAATTAGTATACTATATCTCCAAACCAGCTGATCTGTGAATTTTTCAGTGTCAATACTCATTTTCAATCCCCTGCTAAACTTACCACATATGTAATATTCTATATTCAAAACTTTTTACTTACTTTTTAAATGCTATTATTTAGTTTCTAATATAATATATTTGCAGACAAAATTATGCTATGTGTCTTCAGCCTAGTAGTTGTCTTCTATTTTATTGCTCCTTTGCTGACAGATGCAGCAAGCCTGGCAAGCAAATAAAGAGAACATTTGATGAAAATAATCATTAAAATTTGTAGACATGCAGTATCTGGTGGGGCAACAGCATGAATTCTCATTCTGGGATTCCCTGGCATATGTAGTATCTTCTAGAAGTAGTAACTTCTAAACCGTTTTGAGCAGTTAAAAAACAAAAAACAAAAAACAAACAAAACAAAAAACAACCCCAAAACTTGTTTTATTTTCAGTATTTTTGTTTAGTTTTCCTAAAGTTTTGCATTCATCTCCACTAACTCTGTCCTGTACCAACTTACAGATTCACTTGTCTCTCAGATTGAGGTTTTTTTCTCTAGGGTTTCAAGAACAATACAGAACTTTCTCTTGTAATATTTGTTTTAGTCTGAGATCTGGATTAGGAGTAAGTACAATGAAGTCACAGAGCTACACCTCTTTGTGCACTCAGAAGACGTGCTTCTCTAGCAATTGCTCAAGGTTATAGAGTAAGTTAGGTTACATTTTACAATCACTCTCATCTTTGCCTGCTTATGGCTGCAGAAATTAGAAAGTCAATCATGTATGAGGCACCAAACTGTGGGAAGAGAAAACCTGTAGTGGAAACATTGTAAATTCCAACAGGAATAACTTGTATATAAAGAGCCATATGCACATATTTCTCACACAGAATATTTTTGCTCATAGGCTGTCAAGGTGATGTGTGCATGTTAACCAAATCATTCTAATATTATGAGACCAGCTCTACATGCTCTTGCAGTTTAATGCTTTGTATTAATGACATGCATTATTATATTGCTCTGTGTTCTATACAATGGTACCTGCAACTTTTAGGTATCTAACAAGGTAGGCTTCAAGGTATGCTTCAGAAACAGCATAGGGATTTTTTGTTTGGTTTTGGTTTTTCCCAAAAATTCCTATTTACAGAAAATATCCATATTTAATATTCAATACTGAAGAACTTTTGTGTAGAAAAACCTGTGAGAACTTGTTACAGCCTCAGTTTTTCAAGTTTGAAAAAGTTATACCCATTCTATAATTTTTGTATGCTACACTTCCTAGCTTTATAGAACTGTGATTTTGTTAAGCACAGTGTTTCAAATCTGGTTCAGGTTTAGTAGTGATCCTATAAAGACAATGACATCCTAGCCTTCAGAACTCGCAAAATCATATTCAGAATTGAATAATGAACTCATATTTTTATTTTGGAGATGTTGAAGGTGTTGATTTAGATACAACTAGTTTCTAGTGGCCTCAAAGGAAATGTCTGTAAAATTCATGTCTTTTTCTTTTTCACTCAAATTAGACTTTAGCTGAAAAATACCTTAAAATACCTGCATTAAAATATTGTTTGTTAGCTAAAAAACTGGGATAGTCCAGGAATCAGCAAGACTGAAAACTTTCTAGACACTGGATTAGAATACAGGTATTTTGCCTTGCTCAGTGTTGTGTTTGATTGTACATAACAATGATTTACATTGGATAATGCTCTCCTGGTTACGTCTTGTTGCATTTTTTTATGAATGACATTAAAAACCTTTTCTGTAAAATGTAATGTGTGTCTGCAATGTGTGCAGTTTGATGGTGTGTTTTATCTGCCTCTCCTTTGGGCATTAGGAAGTACAGAACTGAGTTGTCTACCTGAACAGAAGATTCCCCAATAAATTTGTCTTAGAATGATTGTGGGTCTTCTGAGCATCTAAGACATGCCATTTTATGGCCAGGAAACCGTCTAGTAGTACACAGCTTTCCAACATCTGTTAGGCTGACAAAATCAAAACTTTCATTAAGTCAAGTTTTCATTGGGGGAATGAAAATATGTTGGTACTAAAATTAAAAAATTTATGTAAGATTTAGTAATAAAAATACTTGTGTTATGTGCCTCATCTGGATAAGGACTGGTTGGTAGAATTCATCTATGCAGAAAAAAAAAAAAGTTAAAAGGAGATTTCTGTCAGAAAAGAAAGAGTCTTAAAGACATTCCCGCTAGAAACATAATTCCAACACACAAAACTTTTGTGTCAAAGCAGTTCCAAAAGAAGTCTGTTAGTTTCTCTGCTTCTCTTTATTTACATGATGAGTTCAGCAGTAGCTGGTGACAACAGCAATACAGGGTCATCATATCTGCCATGATCTCTGTGAAGGGCCTTCAAAGACTCTTCAAGCAAAAAAAATTTCTTTTCCACTGATTTTTTTTTTAATGTTTCATGGTTTTATCCTGTTCCCGTGGGAAGTATTTACAGTTATAAAACTTCTTGTTTTCAAAATCATATTTAATTCTTCATGCAAATCTTATGCATAAGAAATCACGTTTCAGATTGCACCTGGTTACCTCACTAAACATTAATACAGCCTTAAGTAAAGACCATCTAGAGTATTTTTAGGAAAAAAAAAAAAAGAAGAAAGAAAATGGTTGTGATGTTAGCTAAGTGAAAAAAGCACATTCCTTTTCATATGCTGTTGCTTTTATACCTTGTATAAATGTTTTGGAGATCAGGAAAACTAATTAGCAAGAGGTAGGCCTGTGCTACTGACAAATAACTTACCTTTAATCTCCTGCCAAGTATTTTGTCATTATTCAATGAATCAAGTTAAAAGTAGGTGGTCTAAAACTCTAACAGTCTGGACTTGCAAGATAACTTGTGTTATAATAGACATCAGTCATTATTTTGTACTTTTTACATCACTGTTGTACTAAATTGTTTAAATGCTAAGGCTAAACCATGTAATTAAGAATTGTTAGAGTTGTTTTTTTCCCAAATGAAGACTGATTTCACCTGTGTGAGAGCTTTAGCTGACTGTCACACTGATATCTAGTATCAATTTGTAAATTGTTACATAGCTCTTCTTATACTAATATATTAAGGCTGTTACATAATCTCAGTAAAATTAAATATATGAATCATAGCAGATGTTGCAAGAGAAACATTCTTTTTCCAAATAAGTATTTACTTGATTTTTAGGAGTAGAAGTGGAAATTTCTTTATTTGTAGGCAATCACTTAGGATATACTAGAATAATTTTTAGAATTAATCTGACTCCATAAAAAAATGGAAAAACAACACAAACAGTAGCACTTTAACATGGGAATGTTTCTGTTGTCTTTATATTTTAAGACAAAGTTGTATAGCAAAATCCACATCAATTTTAACATCAAACTGGACTTAACTGTGAATTTCCATTTGCCTTTGCTGATCAGAGGCAGCCTGAAGCAGGAGAATGGAAATAGCTGGGAACTGCAATTGTGAAAAAAAAATAAAATTGGCCACTCTGTAATATTTGTACTACAGTTGTAGCTTTTAAATATAACAGTGTTCTCACTAAAACAATAAAAAAAATATTAAAAAAAAGTTTGAGAATATTTTCTGACATTCAGATATGAGCTCACAGTAAAGCAAGACTTAATCTCAGATTTAAAAAAAAATGACTCCTCATCTTACTCATTGTAGCAGTGTCAGCTTCTCAGCTTTGACATCTAGGTAGAAAATTCAATTCAGACACTTGATTAATAAATGATCTCACTTCATTATAAGGATGTGACTATTTTGCAACTGCATACAAGGAAACATACAAATAATCATCTGACGTTGTGTGAGAGTTTATCTTGATAACTGTTATGCTTGATAAAATCTCGAGCTTGACATATATAGAGACAATTAGCACTTTGTTTTCAGTGATTTATTTTCAACTATATTCTTCAACAGCAGGCATGTATACTCTTCCTGAGGAAAAAACTCATATAATCTTTTTCCTCTGGAAAATGTTTCAGAATATTCTTCACTTATCAATGAAGACAGTGTTAATTTGGAACTTGATAGAGGAAAAGAAAAGGTAGAACTGGAGTAATGAAATGTTTTATCTTCAGCTGTAGGAAATTTCAGCTTGATCAATTTTTTTCATACTAGCTAATCATAATAGCTTTAGCAACACACATTAGCTTGAGGTAGGTGTTTTGATTATTTTGAAGAGAAGGATCAATTAAACTGACATTAAAATATTTATGAAAAAATAAAAAAAAATTTAATTAATTTTCTGCTATATGGAGCTCACCAGTATTGTATTGCAGTATACTTCTTTTTGAATTCTAGTTAGTCTCTTGTTTTCTTACTTGAGGTACAAAGAATGCAAAAAGTCCATTTGATCAAAAAGAAATGTATCAAAATATTCTTAT
>PYHW01010334.1:2254537-2280697 GCA_013186435.1 Turdus rufiventris
TTTTTTTTTCCCCTAAATTAGCTAATAATCACTTCAAATTGAGAGAGAAACATGCATAACATAACCTCAGTGTCTAGAAATTATTCCTCTATGTCCCAATTCTTTGACAAAGGCTGAGAAACAAATTGAAGAATTTCTTTTTCAACAAAGTAATTTTTAAGGTGATCATTGCTACTTTTATGTCTACTCCTGGACAACAATGTAGTCTTCATTCTCTAGTATGCACTTAAACTCTCAGTTTGAAATATCATCAAGTAAGTCAGGTTTCAAATCAAAGTAAAAAAGATCGCAAATTCTGCTGAAAATATGATCATGAAAAAGAAAAAATTTATTTTAAAAGAAAATGGCTTTCTTCTGAATATTCTACACAGTGTGTTTTCCTAAAGCATGGAATGCTGACTCTCAGGAAGATTTTGATATCCTTTGCTTTTGAAGTAGCTGTAGTGAAAACCAGTTTTTAATCATACTATTGTAAATAGATCAGATGACTTTGTGAGCACCAGATTGTGTAGGACACTTATTTTCATTTACAGTAAAAATTATGTGCAGTGAGGTACAAAACCAATGGAAAATGTTGGCTCAGAATCAGTACCACTAACTTTGGGTAGATAGGGACCCTTACTTGATGAAAAGTGGCTGTTTTCAAAATGTGCTATTTTAGCAGACAAATCAAAAATGCATTTGAAAAGTTGGAAGTGCATCAGAAAGTTTGGAAGTGCATTTGACAGGAAAAAAGCTTTCTATCATAGTTCTGGATTTAAAGTTATGCCAGTTTTCACATAATATACCCTTTCACATAACACATAACTTTTTCATGAAACTTTTGAGTTTCATTGAAGAGAAGTGTGCAATGTTATTTACTATGGAGAATTTACTAGTGTGGTGAAAATAACCAGATTTTATTCTGGTTATGTCTTGTAAATCCATCAATCCATCTAGATTAAAAAAATTTAACTCTTCTTCTAAGAATCATATCTAAAGAACACTACAACAAATCAGATTACAGGGATGTAGATGAGAGCTGAGAAGACAAATCTGATTGTGAGAAATTCAATTCTAATGGGGGGGGGGGAATTGCTCATTAAATGTATTTCATTTCAAAAACTCAGCTCCAAATCCTTATAAAATATAGATTTTTCCCTCTGCTCACACTCCCACTCATTCTATTTCCAAAGTCAGATTTAATTTTCTTCCTGCCATCTTGGAGTGTTCTTCTGTCTTACTTTCTCTCTATTAAGACTAAGGAAAATCAGCTACTTCATTATAAAGCTATATGACAGCAATCATTAAAATTTTCCTCAAAAAATATAATTTTTCAGAAGATTTTTTCCTTCATAAAATTTCAATTTTCATTGTTTTTTGTTTTATTTCAAAACTGTTTAAATTCTCTTTATCTCTTTATTCTCTTTGATTGCTTCTCTTTGTACTTTTCCAGGGTTTTTTTTTTTTCCTTATGTAAGACACTATAACCCTAAGGCATATTATCTCAGTCTTTATTACAGGTCTGAATGACTGATGTCTTGGATTCCAGAAAGTGTACTCCCCAGCTAAGGATGTCAGTAGTCTATGGCTTTTTGCAATAACTGCAAAATCAAGCAAAATATGGTAATAACTGCCTTCCCTGATGACTTAGGTTCTGTAGCCCAAAGTAATTTATTATTGGTTTTGAAGACAATGTGTTGATTTTGGCTGGTATAGAAAGGGATAATTTAAAGAGGGATAGAGAGGATTTTGGCTGGGATAAATGCTTAGATTGGATTTTGTCTCTTAATAGAAAAGGCTGCCAAACATCAGAAAAGGCTCCCCAGGCAGAGCAATCTGTGGAGATATTTAAAAAATAAGTAGATGTGGCATTGAGAGACATGGTTTGGTAGTGGACTTGGAAGTGCTGGCTTAATTGTTGGACTCTTTGATATGAAAGGTCTCTTCCAGACTAAATGATCCAATGATTGTATTAGCACAATTTGTTTTATTTTTACTGGGAAATAGATACCTAGCAATCCTTAAGAAAATAATTAATGCAATGAGAAACACAAGAATGCTCTCCAGAAGATGTCTAAAACAAATGGTTTTTTAATTCCTACTTTAGGAGGCTCTAAGATAAATTTTAGTCTAAATTAACAGATTAGTAGATTCAGTTAAATATATACTGAAAGTAAAAAGCTTTGTACACAAAAAGCAAAATCATTTTACTTACTTAAAATATAAATTCATGTCTCATTAGATCAAGGTAAAACTAAAGAAATATCTTAGATATTTGTTTGAAGAAAAAAAAAAGTAAAATCCTACTTTAAAGGCTGTGTAAGAATTTTCCACATGGAGAAAGATAATTAAAATATGCTAAATAGTAATATCTACTTCTTATAAAAAAGACTAGTTATGGCATTGTGCTAATAAAAGGATGATAAAAGCTAATTTTGAATGAAGCCATGCATGAAAGAATGATGTTGGTTTTCTTCATAATATGTTGGAAAAGAACATTAAAACTTCTACTTGAGTTGAATAAGATTTTTTTTGTCCTTCAATCCTTGATTTAACTGCACTCTTCAATTGCATAAGCCAACAGAGGCAGGCAATGAGCACAACAGAAAAAAAGTTAAGCTTCTGCAACAGGATCAAGAGAAAGTGACTTTTCAGTTTACAACTTTACACAGAGTAGATGAATCTGTAACACAATGAGTATATTTAAACTAAATTTTTCTTGAAAAAAATTAATGGAGATATTGAAATGCTGTCCTCACTGAAGATGTTAACAACATTGTTAATAATCTTCTGGTTTCCTTCTCTTTTAAAGAAAGAATATGTACTTATCAGAAAAATATAGAGAATACATTCATATTTTTATTATTTCTTGATACGCAAGTGTTTACATCCTCTTATCCATTATATCCTAAATTGTATAAGTTAACCTTTATGGTAGGATTCTCCTAACTTTTTTTAGTCTTTACATTAAAGAGAGGCTCATTCTACCTTCTACAAGTAGATACAGTATAAATATAATAGGTAGAGTTTCTACCCATCCTCTGTGAAATCCAGGTTTGTTTAGCCTGTGTGTCTCCCTGTTTAGGTGATTCCAGGTTGAAACGGACCAGTCTGTGGTCAGACTGACTGTATTGATTGTGCATCCACTGACCCTAATGAGGACCTAGAGAGACACATAAGAAGCAGACAAATTCTGTCTAGATGCCTAGGACTTACTCCAGGTGAATGTATACCAAAATATTGTAAAGCTAGTTATTTAATATAGGATTGTACAGGCACCTCCTAGACACTAGAGAGAGTTAATATTACTTTGGAGATATATGACAGAAGATACTAGTTGATTACCTCTGGCTCATCACTTTATATTTTTGACAGGTGGACCTAACATTAATTAAAGAATTTAATTATATTCTTTTGTGGTTATTTGACAACCTACTTGTATTTTACTCTTCTAAGACTTCTTATTATTTTAAGAAATAAAGTATACAGTACCTTCTATGGAGAAAACCACCACGGTTCTTACTGACATCCCCACAGTGAAGAGTAAAGGAGAGAAAAAAGAAAGAATGGATAAAAAGAAGAAACTGCTGTTTACTGGTTAGTGGTTTTCCTTGTTTTTTCTCTCGCACAAAAATAGACTAATTATTAACTGTGACCATTCTTATTGTTCATAACTGTGCTATATCCTCTCAAGGGCATAGCTAAATAACCCAGACTTCTAACACAATGGAATGTATATCCCTTAATTGGTTTACTGAAAAAAATATATATATTCACTACCTGGCTTGTTTCTTTCTAATTATGGATTTTTTCATACTTAAGGTTACATTTCTTAGGAATCAAAACATAAAAACTTTCCTAACAAATTACAAATAGGAATTCTTATGCCTTTCACTCAAAATTCATTTTTACCTGATACTCAAAGCTGTTAATTCTATCTTCTTGGTAGATATAGAATGCACTCTTAGGTACCATGAGAAAATTCAGAAATGATCTGCAGACTAAAAGGTTTATAGTCTCCTATAGAATCTTCATATAAATACAGCTTTGAAACCTAAATCTGTGAAATCCAAAAGACAGATACTTTACTGGAAAATACATACATTTTCTCTGATGTCTAGTGGACAAATGCTGTAATCTGTTTTATAAAATACAGACAGCATAGAAGTCCTAGAGTAATGACAAATTTATGCAAATGGGTCCATCTTTTTGAATGATTATCAATCTCAAAGAAACTGTCTCTATGTCAGATGAAGTCAGATGCAAAGGGATTTTCAGAACAGAAAATTAAATGTGTATAATTATAAAAGAAATAGAGGAATGATCAATACTTTCCAGTTGATATGTTTTTGAAGAACAGCAAAACCTTCAAAATGTTATCATTTTACATCTGATAATATTCTTAGAGCAATTGTCCATTTGTTAAAAGCTTCAATAATCTCAAAACTTGCATAATCAGCATACATTCCAGTATGTGTTTTGATTTGGCTTTCAAATGTGAAATAAACAAATGTTATAAAATGCATTTGAAGTGCAACATTCAATGATTGTTGCAAATGAAAGTTATGGCATCTTCCAAAATCAATTTAGCTATTTGATTATCTGTATTTGCATTTCCTGACATGACATCAAAGAAATGTATTTCAAAATGAACACATACATAAACTTGCTCTTAAGTTTCTATAGGTGTGAAAATAGGGTTAATTAATATTTAGGTGAGTATGACTCCATCCAGAAATGAATACTTTTAGAAGTGTTAAATTAAAATTACAATAAGAAATATATTCTACCCATGAATTACATTTCTGCATAGATCAATATCTTTGAAAGAAAAAAAAAAAAAAAGGAAAAAGGGAGAAACACAGGCAAAAATGCAGTGAACTATTATCAATTACTGCTAAAAATACATCCAGCTGTCTTTTACTGTCTTGTTCTGGTTCTGCAGTAGGGAAAAGATACTCCCAAATCTCCTGCTAAAGAATATAAAGTATATTAAATACTGCATGATGCAACTACTACTGTAACTGAGTACTACAGCTTAGAGAGGCTGTAGAGTCTCCAGCTTCTCCATGTACAAAACTGAATTGGTCATCCCCATGAGCAACCTGCTGCAAGTGACTGCACTTTGAGTAACAGTGGTTGTCTGAGTCATTCCCAGAGAACCCTGACAGTCTCAGCTATTCTGTGATTACATAGCTGTGACTACACTAAGGACAATTATTCACATCCTTCGTGAGCATTTGATTTTACAGAAAAAACAATTATATTAAATTGATGCAATTAATGTGAATTTTGCTTCTTAGCACTGCATAACATCACTGCATAAGTGAAATGTGACTACCCTCAAGTCTTTTGATCTACAGCAGAGATTTCTGCCATTAGGTTTAGCAGAATAGGTAGACAATATATTGACTATATCATTGGTCACTTGTTGTCAGCAAAGGAAATATCACACTCCAGAGTCTTGCTAAGACTTTACTTGCTAAGTAAAGAGGTTCAGAATTCATACCTTGAATATTAGTAATTAGTTTCCTGTCAGTTTGGCCCTCATTAAGATAGGTTTATTTCTCTCTGATGACCAGTCCAACACACTTCTCTCCTTACTTTATTATGAATTTCAAAGTAAGTGGAATAAAATTTTCCACGTGCAAATATCCCATCTAGTTCAAATATTCCATTTAGTCCACAGTGTTCCATACAATATCCATATTAACCTTCGCATCCCTTTGCATTAGCAGAAACCTCCAGAAACTGTAAGATGTGAAAGTATTTTCTAAAGCACATGTTTAGAGCAATTTACAGAGGTCTGTTGTATGTTAACTTATGAATTCAAGTGAAGAAGAAAATGTTTGCAGGTTCCAGCCAATCTGCTGTACCCATGCTTTCCTGTGCAATGAAATTTTTCAAAGAAAAAAGGCCTCTGACAGGGAGCCTCCACTCTGAGAGTCCATCCTGTAAAGTCTCATGTGAATAAGTGATTGCTGATATTTAACTGAATGTATTTCTTTTTAATACAAACATATATATTACCTTCCACAAAAAATGCAGAAATTATTGCTGATAAATAAAAAAATTATTTAGATTGAGGCAAAAAGTTGACATTCAAAAATTTTAACCCATCCATACTCTTATAGGCTGCTGCAATTAGAAGTGATTATGGGAACTTGTTCTGAGAAGCTTCAGATGAAGTGTCAGTAATTTCCCTAATTTTAGTAAATACTTTTTCTCAGTTTTTATATTCCAGCCAAGATATTGACAATTGCATCAATCTTTTGTCTTTACCTGTTCATCTGTGAAGCTTCCCTTGGCAAACATTCTCAGGTCAGCAGAAATCAAGTCCAAATCCAAGAAAATACACTAAAGCAAATTACTGTAGAAATTAGTCTTCAAAAAGGAAAGTTCAAATGTTTGTTTTGAAGAAACTGAGGTAAAAATGGCTTTCTAAAATCTTCCAGATGTCACAACATACAGATACACAGGAGATATATGATAGTATGGACCAAATAATATTTGAAACTATTTTGTTAATTTTGGTTCATAGCACCATGCTTAGTATTCCTCTAGACCCCAAATCCTTTTGGAATTTTGCAGGACATGGACAGAGTTCTGAAGGCTGATGATTCAGTGATTCACAGGATTCAATATTAGTATGAGATGACCAGATATGCTGGAGCTAGTCTCTTTCACTTCATTGCTTAAAATGGATACCAGAAGTAGATTCTTGGTAGTCTGTATAACATATATATATATGTTATACATGTACATATATATACACACACACATATATATGTGTGTGTATGTGTGTGTGAAGTTTATTTATTTATGTGGTTTGGCTCATCAGATTGATGTTTAGGCCTATTCCTTTGGGCTTAATCACAGCCAACAACCAAGTACCATGCAACTGCTTGCTCACTTTTTGACCAATGGGATAAGAGAGTTGGAAAGGTAGAAGTAAAAAATCTTGTGGGTTAAGATAAAGACAGCTTAACAGATAAAGCAAAAGCTGCGCTTGTAAAACAAAACAAAACAAAACAAAAAAAACCCAAAAAAACCAAAATAAGGAATTCATCCTCCACATCTCATGGGAAAGCTATCAGAAAAACAGGCTCCATCACATGTAAGGTTGTAAGGGTGACTTGGGAAGACAAATGGCATCCCTATGAATGATCACACTTTCTGCCTTCCCTCAGCTTTATGTAATAATGTGCTTTATGGTATAGAATGTCCCTTTGGTCAGTTGGGGTCAGCTGTCCCAGACATGTCCTCTCCCAGCATCTTCTGCACCTCTTCATTGGCACAACATGAGAAACTGGAGTATTCTTGATTTAGAGTAAGCACTACTTAGTAGCAACTAAAACATCAGTGTGTTTTCAACATGATTCTCACTGTATCCAAATCCTGCACTGTACCATGTACTAAAAATAATCAATTCTATCCCAGACAAAACCAGGATGCTACTTAACTCATTCCATCTGATAATCAAAAGGCTTTTTAACTGAAAACACTTTAGCTTTCACTTCTAGATGCAGAGCTGTAGGGGTTTATTTTACTCACCATATTCAACCATCACAGAATTTAAATTATTGTCCACTTAGACCTATTACTACAGTACACACAGCAGATCATTAGAAATTCTTTGTACAGTCAATTAACATCGACATCTAATAATGCCTCTGTATAGTAATTGCATTTTAATTATATCCCATGGGCCACACATGTCCAGTTTGAGGTGCATGATTAGTAGCTGTGCTGAACAGAAAGTAATTTATTCCCTTTATCTTCCTTTTCTTTTCTTTTTCTTTTCTTTTTCTTTTCTTTTCTTTTCTTTTCTTTTCTTTTCTTTTCTTTTCTTTTCTTTTCTTTTCTTTTCTTTTCTTTTCTCTTTTCTTTTCTTAATTGAAGTAAGAACAATGGAAGGGAAATATGACTTTACAATTTTAGGCTTATGCCTCTGATGACACCTCTCAAAGAGTGCAATTTAGATGCTAACATTCACAAAGAGGAAACTGTGAAGGCTAAAATGGACAACAATCTGCCTTTCATTTTACATATTGTTGACCACGTGCCACTTTGATTTGGTTTTTCATGACAGCATCAGCAATAACTGACTGTATGAATTGTTCAGATCACCAGGAGATTTTTCCTTTGACCTCTGTCCAAATTATTTCACACCTGTAGGAACAACATTCAGTTACAACTGTAAAGTTAAACCATCTCTTGTGAAAATTGAATTTGAAGTCTCTCTTGGTCTAGTTTTAAGTCCTGTGGAAAGTCCATTCTCAGATTATCTGATTGTCTTGGTCTGATCTCTCTTTTGGATGTACGGGATTCTTCCCCAGTGAAGGGATTGAACAGGGAGTCATCAAATCTGTGCTTGGTTCCTGCTGTAATACAGATGCAGAAAGCTAAGGACAGGAAGCAAGATTAGTTGTGGAACATCAGCATAGAAAATATTAATAGTAATCTGGTACATATTTGTATTTCTGTTTGAGAAATATTCCAGTTCATACAGGAGTTCTTTATAATGTTCGCAGTGGTTACCTTAAAAAAAAAAAATCTTCAAAACAGTGTTCTGTAAAATGTACATTTTACATGTCTGCAATTGTACATGTCTGCTCAATTTCTAAATCTATTCTGCTATGTATAGTAAAACTACCTTAAAAAAGCACTATTTTTCCCTTAGAACAAAGCATCTTTATCATAGACAAGCAGAGAAAAGACGAGGTGTCATTGATGTCCTGAATACTGCTGGCAACTTGACATTCTTTTTCGTCAAAGCTGAGGTCCCACAGACTGTCACGCTGCCTTTGACTGGACTGGGTTTAATTTTCTTCATAGTAGCTCATGTGGTTTTATATTGCTGAATTAAAACAGTGTTGATAATGTTTTAATTATTGCTGAACAGCGCAAACACAACATCAAGGCCTTTTCTGTTTGTCATGCTGCTTCACTAACAAGTTGGCTGGGGGTATAAAGGAAGTTGGGAGTGGACGCAGCTGGGACTGCTGAGTCCAACTGGACAAAAGAATATCCTGGACCATATGGCATCATGCTCAGCAAAAAATCTGGGGGAGCAAAGAAGAAAAAGATGGCATTTCAAGTGGTGGTGTTTGTCATCCAGAATAACTGTTACATGTGATGGATCCTTTCTTTTCTAATGATGGATTAACATCTGCCTGTCGATGGGAAGGAATGAATGCATGAATTCCTCATTTTGCTTTGCTTGTGAGCACAGATTTTTCTTTACCTGTCAAACTGTGATTACCTCAACCCATGGTTTTTCTCACTTTTGTTCTTCTAATCTCCCCCGCACTGCACTGCAGGGGAGTGGACAAGGACCTGTGTGACGTTTGCCTTCCTACTGGGATTAAATCACAAAACCTATCCTTTAGTGAAGAAGGACTGTAAGGGTTCTAGAGATATTTTTTCTTCATTTTGCTCGCAACACAGATGTATTTTTATATCAGTAAGACACAACCTAATAAACTGCAGAGAGAGGAAGCAGATTAAAGAACCAACTTTGGGCTATCTCTCATTTTACAGCAGCAATTAGTGGAGGAACTCCTCCGAGGAAGCAAGACTATGACTGTCTCATAGACCTCAATCACTTCCATTTCCATATGCACCATGTGCAACTGTTTAGTTTTCTAATTTCGGCTGCTAGCACATACAAGAAAATCCATCTTTTTCATTTGACCTTTGCTTGAAAAAATCTGCTGAGTTTCCCACAGAATAAGCAGCTAGATAAATAGAAAAGTCTATGGGTCATATATGATCTGCTGACTGCACATGAACTATGCTGATGTACATTACATAACTTCTTAAGTTATAGTATGAAGCAAAGATGGGCCAGACAACTTTATTTTTCTGTTAAAATATCACAGTATCACAAAATATGCTGAGTTGAAAAGGAGTCACAAGGATGATCTACTCCTATTCCCATATGGCTGAGCAACCAACTAAATTAATTGTCTTCTTACTTGTCTTACTAGTAGATTATGCTGAGATATAATTTATACCTAAAACTGATTTATTTTTTAAAATGAGTATTCTCTTTTATTTATGCTATACAGGATTCATTGTACATGCAATGACCTGAAGAGTTGTTGCTTAAATGGTTAGCTAAGCTCTGAAGAGTGAGTTGTGATAAAAACCACAATGACTCTTCTCTTCCAGCTCCTTGTCTAGTGTCCTCAGATTTTTCTCCCATTTTTCCATTTCCATTATCTGACTTACTGTTGTCTCTTGAAGCAGAACATGCTCAGGAATTAAATATTATAAAGGGGCAAGAAAACTGAAAATTCTACTCTCAACTCTTAATCAGATTTATTTTCTGATATTGGAATAAAATAGACAGGGTGATTTTCAACTAAAGGAACTCAAAAAGAACTTTCAAGACACAGAAATATACACTTGCTGCGATGCCTGGCCTCTACTCTTTGCTTAGCTGCTGCTGTCACAAAGCACCTAAATTTGCTGTATCTCTCTGGTTAGATTTAGAATTCCCTATTTTTTGAGACTTGGACTACATAATACCTTAGTTTCAGTATCTCAATGTAATTGCCTTATTTAACGTTTATAAGTCTTGGGAGGTTTGCCTTTACTCCTGAAAGACCTGATCCATTACAAAGTTCCTGAAATGCATTCCTATAATCAGTTTTCTTGCAAAATTATCAAACCAACTTTTCTTTCAAATATGATTGCCAGGGAGAGAAACAACTATAATGCTATTGATTAAACTAGTCTTTATCAGAATAGCATTTTACCCATTCAAAAAAATAAAATACATAAACCACTTCAGAAAAAAAGATAAAATCTCTGGAATTTCAAATGGCTGTGATCTAATACAAAGAACAACATATCTTTCCTTTTGTATTGGTTGTTGGGAAGGTTAAGGAGAGCGTCTTCCCAAAAAGTCCATCTGTGCAGATAACACATTTCAGAGTGACAGGAGACATGGATTGGAAGCTCCTGAGTCAGGGACAAGTATGGAGCATGGGTTTCTTACCACTAGTGTGACTTCTTCAGTGATTAAATTATTTAAATGTTTAAATGCTTAAATGTTTTTAAATGTTTAAATGCAAGGTATTGTCTGGCATTCAGACAATACCTTATTTTTATCATTATTCTTCCATTCCCCTGTCTCCTTTTAAATTAAGAGGGACTTGGTACTCTTTCAAAGAATTAATAATGCTTGTGAATAGTTTCTGTGCATTGTAGATCTGATCTCAATTAACACACTTGATACTGTAACAGAAAAAATAATAAAATACTTATTCCCAAAACAACTATCATATATTTCTGTCTTAAATTATTAATGAACTCAGAAAAATGACACTCTAAATAGAAAAATACAGTGTAAACATAAGGATCTCTGAGGACAAGTTTGATAATCTGTGAATACTTGTATGATAGAAGGTATGGAATTAATGATTAAAAAGAATTCCTACTTCTTTTTCTTTTGGTCCTTATTTTTTTCTCTCTTCTCTGTAGACCTTGTTTCAACAAACAATTCAAAATTCTGATCATGGAAGCCAATCAAAATATGAAAATCAAGAAAACATTTAATTTGTTTACATAGTTTTATATGATAATAACACTCATATGTGAAATGAAAATTAATCTCGTAGATTGCTTCTGAAAAACAGGATGAATTGGACACGTTGAATTTATACCTTAAGTTTAATGTTACTATATGTTATGCTGCATAGACTTCCTGTCATTTGATTGGGTGACACAGCTCCATTTTCATTATAAAATGAACCTATGAAGAATGCTTCTCTAATCCTTTTCAGACTCCTAATATACATACATAAATAATTTTCTCTTATTTTTAGTGTAATGTATTTTGCTTTACATATTCTTTGTAGAAGTGCAACCCGTGAAATAATTTGATCCATGTAATTGTTCAGTTTCTTCCCAATGTCACAGTACAAAGCAGATAGAAATACGATTTAAACATCTGTTTAAAGAGTTTTGTACTAGTTATAAAGCACTAAAGTGAAACAAGAAGCTTAACTAGATGGACATATTCAGTTTATTTTTGTTTCTTTTAAAATGCATGCATATATGTATATGTATATATAAATATATATGTATATGTACAGTAATTTCATGACCATAAAGTGCACCGGACTATAAGGCGCATCCCCCGGGAGCCAACACGTTTCACAACTTTGTAGATCATATAAGGTGCACCAGACTATAAGGTGCACTTTTTTTTGCGGCGAAGATCCGCTCCGCGCGCAACAAAGTAAAGAATTAGTAGGAGAATAACGCCACTGCGGGTTTACTGGCATGTGTTCAAATTGGAAACATTTTAACAGATTGGTGTAGCCTTTAAATGCAACCCCACGCACCCTCCCCATGCACGGGCCGGCCCCGGCACTCCCGCCCGCCCCCAGTGCCGGCTGGTACGGCTCGTGGCTCCCAGCTCCCACCATGCAGCCACGCTGTGTCCCAGAGACCCCTGCCCAGCAGCTGTGGCGGGTCCCAGCTTCCCCCCATCTGGTGGCTCTGCAGTGTCCCCCTGGCTGGCGGGTGCGCCGTGTCCCGTCCCATCCCCCTGGCTTCTCCCCAGTCGGCGCCTGCGCAGTGTTCCATCCCCCTGGCTTTTCCCTGGCCGGCGTCTGCACTGTGTCCCCCCACCAGTAGGCCGTGGCTCCACGGTTCCCAGCTCCCCCCGCGCAGCCGCAGCTCCCGTGGGTCCCGGCTTGGTTCGCAACTCTCACTTCCAGGGTGGCAAATTTCCAAACTTTGTCCATCAGATAAGGTGCACCAGACTATAAGGCACACTTCTGGGTTCAGGGGAAAATTTTAGTCAAAAGGGTGCGCCTTATAGTCATCAAATTACTGTATATATATATGTATATGTATATGTATATGTATATGTATATGTATATGTATATGTATGTGTATGTGTATGTGTATGTGTATATGTATATATGGTTTTTTTTTACTCTTAGATAGCCTTCATAATCTGGATATTAGGGAAGATAAATATCACTTTTAGAATGGCTATCAACAAAAAAATAAAACACAATCAGAATAAATTTAATCCTTATTTTCTTGATTATTATATTGAAGTCCTTAATTTTATATGACTTCAGTTTTCTAATTTCTTCTTTCTACTTTTCAGTTTCACCCAAATGAAAGCACGTACTTCAGAAAAAAACAAATTGAAAAAAGTGTGATCATGTGCATGTAACGAAGAGGGATTATAGAGTCTTCATCCATGGAAATATTCAGAAACTGTTTCAATACAATCCTGGGCAGCTTGCTCTAGGGGCTGTGCTTGAGAAGAGGGGGCTGAAGCAGACAACACCCAGAGATCACCTCCAACTTCAACCATAGTATAATCCTGCTCTCAGATGTCAGACAATGGTGCTCTTCCTTCATGTAACACTGATGATTCCTTTCAGGGGTGTGGGGGTGTGTGTGTGTGTGTGTGTGTGTGTGTGTGTGAAGGATGTGTGCATTTGTATGAATCTAATTATCAGTAGAACAAATAATTGCTCATATTTAGAAAAGTTTATGTTTTATCTAATTGCATAATCTTTACTCCAAGTAATTAAACAGTGAAAAGAGGGATAGTGTGCCTGTCTTAAATAACACACATCCTTCTAAAATCAAAATGCTCAATTAAACTGAGCAATACACAAAATAGATTAATGCAGTGAAATTACTCTCTTTTTTCTGGGATCAGTTTATAACTGAATATATTAATAGAGAAGACAATCTATTGTTTCTAAAGCCTTAGTACGTACTTACATTTCACTTTCTTCAAAGCCGGGTTAGGGGTATTGTTCCTATGTTTGAGAGCAGTAAAGGTGGATAACATACATCATCTTCTCATATTCAGCTTTGCTAGCTACAGAGAAGTTCAGCGTGTCCTTCATTTCTGATTCTGATTGTTCCCAGAAGCTATTAATTTTTCTTTTTTCTTCTCTCCAGAAGCAGATACATTTCTGAGGCTGGCAAATTTTTTTGTCTGCACTTACAGACATAGTGGTGTATATACCAAAGAACTATTAAGAAAGTTTTCACTCCTATTCAAGCATATTTTGTTACTGTTTTCTTAATGGATTCTGAAGAAAGTCAGTTAAGTTCAAAACATTTTTGACTCATCTCAAATAGTGTCCGTGAGGAGAATTATACTCTAACAAAGGAAAACACAACCTAAGCAAAGAGCTGGAAACTGCAGTTGGACAAATTTAAATTTGCACCAATTAGAACTTTTAAACAATTAGAATGATTAATCATAGAGGCAATAGATGCAGGCCTATTAGCACCATTGATGGACTGACTGATCCAAAATTAGAAAAGCAGTTCACACGTGAATAGTGTGAAGAGTCATCCACAGTTATACCATATGTGAAGATTCACTGGAGTGAATTTAGAGCTCTCTAAGTGCCCTCCAAAAACACCATGAAGAGCACAGGGAAATTACAGACTGTTTCTGTGTTTCAATCAAAATAATGACCTTTTCAAACACATTCTTGAACCCCTTACTTCAAATAGGAAAATGTGCTTGAGAATTGTAGAACTGGAAGAAAATATCTTCATACCTGGGATGTCCTAGGAAACATTGCATTACCAGGTTTACACATGCAATAAAGTATCATTTGCATTGCTGCAGCTATATCATTTCAGCTGTTTAATATAACAGAAATTGGATTAAATTAAAAAGCCAGCAAAATTTCCAATATCCATACAAGATGTTGGCCTTAAAATCCAAAAAATAGAAGTACCCAATTCTCTGTCAGGGAGTAGATGGAAGCAGGCATGCAAAATTGCTGTGTTATAGATTGCCTGATTTCTACTGTGAACAGATGCTTAATTGTTATTAGCATTATTTCGGCTATTAAATTACAGAAACATGATCCTTCATCTCATCCTCTAAGGACACTCACTACCTGTACACAGAAGTAGCCTCCTTTTCATGTTACATTTAAGATGAGAAGTACAATTTTCCTTTACTGAGCATCTGTGTCACTCATTAACAGCAAAAGGAATCCAAATCAAGGTCAGATTCTTAAAGTGTTTTCAATGGAGAACATTTTCTTCTTTTTTTTTTTTGTGGATTTTGTAGTCTTCATAACTTTTTGGATTGGGAGGAGTAATAAAATTGTTGAATACATTAAATTTTTTAGAATACATACTAAATCAATTGGCATCTCAAAGTTTAGCAAAACACTGGAATGTTATTCTTGCATTAAAGGAAACTTGCAGTTTGTGTTCTATTTATAAAATATAAAAAATTGTGTTCCTGTCTGAAAAATAATTTCACTCCTTCTAAGGAGGAATATAGAATTATCTGTTCCTCCAGAAAGATAAAATCCAGTATCTTTAAATTGCTAAATTGACTTTCAGTGCTGCTTTCAGAGCACTGAACTGGGAGAGACACAGTAGAGCTACACAGAACTGTAACACAATTTCCTTTTTACTTGTTCTTTTCTTTTTTCCATTGTTAATAAATATTACTTTTCTGGTTTATGCATGATTTCTTTTACCATATATGATTTACTTTTCTTTCATGGTATCATATTTTGACAAATATATAAACAACGTTGATCTTTGTGTTACTTATGTCTATTATAAATACCTTGGACACTGCCAATTCCTGATAGCAATTGCACTCTCAATAAATATATAATGCTTAAGCAAATATATATATCTTTTCTCTACTTAGAGCGCCTAAGAACATATTTTCATAAACCTTGCAAAGCCATCTTGAACTTGTGCAAGCAATTGATGTTCTTTGGATTTAGAACCACTGGAAAACTCTTAACCTTATTCATGCTATTCATGTTCATGAAGTGCTGCAGTTTGCATATATTTATGTATGTATTTTGGCAACAGCGAGGTGGTGGCTACATGCTAGGAGGAAGGAACTGAAACATCTTCCTTTATTGTGGTAGAAGGAGCAATGGCAAATTGACTGCAGAATTTCATCTCTTGATTGCAAAGTTAGTGTTTATTATTATTTCTAAGAAGTAATTTTGAAACTCTTCACCTATCCTTTAACAAAATGACTTGCATACTAATTGCTTTATATGATTCCTCATGTATAAAATTCTTGTCAAATATTCTTGATAATGCTGTATGAAATCCACATGAAACCCACGGTCTAAAATGCCATGCAAGCTGAAACTCCAGGATTTTACAGACCTGCTCATATTTGCCCAGAGAAAATGCGATTGCATTTAAAGAACCATTATAATAATCAATATATATTTCATTTAATTAAATTGTTAAATCAAAATTAAGAGTAATATTAATGCTAAATCAAAATTTAAAGTACGTAATATTAATGCTGTAGGTCCAAATGCTGAGACATTAGGGTGGTGGTTTTTTTTTTCTTTTCTTCTGTAAACACTCCTGTTACAATGCTGGCTATATCTCACCTACCTACTCAGTTTAATGGATAGGTTTTATCACTGGATTATGAATATTACCAATTATGTTTCAGCTATCCCTTTCTAAAAGAGAGATGACAATATCACTTTTGACATAAAGGTGTACTTGTACTTGCCAATACAAAGAATCAAACTTACTCTTGTAGTGTAATCATTGATCTCTCTAAAGATGGTACCGTAAAGGTATTGAACGTAGTGTATTTCTTACTAGTATTTTCCTCAAATAACTTAAACTAAATTATTAAAAATTCTGTGCATTTGATGAAAATAATTTCATTTTAACCTGTATTTTTTTGACATTAGGTACTTTTTGTTTAGTTTTGTAATACCCTGTGTCATTGTCAAAGTATTGTAGAATAATCAATTCTGCAAGCAAATTAGTCCTTCTAAGGTATTCATTACAAGAGAATGTTGATAAAGAATGTGAAATTAAAGGAAAAACTATAATTGAGAAAAACTTTACATACACACACCCATATAAAAACATATTATTTTTACAGATCTACATAATTACAGATAGTACTATTTTCCAAGCCATTGGGCACTCAAACATTTATTTGCTTTGAATTCCTACTGAAAAAATATTTTCTTCATGGAACATTCCTTTTGATTACATAAAACAAAAGAAAGAAAAACACCTTGTAGAATAAATCCCACAATTTTGGTCATTATGGTGAATCAAATTATATTTATAAATCAATAACATTTACTTTTTTCTCAATGACGTATTTAATACTTTCATTGAGTAGATTGATTTAATTAATTGCATGATAATATCTGCAAATCTGAATACCAATAAACAATGTTCTATATAATTTAGAAGTCAAATTATCATAAAAAGCTCTGGTTTTTGTGACAAGTTAATTGCACGTTTGTAATAAGTAGTGTATTGTGAGTAATATGAAACCATATTTCCTTATTATTAGTAGTTGACCTATATTTTGCTCTGAAATACAGATCAAATGTAAACTGAGAAAAAGCAGCTGGAAACAAAACCAAAGGTATTTAAGTATTCATTTCCTTTCTGACAGACGTCATTTTTTTGCCAGAAACCCAGTAGTCATCAATATTCCCAATAATCAATCAAAAAAGTTGTAATTTTGTCATAAGTGTATGCCTAATAAATGTATGCCTAGGGGAAAGACATCCAGTTCAACAGAATTGTAGTATTCGCAAGACTGTAGTGAATTTCCTGAACCAAAGTGAATTATTTCAGGTTCCCTACTCAAAAACAGTTATCAAAGATTACTAAATGGTGCCTAAAAAACGCATATTAATAATTATGGGAAAGCAAATTAATTTTAATGATTAGTTTGAAAAGTTTAAGTATTTGTTATAATTGCTGGGAATTTGACATAATTTATTGCAATAACATGAGGGTTTTTTTTAAAATGTCTTTTCAAATACACTACTTGATTCTTCTCTTTCCACATCACAAGAGTTATTGATGTATTAGAGCTTGGGTCTGCAGAAGCCAGGAAATAATTGTATGTAAAATTGCAAATATATTGCAGATCTTTATGAAAAACAAATACTAACTTATTGCAAAGTGAGTTCAAGTTGTAAGGGTCTAGATCAATCCCCTACACACTTGGTGACAGAACATTCAAGGACACACAGCAGCCATGAAGGAATGAGATTAAAGACTAGATGCTGCTTCTTCCTCACGGTTGCAGCATGGAGTCCTCCTATGGAAGAGATTCCTCCGTTAACTGGATGGGTTCTCTCAATGGACTGCACTCCACAAATTGCTCCAGCATGGGTCCTCTCCACAGGGTGGAGTCCCTTAGGAATAGACTGCTCAGATGATCCTCACAGGGCTGTAGGATTCTATTTCACTGGGGACCTTCTCCAGCTTGCTTCAGGGCACATTAATCTGCTCCAGCATTGGGTTCTCCATGGACTGCAGGTAAAAATCTGTTCCACCTTGGCGCTCCATGGACTTCAGGGGCACAGCTGCCTCACCATGGCCGTCACAAGTATGCAGAGGAATTTATGCTTCAGCAGCTGGGGTGATTTCTCCCTCTCCTTCTTCACTGACCACAGGGTCTTCTAAATAGCTTTTCTCACATTTCCTACCTCTATCTAAGTTGCTGTTCTGCAACACCTTTTCTCCTTTCATGAATGTATTATGACAGAGAAACTGATGGGCTCCGCTTTGGCCAGCAGCAGGTGACTGTTGTAGCTGTCTAGAATAGTCTCTACCTGACATGGCAACAACTTCTGGTGCCCTCTCACAGAAGGCACTTCTTCAGACCTCCTACTACAAAGACCTTGCCATGTAAACCCAACACATTAATTATACCAACAAAGTAACCAAAGGAAACAAATTATTTACTACATTATGGAAAATACGATGCGACTTTAGATTACTGTGGTAGGTATGAGTGGTTGCTTTCCTAAAACACATTCCTAAAACTGCTGAGGTCTGGGACAACTCGCATCTGTCTGCTTAGGTGTTGATAGCCAAGGGCACTCAGCACTGGTGATTTATAAAGGTGCTTGTTGTGGTGGTGATTCTGTTCAGGACAGTGATTTTTATTAGTAGAGTGGCTGCAAAAACAGCAAATAAGAGAAATGGTGGAAGTATCTAGTGCTAGAGAAAGAACATTATAGTTCATAATTTTAAAGCTCTATGGTCTAAGGCTGCATTTAATCTACAGTGGAAAATTAAACTCCTTTATATTTAACTTAAAATTGAAGACATTTTCTGCAGATTTTTTTTCAAATGCTACACCAAAGTGGGTAAAGAAAACCAGCAGTCCCAATCTCTTATCTTTCAGAAGATTGAAGCAAGCTTTACTATAACCACAGAAAAAAAACAAATGTTTCTAGCTGAAAACTTTCTGAAAAAAAAAAAAGAAAAATATCTGGGTAAGCTTCCTTGACCCCTTTCCTCCCTCACTGTTCTGAATGTATATGTCCACTTAATATTTCAAAGACTTACTATAAGTGATGGGTCAGTGCTTTACTAGGCATTCTGCCAATTTGAAGATACATTCTCTCAGTCAGTCTCCTTTATCAACTCTTCAGCCCCCTCAGTGGTTTGTCACTAACTTAGCCATCTGTTACCACTGGTGGAAGAATCCTAAGGTGGCTAATTTTCCAGTCTAATCACTGTTTAAAAAGAAAACAAAACCAAACAAACAAGATAAAATTATCCTATCTTTTCCTTTCTCCTCTGCAAATGCATTTTAGTTGTGTCTTAGCTCTTGCCACTATTGGAAGAGCTTTGCTCTGGATTTTTCAGTAAGTCAAGTAACCCAAGCACACATGGCTGAACATTGCATTGCTGATTTTTTGCAGGCTTTTTTCCATAATAAAATGCTGAATTGCATATATTGGGCTATTTATTCTAACAGTTATTTTCTTAAGATTAGTACATGAATACATAAGAGAAAATTCAAACTAGGAATTTTTCCTTTAGGCAACAATTTGGTGTTTATTACTTACCTAAAATATTAATGAATACTGCCAATATTAAGGAGAAAATCTATGGGCATTAATGACATTTTATGGGAACCTTGTATACAATTTATACCAAAGCCTTTTGTTTTAAAACAATTTAAAAATATGTGTGAAAATGGAAATGGAAATTGACATCAGGTCAGTAATATTAGATCAATTAATATAATTTGGAAAAATTGTTTGCCTTCCAAATTTTAGAATATCTAGGTAATTTTCCTGAATAACTTAGAATTGTAAGATTTTTGTCTTTATGTGAAAACTGAAGATAACAACAGTAACAGTACTGGGCACTAGATTCTATTTTGCACAACAGCCATCATTGCATAATGATTTTTTTTTTTCTTCTTTAAATTTAGTACTTGAACAGTTTTCAATAGCTTAATAATTGTTTCAATGTCTCTGTTTCCACTGGGACCACTTTGCCTCATTTTAAATTAAACATTTTTCCTGATGCATGTTGCCCATTTGAAAGCATTGATAGATGATACATATAACTAATGGGAATACACAGACCACTTTTGTTATTAAATATGACTTCAAGTGTCTTGTCAGTTTGATATGTGCCAAAACAGTCAATTAAAAATTTTCGTAGGATATTTCTTAAGTGTCTTAGTTTATCTTCTGCTACACAGAAACTTGCTTGTACTTGGTCTAACATAATTTCACCTGCAAAATTATAACAGGGAAATAATTATTTAGTTTTCTTCCTTTTTTTTTTTCTTTGCTAATATCAAACCACATTCTCAGCATGAATATTTAAATTTATCCTAGTAGCATAGTAATTGAAAAATAATTAAACACTGCACATTACTGACTGACAAGTTATCTCTGGTAAGCACTTTGAAGATGTGTTTTTATGCTTAGATAAAAACAATCCTGACTTGTAAGAGGCAGAGAAAGTTTTAGTGATGCTGATAATAGAGTAAGAGCTTTGATTCCAATGACTCAAGCCTTGGTTAAGAACAGTTACTCTTAATGATACTGCAGATCTCCAGTCAAACCTGTAAAACATGAACACATATACATGCACCTAACGAGACAGATATTTCACACAGATAATTCCGGTTCCTGCCTTTGAATGCTTTGCTTGTTGAAGGAATACAGAATTTCTCAAGCAGTTTTCATCCCAAAAGAAGATTCAATGTTTCAGAAAAGAATCTGCAAAATTCAGATTCAGGAATCCAACAAAGGAGAAAGGATTTATAAGGACTTAACTTCATATTAAAAATTGGCTTTTAAAGATGAGAAATTCTATTCCCATCTGTGTTGTACTTTTGGAAGGGGCATGGTTCTCCTGTCAGTGACATGAGCCTTACATGCTTCTGCTATCAGATCTCATAATGAAGGTGATATAACTGTAGCTCTTCCATGAGAAAAAAAGAAAAAAAAAAGAAAAAAAGGGTTCCTTTATATTGTTTACCACAATAATTTCATTATGTTTCCCATCATATGAATCAAAGAATGGGGAAACCATTTCTGAATTGCCAGTACCACAGAAGCCTAGTGGAAAAAACAATTGGCTCCTCCTTAATGCACACTTGCAGGGTTAAGTGCCCTTTTGTGGCACTTGTTTTCACTTCATAGATCACAGCCACTTACTTCAGGTCGCAACTCATCACATACAGCACCTCAATACTGCAAGTTTTCCTGGAGCTTTTAAAAAGCAGAAGACAGAGGACCTGAATCTTTAGTTAGTACGTGGTGATCTCTAATCACACGATAATTTACTAAATTTAGATGGAACAACAGTGGGTGTGGTAGATTTTATTTTCTTTACTTTGTTTTAACAATATAATTGCTTTTCTTCTTATCTATAGAAAAAAAATAAAGGAAAAACAAAGTGCACCCAACCCTCTCTTTGTAAGGTTTCTATCAAAGCGATAAAATCTCTTTCTTGTGCAACCTGCTGCCTAAAAGGTTACTAAGTCTCAGCAAGTATATAGAATTTTGATATAAATTAACTTGCTTTTTCTCAATAAATATGTAATAGTCAGTTCAAGATACAATCAGGGCATCTATCCAAAATATACTGTGTAAATACATAGAGAATATATAAAATGGTGGTAGGAGCATTCACCTACATTATGTTCTTTGTGAAGTATTGCCAAATATGTCCAATGCAAGTAATAGCACTTGACACATAATATCATTGCCAAATTTCTGCTAATTTGTAAAACTTTTTGGGTCTTTTTTGTTTGTGGGCATATTCTTGTTTGTTGTTTTGGGGTGGGGGTTTTTTTGTTTGTTTTTAATATGTGTTAGCCTGAAACACTAATAGAACCCCCATAATTTTTATTTCTAAGCTCTATTTAGGATCCAGAAAGTTTTTGGTTTTTTTCTTTTTTTTTTACAACTGTGTTTTTTTTCACACACTTATTTGTCAAATAGCCTTATAAGCTTGGACTTTATGCAAAGCTTTTCATCTCTGGTTTAATTTTAATCCATATTGATTTGGCCAAAATGTCACTGTAAGGTGAGAGCAACAAGAAGATGAATATTTGATTCTTTTCAGAACTGGCAGCTTTCTCATGTCTCATCATGCAGCACAATTTCATAGGTTCATCTTTCACTCTCATGCCCCATTTGTGCTGTGGAGGTAGGTTGATAAAAATTTCAGACAGCTTGAACTCCCATTATCAGTGACATTCATGGTCTTAGTATAAAAACAGAAGCCTTTAATGCAAATCCAGTATAAATCATTAATACCTTCCATCTTGCCTATAATGTTGTACAACAGCCTATCTCTAAAAATACATTTTTGTCATTCAGTCACTGATTTCTTTCTCCGAAATGTGGAAGAGGATGTAACTCTCTGTGGTAAAGCTTACAAAAGTATTCTCCTTCTCTCTTTCTCTCCAGTTTCCATGGCAACCCATCAAAACTAATACAGGCCCACAGAACTTCATGTTCGGATACAGAATGGCAGTACAACAGGTTCAATTTGTAGCTCAAAATAAAAGGCAAATTACAGTGTGTTAAAATCATTATTATAAGTACATGTTTAAAATGGAAAAGTTTAGGTAGAAAATTTTAATGTATCATGGATTCTATGTGCTCATTCAGTCCTTATAGAATGCATATAGATTTAATATAAAATGTTTGTAGCTTTAAACATAAATTTTTAGAATTTAAGGGCTGATAAATTGCTATATCAATGCATGTTTCAAAGAAATCCCTGTTTTCCTAGGGATTTAATTATTTCTACAATGTGTGAAAGTTTTAGTCTAGGAGTATTACAGTGGAGGCTGAATAACTGTTGAACCGAGGATTCTTTGACAGACAAATAAAACAGTTGGGGAAAACCCCCAAAAAACTGACAAAATGCCAAAACAAAAACAAAAAAAACCCTCACACCAAACCAAAACAAATTTACTTTAAATCTTTTCAGATGCAAAACTCTATGAATTTTACTTAAATCAACACAGCTCCAACAAAATGCATTCAACTGTATCTCATTCAACTGCCACGTAAAGATCTAGCTGTGAGTTTTATCAATAGGTGAAAGGATATTTCTGTAAATCCAAAAGGCAAAGCGTGCCTCTCTTGGGAAGGATGTACCAGGCTGACATATAAGAAAGGCAACACTGCTACCAAAGATCTCTGTTCCAACTCTTCCCTATACATAGCCTTCCATAGAGCCCTTTCCATCTTGATGCTGATTTAAGTAGGAACATTGATTTATCCAAAAGGATTCTGTTTCTAAGTTCTTTTCAGGTAGATATCTTGCATCTAAGTTGGGTAAAATGTTTGTGTTGCCACATTCAAAAAGGGGGAAATGAAAGTCAAAACAAACCCAAAAACAGGATAAGTGGAAGGTCTTGCTTAAATGGACTTCAAATTAGAGCACAGGCTTTAGTTACCATAGTGATGAACATCAATAAAGATAGAACATTGTTGTAATGAAGTTATTTTTAATGTGATAGAGATATATTTTATCATATTATCCCTGTCTTACATCATCTAATGTTAAATGTTTAATATTTTCACTGCAATTTTGAGGAGTCAGTATTCTACAAGGATTTATGAGCACCATTTTTCTTAAAAGTACACTCAAGTGAAAACAGTTTATCTTCTTAAAGTTTTGTCAAAGCCCAGTTTATTTCTTAGCTTGAAATATCAAGCACGATTTTTTTTTCTTGTTTATTATCACATGTTGTGAGAGAAGAGGTTTTGGGTGACTGAAAAGCTTTATTGATGTAAGTATTTTAATGAATGATTTTCTGCAACTCCATCTGTTAGTTCTCCTTAATGTGCTGAAAGCAGGACATTTTATTTGCTTTTCTGTAGAAACCTTTTCACAGAATGATAGAGCCATAGAATGCTTTGTCTTGGAAGGGACCTTAAGGACCATCCAGTTGAAATGCCACTTCTGCTGGACTAGATTGCCCAGCTCACCATCCAACCTGGCTTGAACACTTACAAATGTGACAGATGTGACAACCACAACTTCCCTGAGCAACCTGGTCCAGTGCCTCATCACCTTAACATATTCTACCCAATATGTAATTTAAACCTACCTTCTTCCACTGTAAAGCTTTTACACCTTGTCCTGTATTTATATCTTTCATATATTCTAGAATTTAGCTCTTATTTTCATAGCTTAGACATTTTACCTCTCCCAAAGTAATTTTATTCATGCCAGTGGTGCTATTACCTTTCTGACTTGAGTTTTCTCTTCATTGGTAAATGTACTTCATGCTTGCCACTTAAAAAGAGAAAAAATAGAATCCTAGAGTGAAACTCTTTCTCTAATTTATACCAATTTTAGTTACTCACTAAAGAAAAGCTCCACCACTGCTGCTATCTGAAGATATACTACACATTTAATATCTTTTTCTAGGAGACTGTCTGGCTCTTATACTAATGTGTGTAATGACCTGTATCCATCAGCAGCATTTTTTTTCTGAATTTATGGAGCTAATCACCAGTACTGCTTTGACAAACGATAATAGAACATTTTTTATGGTGTAGTTTGTTTTCACTGGTTTTTGTAGTTTGTGTTCACTCAGAGACAATTGTTTTGTCTAGGTTTTCTGTTTGTTTGTTTTTTGGGGTTTTTTTGGTGTTCCCTTATAAAGAATCAATTCTTTAACATGTTTAATTTTCCAATTTCAGCTGGTAAATTATTAGCAAAGATGTGAGTACTACATAACAAACCCTCAAGTGATAGGTTGGGCAAATAAATAAATGAATAGAGCAGTGACACAACTTTCAGTATTGCCTTCTAATGAGAATGTGAAAATAGGAGTGAAAAATGGATGTATCTCAAATATGCTTTGCAGAAGCTTGTCATTGTCATCTTAGGGATCTACAAAGAAAGTGTTACTAACCCAGGGAAGATATCATTATAACAGTGAAATAAAGAGAGATTATTTCAAGAATAATAAAGAGGAGAAATAATATTTTTCAGGACGATGAACAGAATATGTAATGAAAAGAAATGTACACCCATACCAAAAACTACTACCAATGAACATTGTTACACTGGATATTGGAGAAGAGAGTACATATCTCATTTGCAAGACTCGAAGAACCAAACTCACCTGTGAAAATACTGTCTTTATTAGGCTATGTATGATTTGATTAAAAAGCCTTTCAATTTATCCCAAAAAACCCATATCTAACATGACAAAGAAAAAACATAGATGGTAGGATTTCATCCTAAAGTTTGGAGAGTATACAAAGAGTGATTGAACGTCCTGACTCCCATATATTTAGTAGACTATTCCCCTTTTTTAAAATTACTTTTACAGTCTACAGAAAGGTATAGAAAATCTGCAGAAAAATCCGTGATTATCTCAAGAGAAGAAATAGGTAATGGAGTCATATGGGGTGTAGTTTCTGCTTGACTTTCATACTGTGTATAGTATATAAAATTTTTAAGTCCTGTTTAATCCTTATACAGTGTATAAACCTGGTTTTGTTAGTCAGTTGCGGTTATCACTGACCCTGAGAATACAGTAATTTCACGATTACAAACTGCACCATTTTGACTAAAATTTTGGTCCAAACCCAAAATGCG
This sequence comes from Turdus rufiventris, assembly GCA_013186435.1. Classification (NCBI taxonomy): domain Eukaryota; kingdom Metazoa; phylum Chordata; class Aves; order Passeriformes; family Turdidae; genus Turdus; species Turdus rufiventris. The sequence goes on from PYHW01010334.1 coordinate 2,280,428, forward strand.
GCTTATAATCAGGTGCGGCTTATATTTGGAAAAAAGAACAAAAAGTTGTTGTTTTAGTTTGGAGGACAGGTGTCTAATAAGAAAGGCAGGAGCTTCTCTTTGAAATGGAGAATGTAAACCCCCTCCCTCNAAATTATTATAATTTTGAAATCAAGGGGCTTTCAGGCAAAAATATGGGAATAAGGAATAACAGTTCTTTATTAGGGAAATTAAAATAGAAATACAGTACTACAAAGAAACAAACTCCAAACCCTGACAAAGTCAGAGTAC
>PYHW01010334.1:2280804-2301176 GCA_013186435.1 Turdus rufiventris
CCCCTGGCTGGAGCAACTTCCAATGGGATGCAATAATTTTATCAGTCCCACAGTGGGACTCAATGGGCCATTAGCAGAAAATGACTCGCTGGAGGAAGGATGGGTTGTGAAAGGATAAAGAACAATGGCCCATCAGCAGAGTATCTCCCGTAGAGATAAGGATCACTGCCCCCACCCTCAAAAGATGGTGATAGAATAGATACCTTTTATCCCACTCTGTATTGTAACCTTGGACTTATAATCAGGTGCGGCTTGTATATGGACAAAGAATGAAAAGTTGCTGACACCCGGAATTGTGACTTATAATTGGTGCGGCTTATAATCGTGAACTTACTGTAGTTCAGTTGGCTAGAGTACGGTGCTAATACCAAGGCCATGGATTTGGTTCCCATATGGGCCATTCACTTCAGAGACAGACTCAATAATCTTTGTGTCTCTGCCAACTCACACTGTTCTCTGATTGTGTAAATATAACTGATTTGAAATAAATATTCAATTATTCAAGATGTTAAAATGGCCCAAAGCATTCTTCCTCTCCTTCCCATTGTTTACTAAGACACACAAATATCTAATTATGTGAGAAATTTGAACTACACATTCTCATTTTTAAGACAAAGACATGAAGAATGCAAAAACCTTACAACTTTTATGGCTCATGTTGTAAACATATCTGTAGTGATTTGGGGAGGTTCTTTGCAATTTTTTGGGGGGCTGTTTTATTAAAAATTGGTTTGGCACAAATGCTTGTAGTTGGGAGTGTTGTTTTTCTGTGTATATGAGTGCTAATTTTAAGACTTACTCTATAATTTCTTTTTGCCCAGTCAGGATCTTAAGTAGTAACGTGCTACCCTATCACTCTTTCTTTGCAATTAAATGAAGCTGTGTTTCTTAAAACAAAAATTGCACTATTTAACTTCATTTATATAAATGTCTGTTAGCATGTAAAAGAATAATATTCCTGTTCTTTGTATTTGTTATAACTGATGCGTATAAGGGAGAAATTTCCTTGTTTTCCAAGGATTTCTCAAGTTATACTTTACCAGAAATCATAATTTTTTGTGGTTTTTTTTGTCTTTATTATGATTTCTGTGCTAATGGATTGTAATATCAAAATGAAGCATTTTCCCTTCAAGTAGGGGATAAGAAACAGGATGTGATTAATTCAAAAAGTGCAAGGTTATTCTATAAACTTTCCAAAAATAGTATTGTCACATTCTATAGTTCTTTTTTTTTCCCCTACCATAATTTCTCAATCAAACTAATTCAGTTTACAATTGAAATGCTTTTCTGACTGCCAGTCCTTAAATTAGGCCTGGGATTTGGGAGCTTATTTGTCTTCTATCTGACTCATGGATCACCAATAATAAAGATTTTTACAGGCCAAGTACTACCTTTGGATTCACTCATGCAACTCCATTACTTTCAGTCAGTTTGCATAAATGTAACTGAAGGGTAAACACCAAAAACAGTGGAACTGAAGAAAAGTTCTACAACTGAAACTTTTAGTTAACAAACATTGATTAAGTTAAGACCATGAAATTATGCAATGCACTCTCCGCTTTCCAAGATCCACATTGCTTCTCTCAGCTTAAAATTAATTTCTGTTTATAAAACCTCCCTGTTCACAAGTTCAACTGTACACAAATAACAGTTGCAAACCCACATTGTTTTTTAAAAAGTCAGTTTTGAGACTGATGAAGCTCTGCTTATGCGGTATACCATGGTTTAAAAAGAAAAAGCAAGCAAAAACCAGCTTTTTTTCCTGCTCTTTTTTCCCCCCATTTTTAACTAAAAGAATGTCATTTTCACCTCTGTTTGTCCAGCTGAATGTTTTTTTAAATGACATTGCAAAAGCAGGGATTTCTTAATTGTCTTGAAGTTCTCTATGAAGTATGAGACATTGGGGTCCTTAGGGCAATAGAGACATTTCATCCCCTGACCACCCCATCCTGTGGCTCTCTCCAAGCCACCCACAGCCCATTGGAGAGTCCACGGGCTCTCTCCAAGCCCATGATGTCATTCCAGCCCCTTGGTACCGCTTGTCTGTGCCCCAGAGATCCTGGTCTCCAGCTCCCCATAGCCCTGACATGTCCAGCCATGAGTTCAACCCAATCCCAGGGAGGATCTCAGGGCTCTCCCTGGTGTCCCCCTGGCTGCTCTTCTCCTGATGGGCTGTGAGACAGGCTCTGGCTGGCCCCTCTGCTTATGTTCCCAGCTCCCAGAGAGCCCCCAGCCCACACAATGCCTTAGCATGAGACACTGTCATTGATGTTCATGCTCTGGGCTTGTTTTGTTAGGTCTCACTTAAAGAAGATGTCTATTATGATTTCTGCAATTGTAATTCAATTGTGGTGTTGATTTTATTTGGCTTGCCTAAAGCAGCCATTGAATTTTTTAAGTCCTTGTGATAAAGGGAATGCTAAAATATTTAAGGCAGGAGGAAAGGAAGAAGTACAACTGAAAAGCAAGCATGCACAGCTTGAACAGTGTTCATTTAAGTGGAAGCAGTATTGGCATGGTACTTAGATGGTTGGAGAACTTATGCTTCACTTCCTGCTTACAGGCAAGGCTGATAATCAATGGTGGGTGCTCTGCCTCTGAAGAATTTATTTATGCATTAGTCCTTCACAGGTGATCTATCAAATGCCTTAATATTTTTCAAGATTGAAAAGCATTTTCCTGCAATTCATACATGGATTAAACTAAGAGAAAATGGTTACTTTTCTACATAGGTTCCAAAATCACACCTTTAGGATGGGTACATACTGTTCACCGTTCATTTCTTCTAAAGATATGGAGTTCTGTGGTATTTTATATATATATATATTTAGAGTAATCTAAGAAAAGATTGAAATGATACTCAGATCTGGATTCAATGTTCATTCTGACCCCAAGTTAAAACACGGTTATTAGTAAATTACCTGCTTTTTGGAGATGTTTGGTGTTCAAAACATATATTCATTCAGTGACTTCTATAATTCTTTGGCATATTTATGACCTTATAATATGTCTCTAAATAATTATCCAAATAAGAAAAATAAAACAATCTGGCTTTCCTGCATACTTATTAGAGGGAAACAAAAACCTTTAGAGAATGCTTCATCTTTGCCTTGTATATCTGGTTTAGGATATCATGAATCATTTCAGGGAGGCTATTGCCCTCCATTAACTGCAAAGAATGTTTTAAATTACTATTTGTCAATGAACAATTAAGCACCTAATATTAAAGTAAATTAATAACAAGATCTCTCTACTCTTACAACACTCCACCTAGTGTGTTGCGTTCAGCTCTGGTGTCCCCAGCACAGGAAGGACATAGACCTGTTGGAGTGAATCCAGAAGATGGTCATCAAGATAATTAGAGGGATGGAGCACATCCTGTATGAGGAAAGGCTGAGAGAGTTGGGATTCTTCAGCCTGAAAAGAGAAGGCCTCAGGGTGACTTAAATATGTCTTTCATGTACTTGAAGGGAACTTAAAATGAGGTATTTATATTATATGAAAATCAAATACGTTGATTTAAATTAAAAAAATACTTATTATTTTGATGTACTGAATAAAAATATTTAGATGTCTCCCAGTCACCTCTGCAATAACATAGTATGCAGCTTAAACATCTATTAGAAACATAATAATGTATTTGCATTCATTTTCAGTTTGAATACTCATGTTATACATGTATTTAGTAAACAATCTATCCTGGCATATTTTTTTTTTTCTAGAGTGGTGTTTGAATAGGACTATTTGGGGAGAATTAGTAGGCAGGTATTTTAGAAGAAGCACCTTAGAGAAATAAAAAAAAATATAAATCTGCATTAATCTTGACAAATATGAATTTTTATAGCAATATGACATTTTTCATATGTTAAATTTTGCATATTAGTGTTTGGGAAAGGGTCTTCTTTCGAGGTAAACTCTAACCTAAATTTAAGAGCTAACAGACAAGCCAAAAAGTACACGAATGAATTTACATACTTCTTTCTCCGGATTAAAATGAACAGTGATTAGAAATACAAGATCCTTAGTGAAAACTTTCAATGATTTTTGCAGTGGAAACATAACATTATTTGACTAATAAAATATTTTCTGAATGCTCAATATTTATCAATGATCGGAGTTCATTGCCTTTTTGTCCATGGTTGTTGTTGTACAGGTAAAAAAAAAACAGACTAAAATCTGCTACCTGCAGCAACTTACACCAGTTTGTTTTTTGCATCAAAATAGTAAGTATTTTTAAAGTTTAACCAGTGTATTTGAATTTCATATAATATAAATATAATATAATATGATATGATATAATATGATATAATAGAATATAAATAATATCATATCACTATTATTATATTATATTATATTAATTATATTAATTATATTTATTATATTATATTCACCTTTAAATCAACAGAAACAGGATGAGTTTTTGAGGCTTTTGTTTGAATTCTGGTGTAAAGTACTTGGGGGTAAAAATTCAGAGTGACAGAAACTCCATCTGTCCACCACTGTGTTCTTTTACTAAATCACCAAGGTTTTTTGTGTTAGGGATATTTAATTAATGTCAATGGAAGAAAATGTAAAACTAAATAAGGACGTAAAATCAGAATCTCTTATGAGCTATTCACATTGAAAATCTTTGCCAGGTGTTAAAGAATAATATTGTCTTGAGACCAGTTTGAATGTCAAGCTAGTTTATTTCAGCAATCTATTATTTATTCAGGTTTTGTTTCATTGTAAAGTAACACACAAGACCAGGAAACAGAACAAAACATTATAATCATATTGTAATTTTAGTGTTAAAAATATATTCCTATTCACCATATAATAAGACTAAGCATATGACATACACAAAATTTTCTGTATAGGAACAAAAGAATTAATTGATTGGGTATTCTGCTATTAAGTTCTAACACTATCTTATTATAACAATTTTTAAATCTGACTCTATATGAAATCAGTAAATTATTGAGAAATATAGTAGTTTATGAAAGCAGAAGAAAATTTGCTCCTTTGAAATATGTATGAAATATACATATTTTAGAAGAAACTTACATTTCTCTCATTTTTAAAATATAATCTGTGAAAGAGAGAAACTAAAGTGATGAAGTAAGGCAGAAAGCAATTGCTTGAAATATTTTTTTATTTAAATATAGAAAAAATGAAAAATTTAGATCTTATTTTCAGACAAAAGAATTTATTTTAAGATAACATTTAAAACACTTGGTGTAAGTCAGGTGTTGGTTAAGAAGTTGGTCCTGTGTTCAATTATCATATCACTCACATATTTATTTAATGAATTTAGTTAAATTGCCTAATCTCAAATTTCTGTTCAAGAAAAAAAAATCCAATACCTAACAGAAATAAGACAGAATAAAAACAATTCTGTTCCATCTCACATTGTTACTTCAGTTGTGTTTGTATGGCTATGGTGGACTTATCCTGACCGGATGCCATGTGTCCACCAAACTTCCCTAGTTGTCCCCTCCTAAATGGAACTTGGGAAAGAGAATATAGCAAAAGGTTCATGGTTCAAGATGGAGACAGGGAAAGATCACTCAGTAATTACCATCACAGGCAAAACACACTCAAATCTGGAGAACTAGTTTAATTTATCACCAATCAAATCAGAGTAATCAGTGCAATGAGAAATGTGTTGGGTTTGCATGTTTGAGTGCAGATAAAGTTATTTTCAACAGGGCTTTGAGCATTCAGTGTCAATAAAAGCTGGATTTTGATCCAAGCAATCAGAAGTAATTCAGCACTTAATGCAGTGGCAGTACAATGATTTCCAAGATCCTGTGTTTCATGATTGTCTGAAAATATTGTTCATAGTGATTTTGGAGCTGAAAATACAAATATTGAAGTATATTATAGAAGGAGAAAGGTTTTCAAGAAAAAGTGGAAATTCTTAGACATTGAGTGACTGCTGTTAAGATTCACTGGACAATGACACATTCCAATTTCAGATTTTTATTTTAATCAAGATAGGCACATGGTTTGACTTTCAAGGTGAATTATCCTTCCACTTTTTAATATTTTAAGTTATAATATGTCAAGATAACATGAGTCCATGAATAAAAATGAAGAATCTCATGTGCTCATATTCTTTCAGTATTAAATACTGATTTGGATGCTCATCCACAGGGAAAATGTACAAAGAAAAGACATGATCAAATTTTCCATACACTGGTAAGATTCTTAATAAAGTCGGGCAGATTTCTGGCTTTTTGAGGATTATAGAGTCTCTTTCTTTTGCTGCATCCACTGTAAACACATTTTTGTGTAAATAGAAAAACAAAAGCCTAATTCCGTATTCCCCTGTAAAATTTCAAGTGTTTGTATTAATATTGAAAATTTACAAGGAAAATGTGTATCTGGGTCTTTTATGCAGTGAATTCTTTGCAAGTAATAATACCAAGACCTTCAGACTGCTAAGCATAAGAATCTGGTCCATTGGCAGTAGAGATTTTTCTTTTATTTTGGTAGGCTTTGGATCATGTTATACAGGAATAACACAACCTGTTATGTTTATTTCTTCACACTGAAGCACGTGTGTTATCTGCATATGTGTGTCAAAATGTTTTGAAGTATTTTATCAAAGTTACAATAATCCTATGACAACCACACTAAAGCAAAACCAGAAACCAGATCTGGTCATTAATATTTCTGTTAGTTTCTTTGTTTAAATGTTATTTTTAGATCTTTGCTTGCCTCTTGATTTTAAAGATCAACTCAAACCACAGTATATTTTGTCAAAATATTGCAATCATTTAAGAGAAAAAATTTCCTTCAAACCAAATCAAACCAAACACCAAACAAAAATTAACTTAATAAAAAAATTACAAGTAGTTCTTATTGCAAAGTGGCTACACATAGATGTCTTTTAGCAGAGCTTTTTTCTTCTACAATTTTCTTTCAATATCTTTTACTATAAATCATAATAACGTACATTTATACATAGGTTACTACTGCTGCTTTGGATACCAATTAGTCTGTGTTTGCACCATTCTAATACAAATATTCTTATGCATTGTGCTCTGGAAATAATTAGTAATGACAGAAGAGAATAAATCATAAATCAGAAAGAACACTGACGTTTGTGTTTGGTTTTGTAAGTGGCATTAGGAGAGATTTGAGGGAATTCTTGGAACATAACACATAGGCAGACTAAAAACTTAATGTACAGCATTTCTTAATACCATGAAGGAGGTAGAGTTTGGACATCATGAAAAGAAATAAAAAGCTTATACTACAAAATATGTATACTTAAGTTTTAACAGTTCAGCCACCCCTAGCATCACCCCAAGCAGCAGTATTTTGAAGTAAAAAAACTGCCAAATCTATAAATATAAAATACAGTCTTGTAAAAAATTCAGCTAAAATTCTCAAAGCTAGTCAACATGAGATTAACTTTCAGGAAGAGTAGGTCACCATGCTTTAATGGAGCACTTTCAATTAGAGCAGTACTCTTTAGTGCTCTCAAGTTATCCATGTATCTGCAGGATGTTCAAATAAGAAAACAAATTGTAATGAGTTGTGATTTGTTAAACTTAACAACCTATGAGCTAGGTCAATGTGGGGTTTAGAAATCACCTTCCATGGGAATAATATGCAAGTGTGAAAGCAACTTACTTTAGACTTTAAAAAACCCCAAACTGCTTTATTTCCTGTGACCTGCAAGTTTATTTAATATAATTTATAAACTTTTGTTTCAAGTGCAACTTCAGGAACATATGCCCTTTTGTTTTGGAACTAGTCAAACTCTGATGCATTAAGACATTTCTTAATCTTGTAAAAGTTATTACATCCATCTAATTAACTGAACTGATTTGTAAGCAGGGTCTTTATGCTATCAACAGTAACCAATAGTGTATAACTCTGTTGTATGAATTAAAAATACAAATATATAAATCCTAAACAGGACATAATAAACAGGGCTCTCACTGTAATTTCAGTACTGACTTCTCTGTGAATAGTTAAGGACCAAAATGAGAAGAATGTGATAGTGCCACAAATAATTTTCTTTGTCTCCATCCTTTCATTTCTCATATTAAACCTATTCATAGTCTAATGAACCTCTTCACTCATATGAGAGACACAAATCACTGTAGATTCTAAGACACCTCTTTGGAGAACTCTCCCACTGAAAGAATGGCACTTTTTGCAGCATCATTAAGACATATCACTTACTGAAATAGCAGCTATCTGGGACTTTTATTTGCCCTGCCTTTGGTACTGAAAAATAAGAAGCCCCAGAGAGTTAAAGCAACAAGGAATGCTTGTCACCTTGAAGAGTGAAATATTGTGATAGATAGCTTGGTCCACCTGAGTAAGAGCACATAGACCAGTTTAGTCTCATCCTTTCTGCCCATGCATTTTCCTTTTATCTATATTAAAAGACTAAAAATGGGGGGGGGCAACAAAAACAAAAAAAAACAACAACACTTATTGTTTCATGGCTTTCCAGAAATACTTATTGCTGCATCATTTGCTCTTGTCTGCAACATGCAGTCGTAACATGGTTGCTTGGATTTGTCAATATATTATTTGATTTCATATGAGTTTTATTTTCTGTCTTGCATTTTTTAAAAATCTTATGACATATTTAATTTATCAAGGTGATCTGATTTGTAGTGCTATGCACAAACCAAAGAGTTTACCAGTTTTTTATGGAAGCACTACTTTATTTTCTTTTCCTTTTTTTTCCCCTCCTGCATTTTACAACAACCAAGAAAAAATAGTACAGGAAATGGATTATATACTTTCAGGTTGCTAATGTGAAAAATATTCAGTTTCTCCTATTAGTGTACATGTTGTGAAAATAATGACATGCAGAAAAATAATCAGTAGGTGCCTGTAACATGTTACAATATTCTTCTATTTACACACAGAACTAGTGAATTTCACTCAGGTGGGTTACATCTTATCTTTGCATAGGTGTACTTTCTTTTTTCTTTTCTAATTTATTGCTCTGCATCATTAATTCTCCAAATATGTTGTTATTGTCCTCTACTCCTTTTTACTTTTTCATACACTGATTACACAGTGATACACTTCTTTCCTAGCATTACATGGCTCATTAATCTGATACATGAGTGGCAAGCCAGTATAGAGATATAAAAGTATTGTTGTTTTAAGGGAATGGCCAAACTCACCAGAGACTTACTAAAAAAAAATGAGTACCCTTCTGCAGGGTCCACAGATCACAATTTTTTTTCAGATAGGCTGTAGAAGAAAATATTTTTAGAAAGGTAAGTTGTTTGAAATACTCATAGAACTGAGCACTTCAAGATAGTCTGACTGCTAACTTGTTAGAGAGGACTGAACATTTTGGTTGGTCTACTTTCAACCCACCTCACTATTTTGCATTTCTCTGTGCACCAAAAACCCATTCAGAATTAGTGACTGTCATCCTATATATTCATTCATAGATCATTTAAGAGGAAGGCTTCCATTTTTCACATTCCCTCAGCTGCAGGCACTCCTAGGCAAACAACTAATTCTTTGTGGAAGGTAAACAATTCTGGCACTCTACACTCAAATATGTATATTAGTGTTATGTAATTGTAATAAACACATAAAACAGTATGTGTCCACAGGCTCTTGCAAATAAAGTCATGGAAGTCCTATAAGCTGGAGGAACTAATTTTTCCTTTTTATTTTTTTGTTCTGGAGAGAAAATGTTTCCTCTGAGGAATGAATGTATTTTCATTTATTTGACTTTATAGCATATCCTGAAAGCCAAAACTCTAATGATAAAGAAGGGAATGCATACAGAATCTGTTAAATATATGGGTGGCAACTTTTCTTAGCTCTTCTCATTCCATTAGTTACTCAAGGCTCATTATATGAACATAAACTGTTCAGTCTGAAGAGTGTCATGCTAACAGATTTACTTAATGGATTTTATTTTATCATTTACATGCTTTGAATGCCAGATTTGTGAGACAGTGGGGAGACTCAAGAGAAATGTCTGCGTTGTAAAGAAAATTTGAAAATGCTATTCAAAAGAAAATAATATGAAAAATACCTAATGGCCAGATCCTGTATTTCTGGATTTCTCTACATGTTTTAGATAGAGGAGGAGTATAATTCAGGGTGGTTTTGTTTGTTTGTGTGGTTGGTTGGTTTTGTTTTTTGGGTTTTTTTTTTACCTTTTCTTTACAGAGAAGAAAAGTTACAGAATTTATTTACGACCATGCCCAGAGTTTTCCAAAATGAAGGTGGAGCAAATGAGTTTAGAAAGGTATTGAGAATAGATGAGGGAGAATGTTGGGATAGAAAAATATAAAATTATGTCAGAGACTCAATGTCATTTGACAGAATGATTCAATCCGGGGACAACAGCATATTCCTGTCCAAAGTCCCTTTATGATACTTTATTATTTTTTTGCTGATGACAGTTCTAACATAATCAAGACAAAAATGCAGGTTAATCTCCAAGCTAGCTTTCCCTAAGGAATCTGGGAATTTATTTTTTTCAAGGTATCTCCAGTATGTGTCCATAGAAAAAGCTAACTGCAATTATTCCCATACATGAAGTTTTTTCAATAGGCCACCAAGAATGCTGTCTATTACTTTTCAGCACAGATTGCACTACATGCATCCAGCAAAGCTAGATTTCTAAAATTGGTTTGCTTGTGTTTAAAAGAGTTGTCTTAAAAATCATCCTAAACATCCTCTATTCCACCACTGCCATTCATAAAAGTAGCCATACAGCCCAAATAGAACAAGCTCTGTACTTGGGAACTAAGTTTTAGTCCATATACTAAAAATACCATCTATTTAATTTTACAGAAAGCTTTGTTTCTTTACATAAGATGGCCGTTGGACTGACTGAATTGCCCAGAACTTTGGGCAGCTGAGGAGAGCCTGTCAGGTATTTCTAACACACATACATTACTAAGTATACTCTACATGTCATTAAATAGATACTATGGCCCAAAATATTATGTTCTAATATCAGATTTTTGAGCTGCATAATTTCATTGTGCTTTTTCTTCCATTAAAGTGAAAGACAGTGATTTCCTGGAATTAGAGAAAAAAAAGTGAAGAAAGATGCCAATTATTTGCACAAAAAACCACTTCTGCAGCCAGGAGAGAGCTTTGGTTTCTGCTTTTTATATTTTCTTTTACACCAGTACTGTGAAATACATAAAATATCTCTTTCTAGTGTTCTGTAGGTTTTGGTTTGGTGTTTTTTTTTTTTTTTTTTTTTGTTTTGTTTTGTTTTGTTTTGTTTTGGGGTTTTTTGTTGTTTTCTGGGGTTTTTTTTAATTATTTTTTTAAAATTTTATTTTATTTTCCATGTTCTCATCTGAAAGAGGGGTAAAGGAATATATTCAATGGAAGAGGTTTGCAGAAGATTTAAAGAAGCAGAAGTTCTGTGAAAGCATGGTTAGTATGAAGTGCCAAAGAAAACAGTAGAATTCTTTCAACATAGTTGAATGAAAATCTCACATAAGAGAGGTACTTTAACATGATGAATAGAATTCTTTCCATCTATTGGACTTTATCTACAGTAAGAATAAGGGGTTTGATTATAATCTAAACTTCAAGCTGGTGCAGATTTCTATGTATGTCAAACTATCTGCTTTGACATAATCTAATGTAACTTGCATCCTGTAATGTATAATTCATGTTATAGCGAGTGAAGCATTATCATTTTTTCAAGAGTAAAAGTCACTTTTCTGCATTCACTATTGCAGAAGAATATTGGAATATTTCAATCTCTAACCTGAGTGGCTTTATAAAATAAATTTTAGAAGATCACACCAATAAAAATTCTTCCATTAAAAAAAGAAAAAAGTTTCAAATTCAAGTGTAAGCTGGAAAAGAGGCATGTTGCATAAACTCCTCTCAAGTAAAAATATCCATTCATTTCCTAGACAAGAATATGCCCCATGTGAAAAATAAAGACAATTACAATAAGAAAATCTTCATATGATTTCATGGTGTATGACAGACAGGATGAGAAAAATGTTTAAATAAGAATGATTTCAGATAAATTCTGGAAATATTTTGGTTTTGATTCATCTGGCCTCCTACAGAAGAACATTTCCCAATCTTATCTTCTTTTGTTCATTTAGCTGGAATATCTTTATCTCTGGTTCATATCTGCTTTGAAAGGCTTAGGTATATTATGGGATTGACATGCACTTTTCAGGAAGGTTAGATTAAAACATCAGAGAGATAAAATCAGACTTCATAACAAGCACATTAAGACTGTATCAATGCGATAGCCTTAACAGGTCTGTACTATTATTTTAAAAGGCTTAAGACATTGCACCTGAACTTTGGCTTCACCTTTAAAGGTAAGACTATCTTAAACCTCTGAGTCTTCTTTGCCTGGTCTATATGTTTTCCATCTTCTTGTCTCGTTAAAATATCACCTTTTGGGAAACTAAATCCAAAGACTGTAACACAGTCCTCAGATAGTGGCATACAATAAATCACAGGGTCATCAAGAGTAAAAAAAAGTAATAAACATACACCTAATCAATACAGTCAATGAAAGAAGGAGAGTCCTCTAAGTAGGAATCTAGTGGTAAGAATGCACTGACTAAACATTATGATTAGCATTTAGACACCTAGTGCAGATGTGGACTCTAACAGGTAGAAAATTGCATGTAATTGTAATTTGAATTCCTCAATGGAATATATGTATATGGAGATATTGGGATGAGAAGGCTCAAAAGACTGAAAAATGAGGCCAGTTTTGAAATGTAAAACCAAACTTTTCTAATTTAACTATTCTTGGCTCTTATCTATTAGCAATCTTCATTTCTTCATATGAAAAACTTGCTAGCTTTTATCACTTATACTCTAAATCAGCTCTCAGTTTGCCATACCCCAGAGCTGATGTCATTGCACTGATGCAGTCAACACATGTAGTTAGCTGTGCTGGCTATGCATCTTAGCCACCTTGGGGATCAAGCTTGAGAGCTGTTTAACAATTGAATCATGAAGAGAGGTCAGTTTGTGCTCTTCTCCAATTTTTGTCTTTTAAAACTGACATTTTGATGCTACAGACTCCCTCCCTTCTGAGGTTATGCTCCTGGTTTTGATTTTGCCATCATCCATTTCATGTATTCTGCACAATGCCCTGCTTATTTGCAGTTCTTTTTACTTATGTGATGCCTAGACTTTTTTTTTCCCTGAAAATCTCCTAAATACAACTACATGCTTTTTCCCCTTTGGAGTCCATGCAGCTTATAAACTCACATAAATTGCTTAGAACTTAGAATCATAGTTGGAAAAAGCCTTTCAGATCATTAAGTACAACTTTAAACCTAGCACTACCGAGTACACCACTAAACCATGTCCCTGAGCATCACATCTACACAGCTATGAAATGCCTACAGAGATGGTGACTTCACCACTTCCCTGAGCAGCCTGTTCTAATTCTTGGTAGCTCTTTCAGAAAATAATTTTATCTTGATATCCATTTTTGAACTTCCCCTGGAGCAACTTGAAGTAATTCCCTTCTGTTCCATCCCTTGTTACTTAGCAGAAGTACAGGATTGACATCCACCTTGCTAGAACACTAAGTCTCTTCTCCAGGCTGAAGAAACTCAGCTCCCTTATAAGTTTTGCTTTCTAGACATTAGCTTTGTTGTCATTCCTTGGACACAATCCAATTCCTCAATGTCTTTCTTGCACTGAGAAGGCCCAAATCTAAAGCAATAACTTCTCTCTGGCTAAACCATGAAAATCTTACAAACTTTTTCTGTATTGTTTTTTGCTACATCATTGATATTTAGGCTTAAGGCTGGTAAATACTAATTATATCCTTATCAATATATTTTTTAATTTCTATCACAGGCATCTCTTTTGTCAATATGAAATGGAACCTGAATTAATGTCTGTAGTAATGCTAAAAAATGTTCAAATTTTTAATCAATATTGGGTTCGTCTTTCTTTCTTTCTTTCTTTCTTTCTTTCTTTCTTTCTTTCTTTCTTTCTTTCTTTTCTATTTTGTGTAATATTATCACTTGCATTATAGAGAAAAGCAGCTTGATTATTGAAGTGAAACTGTTTTAACATTATCAGTTCTTCATTTATGGAAGCCTGGGACAGTACAGACAAATATTAATTTATTTTACTCAATTGTATTTGTATTGACTTACAGTTTGATCAGAGGAAAAAAGACATATTCAGCAAAACATTAGTGTGGCAGACACCTAAGTATCTCCACACATTAGTGATGAAGTTATCCCATTTTTTGTCAGAACTGGAATTGAACTGAAGTTACATCTTGGTGAAAAGCAAAGATGTTTTATGCATCTAGACATGATACACTGAGATAAGGATCTGATCTTGGTAAGTTTAATGCCATTGAAAGGTAACATTTGGGTCCTGGTCTTCACCAATATTCTGGAAAAGACCTAAGTACACTGCATAAATCCAAACATTACATGTGCCTTACTAAATCACTATAGTGCTGGCATACATCCTTACAGAATTGCCATTAGATGAAATGTCTATTTTAAGAAAAGATTTCCTGTTCAACTGAAATTCTTTGGAGAAAGCAAAGTATTATCTTTAAGCTTTTTCTGCCTTTAAGGGTATCACCAAAGTGGTCTGGGAATCTAGTTCTTCTATGCATGCAGCCTGAGGCAGTAAACAGATTAAAGAAGATCAGATTATTCTTTCTCTCTCTCTGTGCAGTTGTTGCAAATCAATATTGTAATGAAGTGTATTATACATGCACTTATATTTCCCCCGCAAGAAGTCATAACTGAAACCATTAAATTTTGAGTGCATTTAGGATACCTGATAAAGACGACTGCAGAAAGTTGATACTTGGAAGAGATGTGCTTCTGAGAAATAAAATGCAGAAAATTAATGGTTTAAGAGTAATTTCTTTTCAGGAGTATTTTCACTTTAATATATCAAATGTGATAAGCATTCTGAAAGGGAAAATAATGTTAGTTGTTCAGGGAACGTCCTTCAGGTTCACTAGCATGCAACATAAAAAGAGAAAATGGGAAGGAATTCAGCAAACTTCATGAAAAAATCTAAATGTCTATGCTCAGTACAAATGAAATTTAATGAGAAGAAATAAGTGGAAGTCTCTTTGATCCCTCAGTAGTGAGAGATCGCTACTGGTGATCTGTGCTCATCACAACAGTAGGGAGGAATTTTCTTATTCATAGGTCACTATTTCCACTTGAGCTACAGGGAGCTGGTCCACAGCTCAGCTGTCAAAATTACAAGCAGCTGGAGCCATGTGGAAAAGTATACTCAATAGTCTTATTAGTGTTAATGAAAGGGAAAGCATTACAGGTCTTTTAGGTTCCTCATAAAACCAGTTTGATATCATGCCATATGCTCCCCACAAACCCCAGAATTTATTTAGTGTTTTAGTGTACATGCATGTATTTATGTGAGAGCTTTTTTAGAATATTTTATAAATTATACAGGAATTAGAGAACTGTCTTCTGTCAGTGACCTACATAACATATATTAAAGCTAATCACAATATATCAGAATACGCTACAGAGAATGTCTTACTGCTCTTTACTGCCTCCTACCATCTCAGATTTAGGACACCTGTTTCTTGGTTTGGGGTTGGGGCTTTTTTGTATGTGTGGTTTGTAATACTTTTTATTTTATTTTATTTTACTTTATTTTATTTTATTGTATTTTATTTTGGGAATTTTTGTTTAATATGTTGTCTCTGCCCTCTCCTCTCCCATCACTCTGAGTTTTCACACAGGTTTAGGTGCACTGGATGCATTAATGTGGCTATAGTTTGCTTCTTGATGCCTTTGTCTTTTTGCAAGTCATGGGAGTATGATTTATCCAGTTTGAGAATACAGCTCTGTCTTTTTTGAGGCAAGTTGTATTACATGAGATACATAACAATGGGTTGTGGAAATTCTAAAAAGTCTTCTTCCTCAAAATTTCTTCCGTCAAATTATGGCAGATTATAATGAGACCTGGTACAGAATTCCAGTGTAGATTTGTGGATATCTATTTATAATTTTAGGGTTTTTTTCCTTTAAAACAACAACAATAAAACATTACAATCTTTGTGGATCCCTCCCAACTCAGTATATTTTGTGATTCTAGTATTTAGATTGGGTGTAAAAAGGATTTTTTTTTAATCCAGAACAGTGGTGAGACACCGTAACAGGTTGCCCAGAGAACTTCTGGATTTTGCAATCCCTGTAAACATTCAAGGCCATGTTGAATGGGACTTTGAGCAACCTGGTTAAGTGACAGGTCTCACTGCCTATGGAACCAGAGGATCTTTAAGGTCCCAAATTGTTCTATGATTCTATGATATTTCTAGGATATCCTTCTGGTCAGTTGGGGTCAGCTGTCTTGGCTGTGTCCCCTCCAAACTCCTTCTGAACCCTAGCCTAGTCACAGGCAGAACAATTGGAGAAATAGAGAAACATCTTGATTCTATTCGAGCAATGCTCAGACATAACTGAAACATTGCTGTGTTTCCAATCTTAGCTTGGTCACAAAGCCAAAAATAACACCATCCAAACCATTTCCCAGCCCAAACCAGGAAAGAAATATGGTATTTAGTGTTCACTGGTTTCTACATTGAGTTTGAAACAACAGAATGTTGGGATACTAGCAGGATTTTTCTGATTTAATATTCGTCTTCCTTATTACAGTAATTTCACGATTACAAGCCGCACCATTTTGACTAAAATTTTGCTCCTACCCTGGAAATACGGCTAATTTATGAAAAGGTTTGGAAATTTTCAACCCCAGAAGTGCCAGTCAGGGTGCCAAGCTGAGCACCT
This sequence comes from Turdus rufiventris, assembly GCA_013186435.1. Classification (NCBI taxonomy): domain Eukaryota; kingdom Metazoa; phylum Chordata; class Aves; order Passeriformes; family Turdidae; genus Turdus; species Turdus rufiventris. The sequence goes on from PYHW01010334.1 coordinate 2,297,568, forward strand.
GCCAGTAAAACCTGGGATTGCGTGATTGTTACAAATTGGTTACTCTGTTGCGTGGCGGGTGGAGGCAGGCTCCGTGCTGGCAGCGCGGGGGAGGAGGTGGGGGCTCCCTCCTTCAGGTAGCGCAGCCCAGGGGAGAAGTGGGGGGATCCGTGCTGCCATCCCCGTGGCTCAGGGATGAGGCGGAGGTTCCATCCCCACCTGCCACCATCGCTGTTGGTGCCGGCAGACTCCATCTCCACCTGCCACCGCGGGGCAGCGCCGGGCCGGGGCAAGAGACCCCGGAGGCACTGGTGGCCAGCCCCGAGCGGTAGCGCCAAGGTGGGCCACCTGGCCCCGTCGGCAGCCCCGAGTGGGCCGAGCCCGCCTGAACCGAGCCAGTAAACCCCGCGATCCCTCGATTCTGTTACTAATTGGCAACTTTGTTGCACACGGGTCCTCGCCACAAATGACAGAGCGGCTTATAATCAGGTACGGCTTATGTATGGACAAAGAACAAAATGTTGCTGACACCTGGAGATGCATCTTATAATCAGTGTGGCTTGTAATAGTGAAATTACTGTATTTTTGCAACATATTCTATTGTTTCTTGAGTTTATTCTTGTTCACTGTTTGATCTGCCTACAAATTTAAAGAATATTGGATAGCATTAGCAGCAGTGGACCCTTTCTTAAAGATGCTGAGCAAGCAAGTTTCCTGAAAGTAATTTATAAACTTCCTGAAACATTTGTGTTCGTTCTTTTTTTCCTTTCAGAAGCTGTGATGAGTAATGCAATACTAATGAGCAACTGAGATACCATTCCATCTTGCAGAATGATCATTTTTAGGCACTCCCATTAATAACATCACAAGTACATGTTAATACATACTCAGGACAGAAAAATAAAACTCTTATTGTTCTCTCATGTGACACATATGCTTACCTATTTTGTGTCTCTTGAAACTTAAAACTTAATACTTAAGTTTAAATCTCTCTATTTCTCTCACTGCTCCTTCTAGACCTGCCACAATAATAGTTTGATGAGAGGTTCATGTGCCAAAAATCCTCCCTTGCTTTTATCACAAAATATAAGTTACTCCCACTTTTTTTTTTTTTTTTTTTTAGCAGCCACTGTCAATTTTTTACAAATGTGACTATCCATGAACACAACAACAGTTTGACTTATCAAGTATGTGAAATGAATAGAACCCATAATGGTCCGGCAAAATTTCAGCTGGGCAGCATTAGAACATCTTGAATTGTCTGGTAATGATAAACTGAATCAATCAGATAATTGCTACATTTCTTACAGTAACTGCAATGTGCCAAAAAAAAAAAAGTGCCAGTACAGAGCACTTTTATAACTAATTGATAGAGATATGAAATGAGTAGCAGATGAAAGACATAGTTGCACTTCTGGAGCAGGTGTTTAGTAAATATTACTGAATATTTCAGTCTGTCTGAGGTCTTATGTTACCCCATTTTCACAGTGTGGGGAAGTTAATGCCACCTAATCTGTATCTAACATTCTTTATTTCACATGAAAGGACCTCAATCAATAGAGCACTGCAATGTACAATTTCTATCAATATATTCAGGAAAAATCACCTTCTTTTGAAGACACTGGCACAGTTCAGGAATGTAAATATTTATTTCAAGTGGAAATGTCTAAATAATGTTTTCTAATGTTGATCTTGTCATTGAAATGCAATCATGGTTATAATCTTCTACCTGTAGGAAGCAAAGATTTCAGAGATGAGGAATTATACATATTTAATGATTAAAAGGGGAAAAAAAAGAATACCAACAGACCTGCAAAATGTCTAACATTCTTTTAACAGGAAAGATACTGACCAGAATGAGCACAGTGAGTGTATATAAAGTGCATAACTCTATGTGTTAGTGCTTCAAAGGAAGTTCAGAGACTGTAAACAGATTCTCCACAGGAAGCATAGCAAAATATTATAGTCTAGGCCACTTTCACACTGCCCTAATGAAGCAGGCGACACTATCTTTGTACAAAATGAACAAATGTTCATAGAGGAAGATAGAGAGCAAGGCCCTTGGCCAACACTTTCCCAAATAAATCCTCCCAAAAATGACTGCTGGTGTTGATGTAGAAGCAAAAGTGCACATATTGGACCAGGATGTGAGGACTTGCAGCTAAGTGAAGACAGCAGGACCTTTTCTCTTTCCATAGGATCAGCCCTTTTCCTCATTGTTTCTGGAGTCACTGCTCATCCAGGAAAACCATGGTCACAAATGAAAAAAAGACACAGAAGTTTCACACCGGAATTCACACTACATGTGACACTTCTTTTCTGAGTGCTTCAACAACTATACAGTGTTATTTACATTTTTAGGATTTTTGAAAAGAAACTGGAATGCAATCTGGTATCCTACTTGGCCTAAAACTAGATCAGAGTATCTCAAAATGGCATCTTGGAATTCAAATACCATGCAAATTAAAGTGATTTTTAAAGATAATAAACCATGACAGGGTCAAGGAATTCTTGGAAAGTCACAATATGCGTTAATATCTGGAACTTAGATATGTTTCATATCCATATTATTACCATTTGTGTTTGTGTGTGTATGTGTGTTTGTATGTGTATGTTTATAAATCTTGTATTTGAAAGAAAGTAGGCAGGCTCCATTCAGAGCTGAAATTAAAGTTATTGAGGATAATGGAAATACTTTTGTCTGTAATTAACTTATGCAGTCATGGGACTGAATAGCAAAAATGGATTGAAATAAGACAAAAACAAAAATTACAGAATGTTTTCCAGTGTTGTTGCTACTTAGAAGATGATTCCAAATGGAAGATCAATACTTGAAAATTTCATTGACAAATAGAATGCAAAAATTTCGACAGTTAAAAAAGCCCCCAAGTTTTAAATATCTTAGTACCAGGAAGAAGAAGGAAAAAAAAAATGGTGGCCTATTCCAGTGTGAAAACTTGATTCGCATGCATATGAAACAGTTTTAAAGGGGGTTGCTAATCTATGACTGTGAATGATAATTTTAAAAAAAAATAATTGTCATATCATGTCTAGAACATAGACATTTTTTAGAAGATATATAGTATGCCTATATTGAAATATTGAGATGACCAAACCAGTTTAGTTATTCACCAAGGCACTCATAGTAGTGCAGAGGAGACCTGAGGCATTCAGTGAACAAATATTCGTGACTGGAAAGCATGTGAAAGCTGAGGAATTTTCATATTATAGCTCTTTTTTTCCTTTACTGATTCCCTTGATACATGACATGGTACTGATTCCTGCACATGACTTAAACTGTATATATTTCACATTGACTGTCTTGGATGTTTTGCATTATATTTTTATGTTGCATGTATTTATTTGATAGATGCTGCTGGTTTTTTATCTTAGTATATAATCTCATTTCTGATCCTGAGTTTAGGATTGTTATTGAGCAGCTATGATTGTACTGCCTGTAAAGTTTCAGATCATATAATATTTACAGTGGGAAGTAATAAATTAAAAATTAAAAGAATCATTGAGCACTAGAGAAAATTCTTCTGTTATAATATGAAAATAAGTTTTATTTAAATTCTGTAAATTTATCCAATGTAAAAGGGTACTGCTTGGGACATGAAGATGAAAGGT
>PYHW01010334.1:2302010-2323694 GCA_013186435.1 Turdus rufiventris
CTTAGTGTCCCAAAACCTCTGTTTTTATCTTGGTAAGAAATGTTTGGCTCTTCCCCCTGGCTGGAGCAACTTCCAATGGGATGCAGTAGTTTTATCAGTCCCACAGTGGGACTCAATGGGCCATTAGCAGAAAATGACTCTCTGGAGGAAGGCTGCATTGTGAAAAAGTAAAGAACAATGCCCTACTGGTTTCAATGGATGGCCCATTTACAGAATATCTGCCGTGGAGATAAGGATCACTGCCCCCACCCTCAACAGATGGTGATAGTATAGATACCTTTTATCACACTCTGTATTGTAACGTGCACCTTGCAATCAGGTGCGGCTTATATATGGACAAAGAGTGAAAATTTGGCAACACCTGGAACTTCCTGAGTAGCTTAGAGCATGCTCTCTTGAAATCCAGGGTAGACACCCTGATGATCTTTTTTTCTCATTACACCAAAAATTTTAAATTCATTTTTTGATCACAGTAGCCAAGACAGCCACTTACCATCACAACTTCCATGAGTTCTTCTGCATTCACCGCAAACAAGTCTTAGAGCACATCTTTCCTAGTTGTCTTACTGAGTACCTGTGATGAGAAATTTTCTTCATCAACTGACTTCAGGAATTTGCCAGACTAGTTTATGATGGCAGTCTGGTATTCTCAGAAGATTCTTGGGAAATTTAAAGCTTCCATAAGTACAAAGGTTATCAATTTTTCTTCTAATTGCATGTAGAATAACTCATCAATGTAATCATCCTATCTGGATGATCAGTAGTAGATGCACATCTCAATAGTTGCTTTGTTTTTCATTCCCTTAATTCTCATCCACAGGTTCTTAATCACACCATCCCCAAATGTAGGGTCTGTAAGATATCCCTTATCTATAGTGCAACTCTTCTGCCTCACCTACTCTGCCTACCCATTCTGAACAGCCTACAGCTCTCTATCTCAGCACTTCAGAAGTGGGACACATTTCACCAAGTCTCACTTAATGCCAGCGTTATCATAACTCTGGGAAAGGATGAAAAAACTAATGTTGGTTAGAGTTCTGCTATTTCTCTTATATACAATGAAAGCGTGTTTTACTAAAGGATAATTAACTTCAGTCTTGGACTTCCATGGCTGCACAGGAGACAGAGGCAGAGAAATTTGGACTAGAACAGAGCTAGCAACTTTGTGATAAGAAGGGGTTCCTCAAATGGACAACTCTTCCTGTGACTAGCCTTGCTTTAGTGCTGTATTCTCCAAGGAAACAGATCAAGTGTCTGCATTTTTTCTATCACTCAAAATAAGTATCATGATAAAACCTTGGAATGAGGTACTGATCTTTTAAATAATTTAATGATATGAACAGAAGAGTTTGATGGATGGGGTTTTAATTACAGTAATTTCACGACTATAAGCCCACCCTTTTGACTAAAGTTTTGGCCCAAACCCAGGAGTGTGCCTTATAGTCAGGTGTATCTTATATAATGTACAAAGTTACAAAATTTGCCAATGTGGAAGTGTGAGGTGCAAGCCGCTGGGGGAGACGGCAGGACCACGGCTGCCAGGTGGCGACAGGGCTGCGGGGCCCCATGGCTGCCAGGTGCAGTGGGGCCTGGAGGCCTGCGGCACCGCTCTTTCTGGGTACAGGCGGGCCCGGGGCCCCATGGCTGCCAGGTTGAGGCAGGGCCTCAGCCAGCAATCACGTGGGGAAAGCTGGGGGCCGATCCTCGCCGCAAAAAAAAGTGTGCCTTACAGTCCGGTGCGCCTTATATATCGGCAAAAGTTCGGAAATTTGCCGACACCCGGAAGTGTGCCTTATAGACCAGTGCGCCTTATGGTAATGAAATTACTGTACATGTTTTACATTCAAAATATTATTGACTTCTTATAAACTTGGAAAGACTGTTTTTTCTTCCTCTGGAATAACTTTTTTTCTAGCTGGTGGTGAGCCAGCAGAGAACAAATTTCTCTTAGGACTGTACTCCTGCTGTTTTTCAACTGAGACTGAATAGTGGAAAGGACTGAAGTCATATGGAAAGACATTTGTCACCAGCACATCAGATAACAGATGCCAGCCTGTTTAAGTGGTTACTATTCAATTATGTTAATTTAAATACTGCCATTTGGTGATGAAAAGTAACTGCTCTACATAGGAAATTTATCTAAATGGCTTTCTACTGTTATTTAGTCTTGAGCACTAAGATCTATATTAAAATTCACTTAATGTGACATTGAAAATAAGAATTAAGTAGATAACTTGTAATAAGTAAACAATTAGAAGTGTGAGTCTTCATTTAATTAAAATGCTTCATCAAAGATTTTTTTTTTCTAATTTTTTTTCATCTTACTAACCCCTTCTATCCAAGCATCAGAAAATCAGAATCTGGTGAACATGTACCAATATTTTTTACAAATCCAATAAGTATTACTTTCTCTGATGAAGTTGAAGCCCTTTTTATTTGTAAGTCAAAAGAAAACAGTTAACAGCATTAAACTGGAGGCAACCTGACTGAAATGATTTTGCACCAGTGTTTAGAGGAAAACAAACCAGCAAATACATATAAGCAAGTTTTGTGTTATATACTCAGGTAAAAGGAACCTTTTTATTTGCCAGACATAATAAATCATATTTTAGAAAATATGAAAGCTTTGACTCAATAAATCCACCTAAATTATTTCAATTATTTATGTCTCACCAATGGTTTATCTGATGGTATATTTATATGTAATATATGTAATATATTGATAAAATACAATTTATCTGTAGTCAACGTCTTCTCCCACTCCTCGGCTTAAAACTGAAGAAGTAGACCCCACTTTCATTCACCTAGAATATTAATCTGTACAATCTAGAATACTTGCTAGGATGAAAAATCTCTCAAACACAGATCCTTATGCTGTCACCAACATTGTATTTTGTGCAGTTGAGAGTGTAAGAACTGGCAATGCAATACATACTCAACGGGGATAAAAAAGGCAAACAGGGACGTGGGGAAATTTTTATTAGAACTTTCAACAAGTTTCTCAGGATCATGTGCCTAAATCAAATTCCTTAGATTATACACAGTACATAAAAGATTTATTTGCCTTATCAGAGCTACTGCAGATCTTGTAGTAACTAAGTTTATAACTCAGCTTTCCTAAGCAATACATAAGTAAACAAAGAATGTAATTTTCATATGGTAATACAATTGGCATATGTACATTTTTGGGCCAATTATTGTATTTTCTGGGATTACAAATTTGGCAGAAACCCCAGAAATCTACAGCCAAAAACTCACAGAGTCTGTAATTGCTTTTCTGTGATATCAATTAAGTTAATATTCACACTTATTGTTCCTGTCAGTTTCATGATTGACACACAGAATAAGAAGCATCAGCTGGGTATTTAGACTCTGATTGAAGAAGATCTGGCCCAAAGTTTGGAAAAAATAGAGAGAATTTTAAAGGCTCCTAATTCCCCATTTCAGATGCAAGTGGTTCTAGTTTAAATACATATATACAAACAGTGTGCAAATATTTTACCCTCTTAGAAAAGCAGGACCATTTTGGAGAATAGCAAAATTAATCTAACCACATATTAAAGCATACTGTATACTCAGTAATTAGGAGAATAGAATGGTGTTTTAAATGTCACTGGTCATCAGATGAAGAGATCAGTGTCTGCCCCTCTTTATCCCCTTTCGAGGAAATTGTAGACTGCAGTGAGGTCGCCCTCAGTCTCCTCCAGGCTGAACAGACCCAAGTGACCTCAGCCACTGGTAGCACATCTTCCTCTCTAGACTGTTCACCACCTTTGTTGCCCTCCTTTGGATGTTCTCTAATAGCTTAATATTTAACTGGCTGTACATTTGAAATGGATTCTGACACCTCTTACGTAGGGATTTAAGTAAGTCACCTTCTGTTAAAAAGTTAGAGAAAAAATAATGTGGGTATAATGATAAATGCAGTACTGAAAAATTCTTCAAATTTTTTTGTGAAAAATTTCTGGAGTAGGTGCAGAGGTAGAATAGCTCTCTCAATGGCTCTAATCCTTAATATTTTATATTAATTTATATTATCTCTGAGTGTACTCCTAATTTAATATAGAAGGGAATTATAGGCAAGAATGGGCACATAATATGTGAAAGAGGATGCAATCCTGAGGTTAACTACTGTTGTAATAGGTGTGTAGGTAGTGTTGTTAACCATGATGGATACTTGGACAGCTAAGAAGATCATATTCCTTGAAAGTAGCTGGCTCCGTAATGTAGAAGCACTAGAAAAGAAACAAGATCTTGAAGTTCAGGTATTAAAGTTCTTATGAGCCAAATATTTGCATTAATTGGATTTAGGACAGTCCAGCTACTGCTATAGTTTATGACTGCAGCAATGTGTGGAGTGTAACCAGGACTGTCCTCTTGGTTACTTAACCTTAAATAAAACCAAGCTCAGAATTATCTATATGATATTGGTATTTTAGCTATAGCTTTCTCCTTAGCCCATTGTTGGAGGTTGGGGGAGTTTTAGAAATTTTTTTCCATTATTATGTTAAGCTGGCTGGGCAGCTCCCCTTTAGCTGTTAAGTGCTCAAGACAAAGGGATGGCTTGATTGTGGAGGGGGGTTTGAGGAGGTGGGGGGTGGATGGTCGGGGGTGCTTTTCTCCTTCCAGGGTGGGCGACACTCGCGCTGGCCGGCCCGAACGTGAAGGAGAGAACATCTTCTTGCTCAGTGGAGCGACCAGGCCCTGCACTCCGACACTGCTACAGTTTCCTGCTTCTGAGAAAAGCTCTGAGAACCAGGACGCAAACGGTGAGCAGAGATTTCTTTTCCTTCACCCTTCTCCCACCTGGGACGGCCTTGCCATGGCTGCCTGCCTGCTCCGGCAGTTCCCGTGACTGAGGAAAAAGCCACTCTGTCCCCGCTCCACCGGGACTGTGTGGCCTGACAGGACAAAAAGACTGAGACTGAGTTTCGTTCTGTTTTGTCATTGATCTGTTGATAGCTGATGTGGTTCTTGTTTGTCTTGTAGATAGATATCAGTAAAGAACTGCTATTTCTAAACCCATACCTTTGCCAGAGAGTTCCTTAATTTCCAAATTATAGTAAATTGGGAGGGAGGGAATTTTTTCACTATCCATTTTGGAAAAAAAACTCTTGCCTTTTTTTTTTTTCTGGCAATACTGTCCCTTAAACCAGGACACCCATTTAAAATACGGAATAAGTTAGACATGAAAACTCACCATAGTGATAATCTTATGGGCTTTGGATGTAGAAAATGACTGTTAATAATTGCTTTTGAGGGTCTAGCTTAGATTCTCAGGATGTAATTGGACTAATTCCTGTTTGAAGATTGAACTCTGCCTATAAATTACATATTTTAAACTGTGAATGGAAAACACATAAGGATAGATTTTAGACAGGGGAGGTCTATTCTGTATTGTTACTTAGTCTCAAGACCCAGAAGATTCAGGCTGGAGTGAAACAGCAGGTACCATGCAAGTGTACGTGTTCAGTTTGCAGCTTAGTGGTTTATATTTTTTGTCTTTCAAAGAAAACCTTTCTGAGGAAATGGATTGCAGGAAATTTTTATGTGCTCATCATCAGTGAAAATTAGCTCATCCTGGCTTTCTGTGTCTTATAAAATACAAGGTCAATCGCTTTCAAAGAGCGGTGATGCGTGTTTTCCTGCAAAGGTAATAAAGCCGACAAGGTGATGGCAGGGTTGACAGAACAGGAACATCCCCAACAAAGGCACGGTCCCACAGTGACTGAAAAAGGTGAGCAGAGCTCTTGGGATGGCAACAAGGGTCAGTGAGAACTGGTGTTTGCCAGACAACTCTGTTGATAAGGAAGTCTGAAGGTCAAGCCAGGATGTCAAGTCAAAAAGGCAAGGCCAGGATCATCAAAGGACAAGGCTGGTCACCAGCATACCTGTGCTGTTGCTCAGGCAAGGAACAAGAAAAAGCACCTGAGGTTCTCTGCAGCTCCTAATCCAAACCAAGGAGGCCCTAATGAGGTTTCTCACAGCTTTTTCTAACAACTAGTTTTCTTCACAGCATCTGGATTCAAGGCTACCTTTCAGCTGACCTTGAGTGAGTGCAAGCAACAAGGATGAGAAATTTGGTGGTAAACTCACTGCACTGGCCTTAGTATTTTTTTTTTCCCTGAACTCAAATTGTTGAAATTTTGGTTTGTATTTAAAGAAGGCAATACTGCATGGGAAATTCATCTTTTGGAGGTAATTAAAAGTTTATAAACACATTTGTTCTGTGTTGTGTGGTGTCTAAGGGCCATAGTTTAAGTTATTAGGACTTCTTGTGTATCTGTCTGAATACAACTTTTAGCATGCTGGAATGCAGATATAGATTGTAAAAGGAGCAATGAACCTCTTGTGGTTTCACATGAGAAAAAAAAAAATACTAATAGTGATGGGGAAAGGTAGCTGCTTGAAGTAATTTAATGTTTTTGGCATTCACTTGGTCAGTTAGAGGCTTGTCCAGCACAGACTTCTGCTGAAATAAGAGTTGATCCTTTGTTTTTACTGAAAGTATTCTCATAATTTCTAACTGTTCCCTCTGGTAACTTGAAGTAGTCAGTAAATGGTAATGCACCGATTCAAAATGTTCAATGGCAGTTAAGTACAGGCATGACTGTCTCCTGAGCCTAACATTTTACTTTTTCAGCATGCCAAGTTCAATTACTAAGCCTTGGATCCATGCCCTTTGTCACAGCTGCCTGTTGCTTTGTGCTAATCTATCATTGCCTGGAAGATTTTGTGTTGGAGACATCAGTTATTGAAAATTACTAGATTTAAGGTTTGGGGGATTTTGTCTGCCTACCATTTTATTGTTATTTGATGATGCTTTCATGAAGAGTAAAAGACACTCTATTAAAAATTTTTTGTCTTTAGAAAATGTTTTTATCCTTTAGGACTGCTGTGTCTTTCTTTCTAGGGTAATCACTTTTTTGGACAGAATGTCAAGTAGGCTATCTGAAGCATTCGGTTCATGTGTTCCTGTCATAGAGTACTATATTGTATTAGAGAACTTAGCCTACAAAATATTGTTATTTATCTTCTCCTCCAAGTGTGAAGTAGGATAGTCATAGGCCAAAGAGAACTTAAAGCTGGCATGGTCCTTGTAACAGTAAATAATTGAGCAGTGATCATGAGCTGTCACTCAGAGAATTTGTGTTCATTCAGTTCACAATTTTAGGTAGGTGTGCTTGTAGAGTGAATCCTGCAGGTAACTGACTAGTGAAGAGAGAATAAAAGAGTAACCTTTGAAACACTTCCTGCTAATTTATTTTATTGCATTTCTTGTTTGGATTTTTTTCCCCAGTGATTCCTGAATTCTATTTTCGCGTTAGCAGTTTTTAATGCACCTTGATATGTGGCGTATTATTTATCACATTATTTTCTTACAATATTTGTGTTTCTATTGTGTCTGACTGTGTTAAGTCAGAGATTTTTAATTGTCAGCTTGATGTTCCAGCTGGCAAATATGTCAAAATGGTTTGTTTGGATTTCAGGGTTTCCATTTTCAGCTCTTGTTTACCTTGCCACACATTCACAGACTCCTGCCACTTCAGCTGCTAAAATTTCAGTGCACATCCTGGAAATATTGCAGCTTGCTAGATCAAAATATACATCTTTATCTCTCCCGGAACACTACCCAATATTAAAAAAAAAAAATCTTGTGGTTTCTATCAGTTTGGTTAGTGTATAATTTTTCCTACTTTTCCAGTCTTGACTTCTTTTGTTTTTTTCCTCTCTCACCTTCCCCACCACATGGGAGCAGTAATGTGGCAGGAGAAATGAATCTCTGCCATGGGATATCTCAAAAATTACTGCAGACTTTGGAGGCATAGCAATTTTTAAGCTCCATAAAATGGTCATTTTGTTTAAATTTGGTCTCTTTCTCTTTTGAATGCCACTCAGGTATTCATGTTTCTTTTCAAAAATTCTTATCTCATGTTATTGACCCTAGTCCTTGCATTATATAATGGGAAATTATCCTTTGCTCACTACATTGTTACTCTCCTCAAACTTTGTGTAGTTTTTGCACAGTCCTTATAGTCTGAAGACTTAACTGTGAAAGATACAGCATTACATTTGTTCATGTCAGTCTATAAAAGTCTTGATAAAATGTTCTAGTATAGTTTCTGTGATTTTTCTATCATATTTATTTTAATTTTTTCTTTTTTTGTAAGTTGATAATGAAATCTTTGATCTTAAATAATCAAGTCATGGTTCCTCTCCCTTCTAAAACTCCATTAAAGCGCTATGCTAGTTAGCTATTTAGAATTATTTTATCATTTTGCTATCAAGCAATTTCAAATTTTTTTTTCATTGATATTAATACTGTAAAATTCTAGATTTTGTACCAAGGAGGGACAAAAGGATAAATAATTTGGATTAAGAATGTTAGACATGAAACACCAGGTATTTATGCCAAAAATTAATTTAAAAAGCACTACATGAAAAAAAATATTAGTAAACAGCAAGGAGGCATCCTGATAAATTTGAATTAATATTTGAATGGTTTGTATTAATTCTGATAATCTGACCTTTTGATCAATGGCATAATGTTTGGATTAAATGAAGAGAGAGATGCAGAAGAGACATTTGAAAGAGAAAAGAGGAAAGAACTGAAGAAGCAGATGACAGGAGTTACAGTTAAAAAATTACAATATATGAAATCATATCTACACGCATAAATTAAAGAGTACAAAGAAATGTCCCTGGACACTAGAAGTCACTTTGGCATGGTTGAAAAGGTGGTACACTTCCTAACACTTCCAAGCATAGTTAGCAAACTAGAACAGACCAGGAACATTAACTTCCCAAACAGTGAAAACATGAATCAATCTATGCCAGACAGCTTTGGTGTTACAGATCTGTCCTGAGCAGGTCTTAATTTTCTAGTAACAGGAAAAACTGCACTACGAGGAGGTAGGGGGAAAGAACTATGAGGTAGTAACTTGTGCCCAAAAGTAAATTTAAGTATGGGAAGATTTCTAAAGACAAATGAGTGATCTTTAAACAGAGAGATATTGTGGTGTTGATACACGCAAAGTAGGTTCACATGAAGTCAATTTGGGAAGTGCCTCATAAGATGCAGATAATTCATAAAGATTTCAAAACTTTGCAAAATAACCTTACTCAAATAAAATAAAACATTTTCTCTTCAGGTTCTGCTACCATTAAACTTTAATATTCAATTTATGACGTGGTAATACATATTTCAAACGTAATTTATTTTTTGATACCTAATGCACAATGGAATATATAGGGGGTCTGCTGGGAGGAAAATTATTTACTCTTGGTAAGGAAAGAGCATTCCTAGCTGTATGTAATCAGACCACTATAGTTGATAGATAGTTAATCACACTAATGCACTTACAAAATGTGACCTCCTTGTGTGCATGTAAACTAATTATGTTTATGTTTATGTGAGTTTTAATTTATGATGAATAACTGCAGTTATATATGGAATTTTGGAGTGTCCTGTTTTCTATTAGTGCTTAATTTAAGCACATCAATAAAAAGGAAACTGATGTTTATGATTTGCACAGTAGTTTTTGAAAGAAGCATATGTAATCAGTGTATACATACCAAGCAAAATTGATACATGAAAAAAATTCTTTTTGCTAACATTCAAATGGAGAAAGAAAATTACTTTATCCTTTAATACTTTAGACATTAAGGTAGACTGGCTGACATGATGAATAGCATGCATGCAACCATTGCATGCTTTATTTAACTATTGTAAACAGTTTATTAATCTCTTTCATTAAATGTACTGGTATCAGAAATTTTAAACTGGGATGCCATGGCTTATCAATTATCTGATATCTAAGGTTATTTCTAGTGCCATTGTGGATTGGCCCTGGCCAGTAACTAAGTTCCAACATATCTGCTTGCTGACCCACACCCAACATGATGGGGGAGAAAATAGAAAGGGCAAAAGCAAGAAAACTTAATAAGAGAACCAAAACAATATGTGCAAGCAAAGCAAAGTAATGAGTTTATTTGTTATTTTCCATCTGCAAACAGATATTTGGCCATTCTCAGGGAAGCAAGATTTCATTATGCATATTAGTTACTTGGAAAAACAAATGTCATAACTATGAACTTACCCCTCCCATCCTTTCCCTGGATCAATTGCAAATTGTGAAGTCAAAGAGTATGGAATAATCTCTTGTCCTGCTTGTTTCTTCTTCACATTTCTTGCATACCCTCAATCCACTTACTGGGAAGGGCAGAGCAGCAAAAAAAAAATCTTCTGATAAAGCAGTTTTATGTATATGGTCACCATAGAAGAGGAGTGACAAGCAACCAGTGGCAAAAGCAGAATTTTTCTCAGGAAACAGAGTAGGCAATCGGTAATCCATAAAAGGACAACTGCTGTTGTGTCCTGGATGAACTTCTTATATATGAAAAAATGGATTGAAGTTTTGTCAAACTATAGAGAAATTGTAATGGTGAATTTGTTTGAAACAATGAGAACACAATGAGACTTGGAGAAAATTACTATTTATAACTGCCTGTGAAGTCAGAGATGAGTTTAATATTGTAAGCTTAACTCAATGTCTTCAATAAGCTTTGCTAATTGCTTCTCTGAAGCAATTACTCTAATGTGTGCAGATATAATTTATTTCAATGCTATTTTGATATAAATTAGCTGAAAGATTGTGGTTCTTTGGTCCAAAGACTTCACCAGGATCCCAATCTCATATGCTAGAAAACAAGAGTCAGGTAATCCTTGGAATATTTCTAATAAAAAATAATAGATCTGTCACTAAATCCAAATATATCACCCCATACTTACGCAATAAATGCACACCAGTTTCCAGTTATTGTAATTCTTTTTCTTCTAGTTGCAGAGCTGGGCATTTTAAAAAGATTAATGACCTCATTCCAAATCGAGCAGAACTGCTGGTCAAAATGTTTATTTTTGGTAGCAAGGAAAGAAAAGTTTATTTGAAATAGTAATTGATTTGTTTATTGACACATGGAAGTGTGGCAGTAGGGCAGCCTTGTTAGGTGCTCAGGAAGTCAAAGCCTATTTATCCTGAATATATGCATGCTCACCTGTGGACAATTTTGATGAGGCATTGCTAGTAGTTTCTGTATCTAAGAAAATATTTGACACCTCATGAAAGAACTCTAGATTAGAAATTTTCTGTGCGCTGCATTCTGGATTATCTGCCTGTGTTTTCACCTGATTATGCATTCAACCACTGGAAACTTTTTGTTTCTCCCTTTATTTCCTTTGTGGTTTTTGTTGATTATTTTGTTGCTCACTCTAGAGCCAGGGAACCTTAGACAGCTTACATGGTAGAGGGTTTTACACGAAGTTAGAAACTCGTATATAGGAAACCTGTTGTCATTACAGGTAGGTGCAATTGTAGAACATAAAAGGGACTTTGACAAATTTGCAACTCTTTAAAGACTCCTCTTAAGACTGTCTTCAATTATTTGAGAGTGTCTTCAGTTTAAGGAAAATCCTTTCCTTAAATTATGTTTCTTATTTGTCTACCACATTGTCCCTAAATAAACCTTAACTTGCTTGGGTTCATTCCAGCTTACTTTAGCCATCTAACCAAAGTGGATTATTTGAGAACACATTTAATTAAAACACCTTTTACTTTCAGAAGAGGCAGGCACCTGAATCATCCTCTGTTTACTAGTTGTAAAGGAAATTGAAAGTAACTTTTGAATCGGCAGATGCCATTTACTGACTAAGATAATAGAGGTTTATTTGGACCCTAGAGTGTCAATGGCTTAGGTGAAGGTTTGGAAGAGCAAAATTCTATTTACCTTAGCAAACAGAAGGGTAAAATAGGAGCAGATCTGTGGAGTGAAACAGTTGAATGTTCACCAAGACAATTTTATATTGTAGTATTGCCTGATCCTCTACTCAGACATCCACTAGCTGTTGGAGTGCTTCTGGAGACCATCTTCCATGTTATCTTGCATTGATAGGAATTCAGTTTGCATATTCACCCTGAGTACTGAAGTGAAACTTTGGATAGATCAAAGCTGAATTACAATAAACGTGATTCATTACCATTCTAGGATCTGATTCACATTGTATCTAGAAATCAAGTTCACAGCAGTTTCCTTAGACACGTTCACAGAGAAAATTAATTTTAATTTTACTTCCACAAAGAAATAAACTTGTTTGAGCATATCAGAGGTACACTCTAGAGAACACTGTAAGGCATAAAAATGCAAGGAAATTTCCAGGGGAAAAGAAACAAGACCCTCCCAAAACAATGGAGATTAAAAACGAACCCAGACTCCCAATATCCTGGACACTAAATTTTTAGTGTAGCTGTATACAGAGATGAGTTTATGATGCAGGAAGTAAGGATGGCCAAGATATCCCCTTCAAAAGATTAACAGTGTCTAGAGATAAAAGAGTAAGGTGCATAGCTTTAAATGAGCAAAAACATCTATTAGACAGATTCCAAAAACACAGAGCAGAACAAAGTGTCAGAAAAAGAAGCTAAAAGTGAAAGAGCAACTTGAGATGTAAATGAAACAGACCTTTTGTACTTGAAGCATGCAGTAGCATGGAACATCAGATAGTTTATAAATAAAACAGAATAAATAACCTCCTTCAAATCATCTGAAGTGTTTCAAGTTGAGCTTGTTGGGACTTAAGTTTATTATATAAATACAAGTCCCTGTTGTCATTACATTTTTGGAACTGTAAAACAGGTTAATACAATTCAGTTTAAACCAACAAACTGAAAGGAAAATATTTTGAGTTGGAACCAGCAGCTTGTTGTAGCTGCTAGTAATCAGGCTTTGTTGCCTCGGCCACTTTCTTATTTGGCTTTGCATATTTCATTTGAACACCAACTGTTACAAAACATATGGACTGCCACATTAATCCCATATGCTGGATGATAACTTGCAATTATCAGTACAGGATTCAGAAAATGATGAGATTACAGAATATTTTAAACTTCATATCTAGTTCAATGGGCATTTCTGAAGTTTTAAAAGCCAGCAGTAGAAGTCTTACTACCTTTAATGTTTCTACTCCTTCTTAAGCTTTCAACTTAAAAACTTGAGTTTTCATACACATCTCAGCTGTTAACAAATGTGAAAAAGTTCTCCTACAATTCAGGAAGGAAATTGAAGAGGGCTTTATGGAGTTGTACCAGTTTCATCTTTTTTCAAGAACAAATAGGAGTGCTGGACTCTCATTCAGGATATACATATACACAGCAGCAATAAGTTCCTCTTGGAAATACTTTGACCACAAAGAAGAGAAAGTGAACTTGGAGATTCATCATATCCATGGCTATAGAAGATCAACCCTACAGTTACCTTTATTTTAGTTATTTCCATGTTAACTCCCTAAGAGTTGTTTATATATTTAAACATAATGCAGTGCCATGTAGGCTAACATTTTAACATTAGAAGTATTTTAATATTATGCTAGCACAATCTTGTTGTTAGCAATGCAAATTTTAAGAGGCACTCTGAGAAAGTAAGATATTTGTTTATATTTTTGGTAAATGGAAATATTATTTGAGTATTTGTCCCAAGAAAATCCTGACTATTCCACATTTTCTACTCAGGCACAAGATTCAAAACCAAAATCATAGACATAATTGCAAAATATCCTTAAAACCAGCACATTTATTTGGTCTTATCTTGCATTTGTCTCTTTTATACTGTGTTTATGGAAACGTACATAGACAAAAGTGGTAAATACTCTGAAAGTTACAGATCATAAAGCAAAGTACTTCTTCGTCAAAACCCAAAGAACAAGATATTTCCAATATACCCCAGTTTCTAGGATTTCTAATCAAGTCATGTGTAACATTTCATTTTAATATCCTGAGATTCTATGGAGCTGGAAAAAAACAGCATAATCTCAGGGATTTTGGCTGTAAAAAATCCTGTATTTTAGTAAAATAATTAATATCAAGTCATGGGTAAAAATACTGAAATTTAAGAATTGTGCATACTCTGAATGACAGAACAATCCTCAGCACATCTTTGGCCCAGACAAATAGTGTTCTTCCAAGGAGAGTGTAAGAACAAGGCATGGGGCAGATATCCTTCCATAACAATGATTTTCATGTGAATTTTCATGGATGCTAAATCACTTTTAAATGCAGCTCACAGTATATACAGTAATTTCCCGACTATAAGGCGCACACTATTGACTAAAATTTTGGCCCTAACCCGGAAAGGTGCCTTATAGTCCAGTGCGCCTTATATAATGTACAAAGTTTGGAAATTTTGCCAACCCGGAAGTGTGAGCCACGAGCCGTGGGGGGACCCGGCATGGCCACGGCAGCCGGGTGAAGGTGGGGCTGTGGTGCTGCGGCTTCCAGGTGGAGGTGGGGCCACAGTGCCGTGGCAGCTGGGTGGAGGCAGGGCTGTGGGGGCACGGCAGCTGGGTGGAGGCGGGCCCGCGGGGTGGCGGTGCCATGGCAGCCAGGTGAAGGCGGGGCCACGGGCCGTGGCAGTTGGGTGGAAGCGGGCCGATGAGGCCCCATGGCTGCTGGGTACAGGCGGGCCCAGGGGCCCGCAACGCCCCTCCTGCCGGGTACAGGTGGACCTGAGGCCCCGCAGCTGCCAGGTAACAGGCGGGCCCGGGGGCCCATGGCTGCCGGGTTGAGGCGGGGCCTCGGCCAGTAACTGCATGGGGGAGCTGGGGGCGGATCCTCACTGCAAAAAAAAAAGTGCGCCCTATAGTCCAGTGCGCCTTATATAATGTGCAAAGTTGTGAAATTTGCCGGATCCCAGAGGTGAGCCTTATAGTCCGGTGCGCCTTATGGTCGTGAAATTACTGTAGTTGGTCTGTGCAGCTATGTTCAGGTATAGAGAGCAAGCCCTGGAAGTGTTAACTTAGATGTCACCAGAGCTTTCCTGAGAACAGAACAATAGAGCAGGTGGTGAGACTGTGCAGGGTACTGCAAGATCCTCTCTCCCCTCATGTTCATTGCTGCCTCTGCATCGGGTTTGCTTTGTTCTGTGATGCAGACAAATGGTCCATGTTACCTTTATATAAATGCTTAAACACTTGAGACAGGAAAATTTAAACTAGTAGAAGCAGAGTAGAACAGCTTGTTTTTATATTGCTTAATGTCTAGTGGTTATGATCTGTATTATTTTATTTTCTCAAAATAATCAGTATCATAATTGTGCATGAAGTAGCAAGAATTACTGCTGGATATTATACTTGCTGATAACCATTACAGGGATTAAACTGATTCCAGTCCTCTGTAAATCTTAGTTGGTACAATTTATTTTCTGGATTATTAAAAAAATACAGATTGATTTGGATCAGGACAAGGCATATGTTTCAGGTTTGATAGATTCTAGCATGATCAATTTTTATTTCATGTCACACGAAGAGTTATTACTCTGTATCTAATGGATCTGCTTGTGTTATTCATTTCAGTAGTGTATCAGATCATTGAGAAATATAGGATGGAGATGTAAGGCATACTTATAAGACAAAATAAAACAAAACAAATTAAAAACCCCACACCACCAGAAACCTCAAAACAAATCACATTATTAAAAATTAAAATGTTGATAAATTTCTGCATGTGCCCCAAATAATAAATGTGACCAATTTCCAAATTCTTTTTAATTTTATATATGTATGGTAAATTTAGTAAATTTCTTTATTCTCACCTACAGGAAACGTAATCCAGCACATGGAAATTTATAGCTCCTAAAGTCAGAGACAATCATACCTCCAGAAGTATGTTAATGGATTCTATATGTGAAAGTATTTATAGCTGATACCCAGACAAAAACTGTACTGTTCCTGAAGCAAAAAAGGTATCCTAAGCTACATACATATAGACACCATGCTGCTTGTTATGATCAACCTTCAACAAATTAAATCCAAGAATATTCCAAAGTTGTTTTTATACATAAGTGGCAGGTGTGACACATGTGTGTCTGTAAAATTGTTCTAGAAAAATCCTGTGGTGTTGCACTGAACTCAAAGAACATCTTTACTTATTAATTCAAATTCATCATAAAGACAAAAAAAGTACTAACATGTAATAAAATTTGTATTCATAACTACTTTGAAAAACATTTCTCTTTATGAAGTTGTGTTTCAACTGATGGAATCTCACTTAGCAATTCACTATAGCATTGAGCACATTCTTCAGCATACAAAATAGGAAACCAAAACTCCAGATTATAACACCTTCTATAAAATAAGAACAGCCAAATAGCTTCTGTTCTGAACTTTATCCCTTTAGGTAGCTTATCCCTTCAAGGAATATAGGTTATGCATATTATGCTTCGTCGACTGTTTGCCAGTAATGAATACAGCAGACAAACTTGATTAGTTCAGTATTCTGGTCTAACCAGAATTAGCTAAGCATTATTTTAATTCAAAATGGATTGAAATAGATTAAAGTGGTTTATTAATTTGTCAAAGACACATAATTAACTGTCAGTGACCTGCACACTATAGATCAATATCAACAGGGCAGCAAATAATGAGTTCCATGCAGACCTCCCACGAGGGCCGAGTAGGTTTCACACACAAATGTGCAAACACAGACAAGGACACACACACAGCCTTGCTCTGCTTGAATTCAGGAGGGATTTGTGGCCACTATGGATGGGATCATGCTCTCTTACCTGCTCTGCCTCCCTCTGCTAAAAGTCACCACTTATCATCATATATATTTCTGTGCTTTTCAAGCTTGTGTTTTGTCAGTTTTAAAAATCCTTTTTTCTTTCAAGATTTGACATATAGTGATAGTATGTCTGGGATATCTTTTCAAGGAGCAGCTGAAGCAAACAATTCAATAACATCCCTTTGAACAGTCTGTTATACCAATGAATTTTATCATAATAACTTTGATAATAATTTTCTCCTTATGGTAGCTTTTTTCATGGGTTGCAATTCTGTCTGGTTATATAATAAAAATCAAGCAACTTCATTGGAATCTACAAATTTTTTCCTAATTTAGAAAAGCTATTAGATTACATTTTGGTAGCTGTCATAGAAGTATGGACTACATGTATGATATACTTTTTTTTCTAAATGCACATCATTTTATATTTTATATAATTAGAAAGTCCTGGTGTGCTATTGTTCAACTTTGCTAAAACTAGTGCAGACCAGGAACTTTCATCTTAACTGCATTCAACTGGACTTATGGATGATTTTTTGAAAGAGGGATTTTATATACACACATCTATTTATCTGCAATTTAATTAATTACAGAATAATTTATTATAGTATAATAAAAATAGTTTTGAGGAACTCAGTCAAACAGTATTACCACCAATATTCAAATGCTCTCATGCTCTCCCACTTCCATTGAAGGAGAAAGGCAGCATTTATGTTGTTGGAGTAACTTGTGGTGACAAACTTCCTGATTCTGTGATTCATCAGTATGTTCAATGCTCCCAAGGTGTTATTTGTCTTGCATCATGTTAGATGGTTGTCCTAATCCTCTACTTCTAATCTTTTCTTCTAGTGTCTTTTTTCAATTAATGGAGAAATCTTCTGCAGACATTAAATCATACAAGCCCTTTTCAGAAGTGTGTTTTATAATGAGTTGATTTATCTTTTGCGTGAGTATTTTTTTCTCCTTATCATCAGTTTAAAATACTGACTTTTATGACTAGGATGAACCCTTATTTTCTATACATAGTTCTGGGGTGTTTATGGGAGATACAAGGTACATGTGAACAGTGTGAGAGTATAGGAAGTGACACCCATTTCAATGAAACTTTTTATATGAAAATTACATGCTCCTGAAATAGAAGCATGTACGGTAATTTCACGATTATAAGCCGCACCATTTTGACTAAAATTTTGGTCCGAACCTGGAAGGGCAGCTTATAATCAGTTGCGGCCAATTATATTGACGAGGTTTAGAAATTTGCCAACCTGGAAGTGTGAGCCCACACGGCCCCGAGTCAAGCCGGAGCCTGCATGGCCCTGGTGGGGGAAAGGTGGGGCTGATCTGAGCCCACATGGCCCCAGTGGGGGAAAAGGTGGGGCCAATCTGAGCCCACACAGTCCCGGCGGGGAAAAGCGGGGCTGATCCGAGCCCACCCGGCCCCTAGCCGAGCCAGTAAACTAATGAAATTACTGTAATACAAACCAATTTTCCAGTAAATTGTAAAGGCAATCCGCTTTTGGTAATGATGAAAAACACTGTAATGCTTTCTCTGCATACAATTCATGATGACTCAATTCCTATTACCTAGCAGGTTTGGTGAATGATTGGGATCTGCCAGACTAACAAATCATTACACCCACTTGCATGATAGTCTGCACTGTCCAGTGGTTGTCAGTCATCAGGTAAAGAAGTGTCAACATTAATTGCTCCTCTCCAATCAGGCAATTGTTCTTCATAAACCTGGGACTTGTGTCACAGACAGATGAGTATTATAAAATTCAGCCATAGGTTGCAACATCATGGACAGTCAGGTTTTCATATTTGAATGCCCATTAGCTGACATTGTAGAGCTTTCACTACAGAGAAACACAAATCACTCTCCTTATTCCCACAAGGCATGATATTTTTACCTGCTGTTTCCAGAAGATACAATTTACTTTGATATCTGTCTGCCTAAGCTGACACTGCTGGAGAAAGGCACAACTAGGAACATATCTCTATCTCCACTAGTCAGAGGAAGTCACTGCAAGACAATCTCAGGTTTCATGCGTTTGAGATCTGCATGGTAGGACCGATACTTGGCTTCCTTCTCCTGGTTGTTCTTTTCCGGCATTATTCCAGCAAAAATGGGTCACCCCACTCTTAAAGTTCAGTTTACATTTTAGTTGTTAAGAAATACAGTAATAGCCATGGTTCCAACTGTCTACAGCTAAAGCAAATGTTTGAGGGTAATCTTTCATATGCAATAATTTTAAAACATAGTATTAAGTGACACATATTTAAAAAAAAAAAAAAAAAAAAAAAAGAAGAAAAATCGCTATAAAATATCAAGATATTGGAAAGATGAATGCCACCCCAAGTCTATATGTTTCTGTACACAGTTAAAAAGAAAGAGTTTTGGAAAATCCTGAAACACATAAGAGTGATTGAGAATTTTAGGTTTTGCTACACAGAAGGCAGTCTCTTAATTCATTTTTCCTGAGACAGATGAAGATTCTGCATGAAAAAATTTGTAAGCTAAAGCTAGTGTAAATCAATTTTTAATTCATAATCATCTATGCATTCATGTGCATTCAGTGCTGGTGCAGTTTCATCTTTAGTGTGCAGCTCTACACCTCACAATTTAAGATTGTTCAAGTCCTTGAATGCAATTAGAGGAGGGTAGAAAATCTGGTGAAAGGCTGAAAGGTGTGTCCTGTGAATAATGGCTGAGGAATTTGCTATTATCTAGTTCGGAGAAAAGGAGACTGGGGAGGAAGAGGAGGTGATTTCAATGTTCTACAGCTTCCTGAGGAGAGGAAGCAAAGAGGGAGGTGTTGAACATTTCTCCCTGCAATTCAGTGATGAGACACATGGGAAGAGTTCAAAGCTGGCTGTGTCAGAGGAGATTTAGACTGCACATTAGAAGTAATTTCTTCACCAAGAGAGTGTTCAAACATCCTGGAAGAGGCTTCCTAGAGAGGCAGTTCATGGCCCAGGCCTGCCAATGTTTTCAGAGGCTTTGAACAGTGTCCTTACATGTGCTAACGTGATCAGGCCTGAATTGGTCAGGTAGTTGGATGACTATTGTAGAACCTTTTCAACAGAAATATTCTATTCTATTCTATTCTATTCTATTCTATTCTATTCTATTCTATTCTATTCTATTCTATTCTGTTCATCAGTATATTCCTGCATCTATCTACCTAGCAAAAGTACATAGTAAGCTTTTGCTTAAGAGTTAGACTTAAAAAAAAAACCAAAATCCTGATGATGTATTGGATCAATAATCTGTGAAAGAAGGTATTGTAAATAAATATAATTTTGCAGATTTAGTGTAGTAATAATACCAGTAATACTTATCTCAGTAATGAGTGTTACAATAATAAATTCTTATAATCCTTTTTATATGTTGAATACAATAGTGAAGGCTGCTGGAATAAATAAATTTTAAAAGCTGTAAATAGAGGCAAAATTTCAGTCTACAAACTGAAAAAGCTCTCAGAGGCAATTTAGGAATTTATATTCATAAAAGCACTTGATTCTGCTTCTGCTCTGATCCTTGTAGGTTTTATAAGCATGCCCTGCTGACTTTTTATATTTACCATGGTATATACTCATATCAACAAGAAGACAGTCAAACTTTAAAGTCTTTACTATCTATTTTCATTTTTTCTACATCTACTTGTTTTCTTGGGCCTTTTCTTGTATCTTGAGTTCTCTTCCTGATCATGAGATTAAACTGAAATTAATGTCAGTTACTATATGTACACCCATTTCAATCAAAATTAAATTGTAATCAAAACTTTGTCAAATAGAAGGCTTTGGATTGTCTTTCCAAACTTGCCATCTGTTTTCAAATGAAATTTGTTATTACCTTATCAATCAAAATGTGATTGATCACAAAAAAATCACAACAAACAAAATGATTGTATATTTTAGGGTAGTTCAGTAAGTCCTATGTGTTAGCATATCTACAATATGATGTACTTGTGTATATATCCTTGGACATTCTTAATTATGAATAAAACCAGAGCCTGAGATTTTCCTATTTACCTTTCTGAAGCACCAGAAAAAAGTCAATACTATCCATATTTGAAGAAGCTTCAGTAATATATGAAAAAAGTTATGGTAATGTGACAGAAAATCCAAACACACTGTCTGGAAATTCTTTCTACTACTTTATTTACAGATATATTTTAGTCAAGTCTCCTGTGAGCAAACCTCATGAGATTGAGATCTGTATTGTTTTGAAGGTTTGAATAATTTACTAAAGCTGTCTATTACAACAGAAATTCACAGGGAAACCAATCTTTTATAAAGACAACATGTCAAGATGTCTTTGTATTCTTTATATTTGAAATTTTGCCAATAGTAAGAAAAAGGAGAGAATTGTGACTATTCAGTGACAAGTAACAGCAGTGATGCATAGTTATCAGAGTTAAATGGTGTGCTTTGGGCTTCACTGCTGAAATTGCAGCAGTGCAACTTTCAATGCAGCCAAATTTACTGAAGACAGAGCAAATCACATATGTAGTCATGCCTCAATTAAATATAATGTGACACTGGTCAAACCGCATCATAAGAGAATCTTCTGTTTACTGATGAACAAATAAATCTTTTGGAATAATCAGTGTGAGTTACTGATTTAATTTTCTACCTAATATTAAAATTAGCAGCAATATGTAGACTCTAATATACTGGAAAATCCCAGAGTAAAGAAAAGACAAGTTTGCAATCAATTTCATCCACTGGAAATAAACAACATTTCGATTCTTTGAAAAGACTTCTTATTTAATTTTTCTCCTAGTGACAGATAGTTACATTGTTGAATTCCTACGAGCAAAAAATAAACACAAACTTCACTGATAAATTACTACAATTCAGATCATCTTACAATTGCTATCATCCTATGCTTATTTATACACGTCAAGTATGTATCCACAAGAGGTACCAAAATAGAAATATAAGATTTTTGAAATGGAAAATATATATTCTAAATATCCATTCATTATTTACCATTTGATAAGAATTCCAAAAAGAAAGAAAGAAACAAACAAAACAAACTGAATACAGTAATTTCACGACTATAAGG
>PYHW01010334.1:2324761-2364681 GCA_013186435.1 Turdus rufiventris
AAAAAAAAAAATCCAAACTCTTATTTATACATTTTTTATGGCATGCTTATATTATTTCACACTTTCATGACATGGCTTCAGCTAGACAAATGCAAAATATGCCTGTATAAGTACACTGGAAGCCAAATGTTTGATATTTATTTTACTGAAAAGGCAAAGAAGAATGAAATCATAAAAAAATTGCATAGTAAGTATCCAAATATAAACTTGTATATTTAATTTACGCAGTTCCACTTCATTTCATACCTTTGGTCTTCCTAATATTCTTACTGCCAATTAATGTCCAATTGCTTTCCACAGCACAAATATTATTTTCTTAATTCTTCCAGTAATGTAACTAATCTTTTCAAATTTAGGTCTATTATTTCTAATAGACAGAGATTTCTGGATTCCTGGCGTTTCAGCAGCTGGTCTGGAGGAAGCCTGGGCCTGGAACAGCTTTCACAGGAGTTGCCTAAGCAACAGATAAGGTCTATGAATTGTAAATTCCTAGCATCAGCAAAAAGCTCATTGATGGAGAAGAAATATCAAACACAGACTTTTTTTTTTTTTTAATTATATATGTTTTTCCAATAATTGATAACTATATTCTTGAGATGATTCCGTTACCTGTGACCCTTTTATGTGTGACCCAGCAACTTCTGAACTTTTCCACTGAAATTCTTAGCATTTTCTAAAACTATGTTTCATGGATACATGAAAATGGTACTAACAATAAAGAAGAAATGCGGGATGTTTAGAGGTGTCTACATTTTTTTTTACTTAATCCTCCAGGACATGGTTCTGTGGTAATATAGGAATTTATATTTAGTTTCAGCTTCGAAAATAATTAATATGATTATGTTATAAAGTTACAAAAACTAACTCTGTATCCCAGATAATTATCCAAGTTTCAACACATCCCTCATTTCAGCCTAGACCAATAGTGATTCCTTGCATAATGTAGGACAACTTTAACAGCAGTTTAACTGTAAAACTAGAGACAAGAATTCCATCAAAACAGGTAGGCTTATGAAACAAATTGCTTTAGTCTTCTCCTCTCATTAAGACAGAAACATTCTAAAAAGAAGTTCAGAACTATTTTTACTATTTTCCATCAGAAAAATTCTGTGTTGAATATATCTCTGTATTTGTGAAATGCCCTGGATACTTAATAATTCTGGGAATCTGATGAAATTATTTCTGTGTTGCATACTACATATCACTTATTCTCTGCAGATTAACATGGTTTTCTGAACAGCATGATTTCAGTTGTGATAAATGTGATGAAACTAGGGATAAAATTTGGAAATACAGTGCCACAGATTGCTGTAAAGAAAAAAGTTACCAAAAAACTGTGGATATAATTTTTGAGTTGTCATAAATTCAAAAGGCTCCCTTTTGTTCCTGAGACTCAATCTCCTTTCTGAAAAATTGTCATCTTTTTCATCCCATAGGAGAGATACATAATTTCACAGTTAGTGTATGAACATGCTCACTTGACTTTATAGACTGAGTTGGTAGGGATGGATTGCTGTCTATTTCCTAATTTTCAAACTAGTTTGGATTGTAACACAACCGTAAAACTGCCTCTATTGTCTTTGAGTTGTATGACTCATTCAGGTAATTTATTTGATGAAACAATATGCCTTTAGAAATCTTCAGGAGTGTGAATATTACACAGCTATCAGGCTGAAAAAGAAACACAAACATTCATTCTGGATCCAGTTTACAATCATTGTATCAATAACAAAAGCATTTCCCTAGTCATAAATGTTAAATATAGAACTCATAAGCAAGATCACTTTTTCTCTGCTTAGTCTAGTATCCTGTGATTTTTTTTTTCTTAGGTAAAGCTGAATGGCAAAAGTAACTTAAATTACTTCAGACATTCCTCACTAGTGGTTTAATGTTTTCCAAGGTGCTGAGCTACTACTGGATTCTGACTATTCCTATTTAATGAATATTCAGCATGAATGAAAATTATATTACTTCCTTAGGTGTCTGAATGAGGATATAAGAGACTCATTCTGACACTTTCTAAAAAAGAAAGGTTAATTGTTTTCTTTAGTCAAACATTTTTATGTAGGCTTTAGGGGAAGCTTTTAGAAAGACACTCCTAGAAAGTTTATTGGTTTTTATGAAATTTAATTTTTTGTTCTTTATTCAACCCATATGTTTTGATGTTGATTTTTTTCAAAACTAGAAACTCTTGAAAATAGTAATTATACTTTTTTGCATCCAAAATAAACTCCTTCTGTAGAGATTTCAGCTGTATTGTCTTTGAATGCCAAAATACAATACACTGACTGTCTCTACACCCAGCACCAAGAAAGGCAAGGCTTACAAAGGGAAAAACATCCAAATACCATATCCCACTTTTTAATTTTCTGGTCCTGAGTTCATTGTCTGTAAATTTCCCCTTAGTCATTTAAATCCCTCATGACCAAATGAAAGACTACACCTGCAAAAATCATGTAATAGTCTTTGTTTGGTTACTATACCACTGTCGTATTTGTAATTGCATGATATGACTTTAAAATAACTTCAGAGACAGCTCTAATTAAAACATTTATTCCCATTAAAAAAAAAAAAATAACATACTGAATATCTCATTGATTAATATATCCAATGCTGATTTTCTGTGGAACACTATATAATACTGCTATTTGCTCAGAAATTTCCCTAAGACTTGTATAGAATATTAACTTTTTAAATGGTATATTCTTTTACAAAATATCAAGACACATTAATTCTGGTACTAATGGTCATTATGGAGCTTTATGCATCCACTTGTCTCATGGTGATAGATAGCCTCATGCATTTTCATAAGTTAAACTAGAATAAAGCTTGAAAACTGAGTCAAAGTCCTCTTGTTAAGGAGTTTCTTGAAAGACTGATGCAAATGCAGACAGTGTTGTCCTTTTGATGATTTATGTCAAGGATTTGTTAAAGTTCAAGAATGAGCTGTATGACTGAAAGATGTAAAGTTTAATGAAGGAGTGTGTATTGCAGGTAAGAGCATCAAGTAAGAGAGTTTAGAGGACAGTGCTTCTTGATAAATGTATTTTTATCTGTCACAGTAAAAGACAAAAGTGGTTAATGCCTTTCACTTTGCTAATAGGTTTTCTTTATTAAATCTGTGACTTAAGTTAGATGTATGGGAAAATCTAGGCAAATGTATTTGGAATATTTTAATGCATTGATTTTATTTGCTTCATTTTTCTTTAATCCTTTTTTAGTTTAAACACGGTCCTCTGTTTTAGGAAATTATATAAGGATTCATCACATATATAAGAACAATCTAGACATCAAGCTTTGTTGGTGCTTACCTAGAAGGGAAAAAACTATTTCTGAGGTGATGAAATGCATGTCTTTTCAATTACAGCCAGTAAAACATGGTTTTAGTATGCAGGAGGACATAACTCAATAATCCTTATATTTTTCTTTGATAATCACAAAGTTTTTGAGCATTCTCAAACTTCATTACAGAATTGACAAATAGTTCACAAGAGCTCCTGGCACAGCTAAAACACTGCTGTTTTCTGGGGGGTTTTTTTGGGGTTTTTTTGTTTTTGTTTTTTTTGCTAGGAAGGCTTTGTACTTCTCTCCAGAGGCTTTGTACTTCTCTCCAAAAATGTGCAAGTGGGAGACTCCGCTCATAGAAGTTTCCTTCTTGTACATTTTGTTGCTCAAGGCAGACACTGAGCAGAACTTTTTTCTTGTCCTATCATTTGAAGTAATTGCCTAACACCTAACTTGGCCTATTGTTTTTACAGCTTCCATTACATTGTTTTGAGAGAGAATCTCTAACAACTCTATTGCATTCAACATTGTTGCCATATTGTGTTGGAAATCAAACCTTACCTCTTAATATTAATTCTTAGAATTTGAAAGTATGTCTTATAATCAGGTGCGACTTATAATCTTGAAATTACTCTATTTTTTATTCTATAAATAGTTCATAGTGTGATGGCATTTTTATTGTACAGAAGACATTGTATAAGATTTAAATTGTAATGAAAATATGTAATGACTAAATACCAAACTGTATACAGGAAAAAGTTAAGAATAGAACTTGACCATTTTCACAATAATCATGTGCAACTGTGAGTTGTAAGTATGAATCTGTCAAGCTACAGTTTCTAAGCCAGCCATGACCATAGCCATAATCTTCATGAGTCGTTGTCTTTAGAGCCAATGAAACGCCTGGTCACTGACCTCTGTGCCAGTTCATCAACACTCTGAATTCACCATTAGGAAAAATACTTCGTGGATTATATTATCATGTGTGCATGTGTGTATGCTTTCAGTAAAGGAGATAATACTAAGTAAACTGCCGGCACAATTTTAAAATTTAAGCTGAAAATCAAAAAAGAAAAAAAAACCTTCTTGGCATTAAAATATCTAAAACATCTGACTTCACATGTAACATTTTTATTACAGAATTTGGCTTAAAAATGAGAATAATTAGCAAATACTGTCAGATTTTGCTTTAAGAAGGTAGTGTATGATGCTTTCATCTCCCAGTGGATCTCCCTTTGCTATAAACCTTAAGGTTTAGATGCTATGGATACTTAAATATTTTTTTGCTATTTCTTAATGGTCCTCTGTTCATACTTGATGGAAATTATATCAATAGGGAACATTTGAAGGACCCATACTCCATATTCAAGCTTATGAAAAAATTCTGCTGCTTTTGGTGGCTTGCCACATTAGTTCTGTTCTGCTGAAATTACTGTGTTGTGCCACAAAAAAGCAAGATTTTTTCTGAGATATTACAGGCAGCTTCATAATGGGGCAGTTTATTGAGACTATATTAAGGGGACCTCAGGTCTATAATTAAACATTTATTAGAAATTGGTTAGAGTAACAAAAGAGAAAAATATTAGAATGCAAACTGGAATGGAAAAATTTATCCCACTTGGTATTCAGTATATTTTCCTGTTGTGTCACATCTTACTTTTTGCTTCTTCTAATATCTGTTTTACATTCTGACATTTCTTATATTAGCAAATTGAACTGTACTGTAAAATGCAGTCTGTATGGCCTCTCACTCAGTAGAGAATTGTTCAAAATTAATATGGATGACAGTATTTACGCAACAGAAATACCCATTACTTGTTTACAAAAAAACACCCCAAAAACCAAAAAACATAAACCAAAATCCCCACCAATTAAGAGTACTAATTGTTTTCCTAAGTAGCAGAAAGAATGAAAACAAATCAAGTGGTTATGACTCTATCAAATCTTACTGCTTTAAGGTGTCTTTCACAGTGTTTTGATGAGTCCACTCAACACAGGTTTTACAAAATGAATCATCAAATGAGAATACTTGTCACTACATGATTAAAAATCTTTCCACTAGATTCCCCTTCTGTTTGCTTTAGAGGATTCTGGAGAACACTCACTCTTCCTTTAAGTTCCAAATATATTAGTCATGGGACATCACTTAGCTTATTTACTTTACTACAGAATGTCGAGTAAAAGACTCAGAGGAGAATAAGGAAGTAATTTTAAGATTGAAATTATAAAGAAATAGAATAACTACTACTAAATAGATTATAAAATAGTAGAATAAAAAATGCTAAAACTTCATGCTCTTTTAGTCCCCCCCAATGTTAATGTTTTGCATTCAGGTATTGATTGCCATATCAAAATATTTTCACTAGCTCCATAAAGCAGGCAGACACTTTTGTTCAATACATGTGGCACAGAAGACATTAAAACCAGAGGTTTTAAAATTAATACAGTTTGTATTAATTCATCTCTATGAAAAATATTCCTGTTTTTGGGTTTTTTTTTTTGTCTAGTTTAAATTCTGTTACCTGAATTACCTGAACAATTAGAGTTTGGGAGGAAAAATATAAAAAAAAATCCTAAAAACCAGAAGGACAGAGGTCACTTCGAGATAATTTTTGTCCGAAATGGATTGTCTATTACTAGTCACTGGCATTAGTGAGCTGGTGAATCCTTCACAAGTATACAAATGGGTTGATATTATGGCAGTAATTTGGAGGGGTTTATAAAACACAAGGTTCTCTGATGAGGATTGCAAATTGGCTTGCTAAAATCAAAATTATTTTAATAGTTTCATAGTCATTAACAAGATTCCACATAATGTTAGGGGAGGAATGATTTCCCATAATCTGTCAGAAAGAAACAGTAGTAGCAATACCGCAACAGAAGTAATGGCAACTACTAAATCAAAGAATGAGATCGACTCCTAAAAATATTTAAAAGGGATTTTTTTTCAATGACTCTAGTCATTGTAATTCTAACTCTAGCACATCACTCAGAATAGGAACTAAATTTAAAAAACCCAGCACTTTGTTCTTAAAGCACTGTTCTACGCAGATGCAACATAAGGACATTAAAAGTGAGGTTTTAGCCAAAATGAGGAGTGCCTAGCCACAAAATCTGTTAAGAAGCTGATGGGGCCATTTAGGAGACTCTTGTTTGGTAGAACAACAAAAGTATGGAAAATAGTTTTCAACAGCTTCCTTTGTTTTCAATGAGAAAGGTAATAGCTGTAAAAATGTGTAGCTAAGTAGTGGTGGAACTCTCTTGTGTAAGAAGTATTAGCTCCAAAATAATCACTGAGCATTTTGAACATAATAATTATTTTTGAACACTATTGGTTCATATTTGAAATAAAATGTCTTTACTGAAAAAAGGAAAGTTATTCCAGGAAAATTACAAACAGTGTATCATGGATAATTTCCAGAGATAGGAGAACATTATTTCAGAACTACCTAGGAGCAGAAATTGTTAAGTAAACACCTTGTGTGATGTCTATTAGTTGCTCTCTCAGGAGCTTTCTCTTCTAACTTCAGCCCAGAAAATTATTGTAGCTGGAACCCAGGTACAGTAATTTCACGACCATAAGGCGCACCAGACTATAAGGTGCACCCCCGGGAGTCATCAAATTTCGCAACTTTGTACATTTTAATAGGCGCACTGGACTATAAGGCGCTTTTATTTTTTTTTTTTTTGGCCAGGATCCGCCCCCAGCTCCCCCCACGCGGTTGCTGGCCGATGCCCCATCTCAATCTGGCAGCCATGGGCCCCCAGGCCTGCCTGTACCTGACAGCCGCGGCCCCGCCTCCACCTGACAGCCGTGGCCCTGCCGGCTCCCCCCGCGGCTCACGGCTCACACTTTGGGGTTGGCAAATCCGAACTTTGTCTATTATATAAGGCGCACCGGACTATAAGGTGCACTCCCAGGTTCAGGCCAAAATTTTAGTCAAAAGGGTGCGCCTTATAGTTATGAAATTATTGTAATTTTAAAACTCAATTGTTATAATACTTTTATATATGCATGTATAAATATAGTTTCTGTTCTGCATATAGTTTCTGTTTCAATATTTTTATTGAAGAAAATATTGAAAATATTTTATATTTTTTATTCTGTTTCTGATTTTTTTTTATTGTCTACACATGACAAAATAAGGTACATGAGTCAAAATTCAAGATTTTCAGTTTTGGGAGTAAAACAATATCACAGTCACTGTATGTCCTTGGAACAAAGATAATATAGTGTGTTTTACAACACAGCATGTGGAACTGCAAGAAGTATTTAAGACAGTGATACTTGAATTAGTCCAGCACAATACAATCTCTGTGACTTTTCAGAAGACCGCAAGACTTTATCACAGGCAGAAAGTAGTTTCTATAGTATAAGTGTCTGAGTAACTGACATCCTTTTCTCCTAGTTTACTTCATTTTTTTTGGACTGACATAGCATTTTCACTGTCCCTAGGATTTGGAAAAAACCCATCCATAGGAAAATAGTAGGACTGTAATCCATGTATGTTTTTTCTAAATAAAAATCTGAAGCTATTGATTCCTGTCTTCATTTGTCTTGGTTTCTCTTCAGATATTTTAAGAACACACTGAATGAAAACCATCCCAGAGTACATCTTTGATTGTAAATATAAATACCCGTATGTTGCAAAAATTGTGCATGCTCCTGTTTTGAATATGGAGTTTTTTAATTTCAAATATTTTTTTCTGAATTTGCCACTCTCAAGTTTCTTGTATACTGCAATCTGTCTGCCTTGGGCAAAGAAGAGAAGAGGAGACTATTTCCAACACCTATTAGTTTCTTCCATCTCTCCCAGGGAAATAAACAGGTCCAGTTGTTGACATATAGACCACTAGACCTGGCAAATTATTAAAGAGAAAAAGGAGAGCAGTGCAGAAGTGCTAATTATAAAAACCTATGAGCACACAGAGGAAAGAGAAAAAAAAAAAAAGAACCTGATTTAAAACTCACAACATTGGCACAAGATCATGGAAAAATATCTGAACAAGTTCAATTAACTTGACACTGCATCTACCTTTAGAAAGAAGCTCAAGGAATCATTCTGGCAGTCATTTCATTTTAAAATGAAATTTCTAGCTGTTGAAAGCAAATAAATATTTATCATATTTAATCATAGGTCTTCAGTTTCAGCTGAAGGAAATGTTGATTATCCATTTTCTCTGGGTAGAATGATAGAGATTTTTTTAATAACTGAACATCCAGATTTTATTTTTTTTTTAGAAGTAAAAATATTGAGTTTACTGTCAAACAAGAAGGTTTGGAGGCAGCACCTAGTTGAGGAGGTAAATAGGAAAACCTGTACAGAGGCATATAATCAGATTATAACCCTCATTAC
This sequence comes from Turdus rufiventris, assembly GCA_013186435.1. Taxonomy (NCBI): domain Eukaryota; kingdom Metazoa; phylum Chordata; class Aves; order Passeriformes; family Turdidae; genus Turdus; species Turdus rufiventris. Next base: position 2,333,404 of record PYHW01010334.1, read on the forward strand.
ATCAAAGGACAATACTGAAATATACAGAGAAAGACACTCAACAGCTTTTTAGAGCTTTTCAATTATCATAAAGAAATTGATTTTATTTTTATTTGATAGATTAACTTGAAGGAAAAATAGATGGAAAGCATGATCAGAAGGAATGAAAATAGATTTTTTTAAACTCAAATAGGTGTTGAAAAATATGTCTTTTATTTTTTTTCTCACTTAAATATTAAGGTACTTGAATGCATCCTAATGGGCACAAGAAAGATGGTGACAGAGGTGGAGAGTGGCTAGGGACTTTGGTTTTGTCTTGTTTAGAAACAAGGAGACTGGGGAACAATCTCATTGCTCTCTATAGCTACCTAAGGAGAAGAAGGGAGGAGAGGGAGGTGCTGAGCTCTTCTCCTTGGTATCCAGTGATAGGACACATGAAAATGGCTCATAGCTGCATCACAGGAAGTTCAGACTGCACATTATGAAGCATTTCTTTGTCAAGAAGTGGTCCAAACCAGAACAGACTTTCTGGCGAGATGGTTAATGCCCCAAAACTGTCCATTTTTAAGATGTATTTGAATAATGCCCTTAAAAACACATTTATCTTTTGATCAGGCAGATGGATGAGATTATCATTATGGGTCCTTTCCAATGGAATTATTCTATTCTATTCTATTCTATTCTATTCTATTCTATTCTATTCTATTCTATTCTATTCTATTCTATTCTTCCATTCCATTCCATTCCATTCCATTCCTTTTTTTTTTTTTTAATATTAGGAGGCAAACCCCCAAAATTAAACATCTCCAGTTTAGCAATAACCTCACATGGAATCCCTGAAATGAACAAGTTTTAAATAATGGCAGTATTATTTATGTCAGTTTGATATAAGAGAAATAAATACACAGCAATCTCAAACTGAAAATTTCTCGACAGCTAGATATGTGTCAGAGAGCAGCAGAAACAGGTTTGTTTCAAAAGGGAAGGCAGCCTAGGATGCAGGGTGACAGTTCAGCCAGTGATAGGCTGAACCATGGTGTAGTGCTGCAGCACAAGCAGACTGAGTGGAAGCAAGCTGGTGATAGCAAGAGGGTACCAAAAACAGTACAGAAACCATCAGCCTAGGCAAGGTGAGGAGTTGGGTTCAGGCCATTCCATCTTTCTCAGCATGAACAGGAAAGTTATGTGAGCATAGCTATAACTACAGCACAGCTCAGACCAGGACTGGAGGCATTGAACTACTATTGAGTAGCAATAGTGCTCTTCACCCATGTGAAGCGAGAGGGAAAGGGTCCCAGGCAAAGGTGGTCAGGACCTTTGCAATCTAGCAGGATACCCAGGACTCTAACACCACCTCAGTTAATGTTCTCCTTTATTGAAAGAATGATAGAATGAGTAGGTTGATTTGTTTAGCAATGGTTTGAGGTGTTTTTCTATTGTTCCTTTCTCTCAAATTTCTACCACAGTAGAGAAATCTAATGTGTACAATCATACTCACAAATGAAAACTGATCTTCCTCATCTATTCAGCACATTCCTGTTGCACTCATTTGTGGTGTGTTTTAATAGCGTGATGGTAGAAATATTTCTTCAGAGAAGAATAAGCTCAGAATCACCTGGAAAGCAAATTTTTGAGTACGTGCCTTAAGAGCAGGACAAGTATATACCCATTAACCTTTTTTTAACTAATTCTATAGCATCAGGTATATCTCAATGGTATTATCTTTGTATCAGAATATTTTGTTCTGACAAAATGAGGACAAGGACAATTGAGATGATCTAAATAAATAGGTTAACAGCAGAAACTGGAAATAAATGCAGTGTTTTTTATTTGTTTTCATTAAAAAAAAACGTTTCTTGAGATTTATATCTTTTACATTGAGAGAATAACAAATAGGTGTCTCTCCAGAAGTTTTTATAATCCATTGCTTGAAATTAAATTAACTAAGCAAAAATCTTTCTTTGAAGATGAAACAATTGAGCTACCTCCTGGAATTTAATGCAAAATGTCTGAGATTTTTAATTAGTTTTTCTTCAGCATCTGCAAAAATTTGGAACAGCTAAAATATATAGCAAATAAAATATATTCCTGACATTCTGAGTGTGATATTTTCGTCAGCCTACACTGCAAAGTATTTTGGTGGTACAAAACCCCTGGTCATTATAACCCCTTGCTTTCTCAGTCAGATGGTTTTAAAACCACTAACACATCGTAATTGAAATTTTGAAACTTGCCTGATTCTCATACAGGTTACAGCATGCTTGGAGTTTTTTTTACAGGTTTTTTTTTNGTTGGTTTTGGGGGGGGGTGTTTGTTTTTGTATTTTAACATTTGGTTTGGTTTGGGGTTTTTTCATACAGTTACATGAAATCATGAGGCCTAATTCTTGTAGAGAGAAACAGATGTTTCTCAAAACCTACAAAGTTACTTAAAGGAGTGTCCCGTATTATAGAAAATTTGCCCATCCATTGAAACTATTAAATTGCTGATGAGTTTTCATTCCCCTGCTGAGATAAAAGTGATTTTTTTTTTTTAATGTAACACCTCAGCTACTGAGAGTGAACCCATTCTCTCGGGAATCTTTTCTTGGAAACAGTTGCAGTACAGGAATTTCTAAACTTAGTTCTAGTACTTTGTGAGCAGCAGTGGTGTCTGGTGCAACACCTGTTGTAAGAGGAGAAGTTTCTATCTAGCTCCTTGGCCACAGACACACATCATGTGTGTATAACTAAATTTGAATTTGATTTCAGGAACTGTAGTGTGGACTCCAGAAACAATCTATCCTTTTCCACATACTTTAGTCTCACAGATCTCATGCATCAAAATCTCTTGTAACCAAGTACAACCCACAGCCCTCACTTATTTTTTCCCCCCAGTTGTCACCATAGAAAGTTAATTCTATTGATACACAGTCAGATGGATATGCAGGTTTCAGATTAATTGATGGGCTTCACAGTCCTGATGTGCCTAGAACAGAGACTCCTTCTTAATACAGCAATTACTTCATGGCCAAGTAACCTGACCATAAAAACATTTTCACCAGAAAGCTATTAAGTCAAAACTTTTTTCTGAAATCATTTTATGCTTCACTGGCAGTGGTTCAGTCTAGACATAATCAAACCAACTTTAAATGAATTCTCTCAGGCATAGACAGCAGTCTAATTTCATGAGCAGAGCAAGTTGCACAACCCACTAGAGAAATACAAATGCCTCTGCTGAAATACATTACCAGCACCAGACTAAACCTACTAACTGAACTAAGCAGTTAAACACCACTTATTCAGCTGGAAATGGAGAGGAGCTGATATCACTGTCAGTGTTCCAGATCAGAAAAAAAAAGGGTTGAGGTTGTTATGCCAAATATGAATTTTGATTAGGTTCTCTAAACTGCATGAGAATTTCTGTAGTTTAAGATTCTACTGAGGAAGCTTAGAAATTACCTGAATCATAGTGGAGTTTTTGAAAGAGACTGGAATACAGTATCACTCTGACTGATCGGTGTAATGAAGTACAGATTGTGTGGCTAAGGATCCATATTTTACTGGTTAAAAATCTTTTTTTTTTCCCCTTGAAAAGTAGAAGTCTTCAACCTAATGCTCTTGTGTCAAGGAGTCGTGTATTCTCATTCAGTGGTCAATGGGGAGAAGATTCCCCATGCTTTTGTTTTCCTGGAAACATTATATGTTAAAAGGAGAGGAACACTTCTATCTATCTTTTGATTAGTAAGAGGAAATACAACCACAAAGACAGTTTTATTTGCATAACTTTAATTGAAAATGTGACAGCATAGGAATTATCATGATGATATGTTCTCTCAACTTTGACTATGTTGTGAAAAAGAAGTGAAAAAAGTAAATAACTTCCATAGTGTAAGTGATGATACTTGTACTCTTTTCACATATTCCTGGTTTACCTGCAGTAGTGGGAGCTCTCTGCTGAAGTTACAGAAATGAGCAATATTGTTCTTTGAACGAATACTGCAATAGAAACAAGCTTAAGCTTTAAATAAATATTGTATTGTTATAACCCTATTCAGTGGTTCAACTTCTTGCATTGATAAGAATTTTCTTGTAAACAAACTGGGAGACATCTTGCTGAAATCTGTTCCAGTAGTTTCTTTCTCAATGTTACTGAAAATCCAAAGGCCATTTTCAGAAGATTAAGTCAGAAATTACTGATCTTCAAATGAATATTAGACCTGATCTCACTATGACATAATTATCTACGCTCTCAGAATATTCAGATTGTATTTCTAAACTACATTATACCTACATCAAAGATACTGGTACTGAATGATGATACTGGTATCAGTTGATGTATGAAGTTTGGTGATATAACAATTAACTAAAGAACCTATTCCTGATAGTAATTTTACTAAATAAAAAGCTTTATTTTTTGGACTACATTTTTGCATATGTATGAAAGCTGACTATGAATCCAATGAATGGAATGTACGTTATTTTCAGTTTTACAGGATAGCGTAGCTTTCATCTCCTTTGTTTTTAGAAGAAAAGTAAAAATGCTAGGGGAAAAAAGAGCAAGCAAAGGAGAGAGAGTGTGAGAGAGAGATGAGTTTGGAATTGAAAATGTCTGTTTAAAGTAAATCTCAACAGGAGAATTGGCTTGAATTTCTGCATTTCCTTAAGGAAAAAAAATAATTAGAGTAAATTATAAAACTGGATACGATGGCTTTAGTTGCAAAATATTTATTTATATAACATTTTCTGGCATAAGTAAAGAAGTATAGTGAGGAAAAAATGTTAATTTAAATTATGCCTAAACCAACATAATGTAATTTGTGATCACGAAACTGTGGGCACTGATTGACACATACCAAGACAATCACTTCCCCCTGCTGAAAACTGGGCATGAAATTTTGAAAAAGAAATACTATTCAATGTGGGAGTCATCACCGAGGAAGATCTGTACCTTAACCCTCGCCCCTGGTCAGCATCAGTTTAAGTTGTGGCAATTCCAAAGAAAAAAGTTCCAAGGGGTTATGGGATTGCCCATGTTAATGCCTTATGAATATTCCTGACCCTCCTTTCCCAGTTATCGTTACCACTCCCAGTTTCCGGAATGTTCCCCATTCCTCATTTCCCCATTTGTCCCTACCTTCCCTAACCCGACCTCTGCACCACTTTCTCCTCTGCCCATTGGACCCTGACCTCGACTCCACCTCCTTTCCTGCTTCCCTTTTATAACCTGGACCACCCCACATCCTGATCCTCGTCCATCGACCCCTATAGGTCTGTGTTTGGATTTTTGGGCCTTGTCCCACATTTGTTTTTACCATTATTAAAGTTCTTTATGTTACTATTCGTGGCCATTGCCATTTATTTTTGCCACTCCTACTCTGATATCTGAAGAACCCCAAACCCTAAAAAGCATTGTCGGGGACCACCCTCACCCCCCGACAATCCAAATGGACAGCATTCATTCTCTTAAGTCTTTTTTCCATGATCCATTACTAAGAAATAATGCAGTTGTCAACAAGGTGTGGCCTGCTCCGCAATCTTATGCTTATTCTCACAGAATAAAGTTGAACTCTCTCTAAGGGAATATGAGACACTGTTGCAGCTCCCGAGAATGGAGAGCTTAGAGAGGCCTAGTTCAAACTTCTCTTGTAATCAGAACCATGCTGAGTGAGCATTTTGGTTTATCCAAATCTCTCCAAATTATCTCTCTCTTCTGAGGGAGAGAAGAAGCTGGAAATGAATTATCTCTGTCTAAGCTGTTTCAATTTTTCCTAGGTGTATAAGTTCACACTTCCATTTTCTTCTGTGATGTAGATTTCATGCACAATTTTCCCTATCATAATTATATGTTTTTCTGCTGAAAGAGACTAGGCAGGAAATTTCCAGCCACTTCCATCTGCAGTACAGTACTTAGTGTACTACTGATTGATTTTTACTGTGTTCTGCTTGAGAAGTCTGACTAGTTTAAGACTAAAGAATCTTGAGTAGAAAGAATCTAAGTGATAACGAAAGCAAAACATATACTGGCTGCTGCCAACACCACTAATAGTGGAGGTTAGTCCTGGCTAGAAACAAAAGAATATGTAGCTGAGGCATGTTCTTCTTCAAAGAATAAGGTACTGACTGGGGTAAGATTATACCACAGCAGGTGTAGTACTTGCCATTCAAAACACATTTTTGCATCAGTAAGCTTGTGCATATAAATATGTGTCTATAATATGCTAGCAGTGTGCATTACTAAAAGGTCGGGAAAATCCTCTTTTTTTGCTGTTTTGGGGTTAATTTGGGTTTGGTTTTTTTTAATATAATAGCTAATTTATATTTAATTTTCCTTTGATTTTTATCATCTATGTACTTTTATTTGACTGAAGAAACTTTATAATGCCAAATTTTTTTGAACAATCTTTCCTTATTTTTCTTTCCAATCTTTCCTTTATTTTGTGTCACTTGTGTCAATCCCATGAAAAACACACTGGCTTTTACCATCAGGAGAATTTTTTAAATAATGTGATTATTCTCTGTACATCCTTTTTTGATAGAAAATTTAACATGAACTTATATGCCTAAGTACCAAAATTAGATTATACGATTGACATAGTGAAAGCAGTTATCTCTTCCTAGCTATCATTTTAGTCATCTCTGAAATCTCAAGAGATGTTCAGGTCTTTCACTGCTCAGCTGACAATATCTATGCAAAGAATTTTTTATTTTAGTGCTGCATTTTTACACTGTCTCAAATACTGAAGCTGTTTTGTTTTACTTAAGGAATCAACCATCAAAATACCAGTCAAATAAAAGAATCCAATTTATCCTCACCTGTGACCTAAAATACTGTAACCTTTGGTCACATTAGCTCAAGCAATCCATAAGTAGCTTTTAGCACCACCTAGCTAGCTCCCAGTGTAACATACTTCACCAAAGTTTCATAATTTTCTAAAGGAAATGTTTTGATTTACTTTCTACTAACCTCACATGTCAATTTTTAGCTCCCCATATGAAATTAATCTCATGCACAAAGGCAGAATACTTTCTCTGATGTGGCTCCAGACTCATTTTATATGTGATAAATTAATAGAAAGCAGAAATCAGTCTGGAAGAGCATCAGTAAGGGTATCACACAGGTTTTGTTCTGTGCTGTAGGTACCTGTGGTGGGTGCTGCAATGTAGTCCTTGGAGCACTGGCTGCCACTTCTCTCTGCAGTTGATATCAATGTGACATTCCTTTTAATATGAAATGGATTCTCAGTTTCATTCTGATAGTTATGTAGTATGATAAATTTTGCAATTAAAATAATGGAAACTTAAAAAGCATCATATGTGAAATTGTATTAAAAGTCTTGTCTACATCCCACAGCAATAGAAAACAGTAAGAGCAAAGAAGTTCTCTTTTTAAGCAGTGAGTAGACCAACAGGTATATTTTCTTCAAATATAACTGCATTTACCCTTCCCTTCTTTTCATCTCACTCAAATATCTTTAGAGTGCCTTGAATTTCCTAAAATATTATAGTTCAACCCTCTACATCAGAGGCTGGCAACAGTTTTCTACTCCCAAGGTAAAAAAAACACTGTATTTGTTGAAACTGACTCTTTTAATCTCCAAATCATGCTTTCATTTTGTGCTCGTCTACCATCAAGCAACATGCAACAGGAGCACTTGAATAGCAACTTAAGAAGTAGGAGAAAGATGATTGTAGTAAAAATGAATGCAATCACCTAGCAAACAATTAGATTTAATATTTACTCTGAGTTGATGTAAGATTTGTAATTTTCCAGTAATCCAGTTGGCCCTGCATCATGAAAAGAATGCTATGAAGTCATCTGTTTTCCCTGTTGCATTAAATGATTAAAATACATTAAATAACAGAAAAACAATAAATAGATGTAACCAGACATTTTTCTTCATTTTCATTTTTTCTGTTCACCAGGATTCACACAGGAAAGTACAATTCAGGAAAAGGACCAAAATTTAAATATTAAATAGTTCCAAAATTTAATGGATTTTCCCCAGCAAAATTATTTATACACTCAAAAATGTAGGATTTCTTTCAGTTATGTAAGGTATGTTTTAAACTGTTTAATGTTGCTTAAAACATTTCAACTTGCTTCTCTCAGAAAAAGTAGAAAATCTAAATCAAGGTACTTTTGAGCTATTATGGTAGCTCACTTTGATGGGAATCTCAATTTTCAATAACATGGTTAAGCAGTCAAGATTAATTCAATATATTCTTTTAATGTAATATATATAAATTGGGGGTTTTTTTTCAATGTTAAGTTGCTCTCAAAGAAGCTGGATGAGGTTTTTTGTTTTCTTTTAAATACATATTTCTTTCTCTGTTTCACCTAGAGATATTTCACTATTTCACTTAGAGCCAAAGGTCTACAGTTACTTCTATACTTTAGCTGAATTAAGGCTGACATTAATTTCCAGAAATAGGGAATTTGTCCACATTCAGTAAGTTTAGGGCAGTGCTTTCCCCACCAAGCAGGCTTCACCTGCAAGACATCAAATGTCACCACAGAATACTCTAGTAATCTCAAGTATTCTAGTTGCTTTGAATTGGTCAACCTAACATGGAGAAAAATCCATCTGCTATTTTATTTTTTGTTTCAAATCTACTTTTCCCATTATAGGGATCATTTTCTCCCAGTGGGAGAAATTAATTTCATAATTCAATTCATTAAGATGCATTAACTAATTGTCTCCATTCTCTTGCAGTTAATTAAACTAAATTAAGTCAATTATACTTTTCTATCTTTGTCTTTTCTTTTGCCTAATCTGAATCAGGGAAAGTCAACCTTAGTTGGAAAATGGAAAAGAGAAAGCATTCCCTACAGGAAAAGTGGAGGCCCTACTATCACAGTTTGATGACAGTTTGAAGAGGAAGTCAGGTAAAAGACTTTTAGTTGCATTTACTTATGATAAAGAACAATTGACCAGTGTTTGTTGTGGGTTCATTTTTGTTTCGTTTACTCTGTGTTTTTTTGGTTTTTTTTCCACAACATAGCAACACTTTTCCAAGAAATGGGCATTGATGTTCATTGCAAAATTTTGATATCATACAGCCATGGTATAAAGGTACAGTTATATAGCACTCAGCAGCCAAAATTTAGAAGTCCAATAATCAGTGGATTCCTGCTGAAATGAGAAACAAACAAACAAAATAACGAACAAGCTTTCACACATTTCTTAAAGAATTGTCTATATGAAATTTTCAGATTTTATTAGTTACTGGGAAATAATAAAATCAATTCTTCAAGTTAATCATATACCTCCACTGCCCCTTTTCAATTTTAAAATTTATTACTCCTTATTCTTCTTTTGGTTGGGTTATTTTTCTATCACTATATAGATGTCAGAAAAGTAAATTTGGGAAGGTATTAATGACAATAAAATTTAATGTTTCCATAAGTAGCAATACCTCAGTTAAAAATAAGAGTGTTTCTGGTTTGAGGACATCATTGAGGATGAAAATATAAAGTAAAAAAAACCTTTATTTGGTTTAATTTTCTTTCTTCTTTTTAACTGTGGTTATTCCCACAAACATTTAAAAGGAGCAATACTTGGTTTATTTTAGATTAGTCCAATTAGTCCACAGATGGCCTGTGAATTCTGTGTTTATTTTCCCTTGGTACCAACATACAGCAAGAGAAGACCAAAGACCTAGCAGTATGAAACACTTTCTCTTACACATTTGAATAAAATGATCTCATTTTCAGCCCAGAGCAATTTGCAGTCTGCAGAATTTAATCTGGTGATGACACAGTTTCAGAATTTCACAGACATTTAAAATTTTCTGCTTTTCTAGCATTCTGTCACTTCTTCATTCCCTGCAAAATGCCTTCTCTGTCTTGAAGCTGTACCTTTTGGATGAGGCATAATAGTCACCAACTAAAACATTTCTTATCCCTTTCACAGTGTCCACTTGGAATCAGCTGTGCGAATGTACTTGTAAGGGAGGTCACTGTCACTGAAGAGGTGATATGGGTAAGGGATTCCAGAATTCTGGTTTAGGCAGGTCTATCCTTTTTCCCCTTTTTTTATGTTGCTTTTAGTTTTTCTCCTAACATAGAGCTCCTTTCTTTATATGACTGATACTTCATTTCAGTTCTTCTAAAGGTGATTTACTATAAGAGTTATTACTTTATCATCTGCCTATCTATCTATCTATCTATCTATCTATCTATCTATCTATCTATCTATCTATCTCTACATCTAGATCTACATAAATATATATCTCAACCTCCAAGTATCTGTACCTCTGTGACATTATAATAATGTCTATCATTATATAACCATATCTTACCATAATATAATTATTTTCAACATATTTCTAGATGCAAGTTTCTAAAAGTGCTATTAATCAAGTAAAAGACTCTCAGAAACTTTTCAATTGATTCCCTTTTTTCAGTGTCTCTCTAATTTACCTAAGATGACCTCATGAAACCTGGGACATGAGAAGCTTAATGACTAAGCAAATTAGGAAATATTCATTTGTTAATATAAAATCCATAAGAATTATTTTTTTTACATCATTTCCATTTTGATTCATATCCTGTTTCTTTCAGCTGAAACTTCAAACTGTACATCGGTAGCTAAGAAAGAATGAACTTGTATCCATAATAGGACAAAGAACATGCTTCACTCTTCTATCAGACAGATATTACTGCATTAAACACTAATCAAAGATTTCTACTTCTTAATTTAAGGAATTGATATTTGTCTGGTGCTGTATGTAGTCAGAAAAGGTCTATCAACCAATATTTTAAAATTTCCTTTTGGCTTATATTCAAGAAGGAATATAGGTGTTTTTGGTGTATTTCTGTATCTTCCCTCTTCGAACACTTCATTACTCTTCTGTATATGAGTTACATGTCACAAAACACTCCAGAGTTTATCCTACATTTGCTAAAAAATAATTGACCAGTCTCAACACTGATTGTAACACAAATGTCCCTGTGCTGGAGAGAGTGAGCTAAAATCAAAGGATGGTGAGTCTAACTTGTGTTTATCAAAGTACACAGTATGTTACAGTAGCTGCATTACTAGCTGGTGTGTCAAGATAAGGTTATTCCCTGGAACAGGAGATAGCTGCTCTGATCTTGAAACACTGATTTGAATAAAAAATGTAGCATTTCTCATTCAGTGGTATTGTGTATTGAAACCTTCTGAAAGGCAGTAACAGCGTGTGAAAAATAATAGCTCCAGGCTGTCTTTGCTTCTGCATCTGGGACTCCTTCTGACTGTAATTTTAATTTTACTTTATATCAGAGAGCTGGAATAACCTCTTATTCAGGCAGAAGGTTCCTCTGTAGGTGCACTCTGTGTTCCAGTACTCCAAAAGATATGTTCAATTTGTAAAATACATCTTTTTAAAAACAGCACACGAGCTTACTAGGGATGTTGTTTGTAAAAGCAAGCTGCAAACAATTTATAGACCCACAAGATATTTGATTCCATCCAGGTCTTAATACTTTTTTCCTCTCTTTTAAACAAATACAGATGCAAAAGTTCACATTGTCTTTAAGTGGTACTTTAAAACCTCAAGTGTCTTATTTTTCTATAAATAGTTCTATTTCTCAGAGAAATGTGACTAAAGAATTGGGAAAATCTGAAAATTAATCTTGGTTCTAGCCATGACTACATCATCATTTCATAGATATGACGGTATTTGAGGAGAGCAAAAATTAGAGAGTATATAGATAAATGAACAACAGTAATTATTTGCTGATCTTCCTACATTAATAATCTAAAATAATAATAAACTTCATAAATAACAGTTTTAGAGATGACATGTATGTAAAATTCTGATTAACAGGTAAGAATCTCAAGTACTGTGCAAAACCAAAATAAAGCTCTTGGTTTATATGCTTTATTTTATGAGTGTTTTACTTCACATTATCTATATATTTCTGAACACAAGTCAGAAAAATAACTTTCCTTGAGCAGTATTTGAGGTAGAAGCTATCAGCTTGTGAAGAATATCTTTGGGATATGACTGCTCCATAAAATCCATTCTTGAATTTTTCACTCTGTGGCAAAATTCTTGAGGCTTATTCCTCTTCCCAGAACCTGTAATTCTCTCCCCAAAACTCATAAAATTAAAACTAGATGTGTGTAGCAAAGCTTTTATGATCAAGATCTTTTTATCTTTTTATAGTTAACTGCAGAGTGAAGAACATCGAAGAGTTTACTGAATGAAATAAATGTGAATTTTTTTATTTTCCATTTTCCTGTTTGTTTTTCCTCTTTCCTCCTAATTTTTTTCTTTCCTTTTTCAGTTTTTTTTCTCTTTTTTGTCTTTTTTTTCGGTCTTTTATCCTTGTATTTTCATCTCTCTGTCTTCTTTTTAGAAGAACAATAAAAAACAAGTCCAGATACCCTTCTGTCAATCAGACAGAGAAATAAGTGATAGATTGAGATTTTATTGGACTTTATTTATCAGATGTCTTGATGTAAGATAAAAAGAAGTTATTCCAGCGATTTAATATTGCTGGTGTTTGCACCTAATAAGGACATGGGCATGGGGGAACAGTAGCCTAGTAATTAGTTAATAGCTAAAGTAACTAAATAAAAAAGGAATGAAAAAAGAAGAACAGTCTGTGATGGCAAAGTACAAAGTATATTGCATAAAGTTAAGAAACTAAAAAAGGCATTGGTTGCAATGGCATAAATATATAACCACAATTTGAAGTATTTCAGTTCCAGAAAGAGACTTTATTTAATGATCTTTTTGTTTTTTTGTTCTTCAGTGTTCTTCTTTTGGGGTTTTTTACTTTTTTTTTTTTTTTTNTGGGGAGGAAGGGAACTGGAGGATAGACCTGATTGAAAAATGTTACAAATACAAATATTAAGGAAAAAAAAATCCACCCCCACCAAAAAAATCAACAACCAAAAAACTATAACAAAAAAAAAAAAAAACCAAACCTGCAAAAAATTAAAAAATTAACAAACAAAAACCACAAAAACTCCCCAAAATCCCCGAACCAACAAACCCCCCCAAAACAACAAACTACAAACGTTACTTATTCCTTATTTCTGTACATCTACAAAATATGGAAGTCTTGCAGGTCTTTAGTTCCACATTGCATCTCACTGAAACATGAATTATATTTCTAAACACTATATACCTGAAAAGAAAACAGCAGTAAAACTAGGTAATGGACTGTTTTACCCATCATTCTTGATATCACAGTTGAAATGTCCTTGGAGAGTAACAGACATCCTTTTTGATCACCGTGATGTTTTTATCCTGCTCTATGACCAAATCATATAATGAACTGCATATTAAAGCACAGGCTCAGGTGTTTATTAATCTCCATCTCAAAACTTCTTCTGTATTGTTTTGTGAGAGATCCTGGATGAAAATATTGTCAGAGCAACCATGAACAGGAATGGAAGTAATGTGTTTTAGTTCTTGGTTTTGTTAATAAAGAGAAACTAGATGCTTTCTGAATTTTGTAAACCCCATGAAATCTGCTCTGCTTACTAAAGCCATTGACTGTATCCACATATAGAAATAGCTCATGGGAAGCCTAATGCCAGTCTGTCTCTTTCAAACATCAGATTCCTGAGAACTAAAATCTCCTGGATCAATTTAGCCTATATTTAATTAATGTGCCACACCATGGGCTCACTATCATAAGAAGACTGAAAAAAATATACCACTGGATTTAGTGCTTTCCACCTATATTAATTTAGCAAATTAATGACTGTGAAATAGCCCCAAATGCAAAACACAGAGCTCTCAGAGACATTACTAAATTAGGTGTATTTTTTGCAATTGCTTAAAAAAAAAAATTAAAAGAGAAATTAAGTGTGTTGGTGCAGAACATACAGAAAACAAACAGCACAGGAAAGTAATGAAAAATGTAGATTAATCAGGGACATTACAGGCTTTTTAATCATCTTGCTTATTAAGGACACTAAAAAATGGAGGCAGTATTAGTGTAAAAGACGAAATATGGACAATTACAGAAATTAAGGTAACCATAATTGCCTGTGACTGCTTGGCAGCTGCATTCTGCGTGGTAGTGGTTATCATGGAGTTTCGACCACTATGTGAGTAAAGGTAGCAATCACACAAATTAGCAGCCGTAATTAATGAAATTCCAACTTGACTGTTGGAGATAAGTATTACTTCTCTCATCCACAGGGCACAGATAAAATACTGTGAACCTGAGAATTTTAGGTGTTTAGAATACATGCTTAAGTTGATGGGAAAAAGTGGGTTTTATTTTTGAGGTTTATGCAAATTTAATTTATGTAATTATACTCCTGGCGCAAATTCCCTTCCAGATTAGGAGAAATTAACTTTGTGTGCCAGTATCCTTAAATGTCAGAAAGGGATACATACTTTCTTAAAGGACATAAGGCAGGCAGACGGAGAGAAACTTCACTTTAGGTTACATCTAAATTGAAAAGTAACCAAATTCAACAATTTTTTTGCCAATAAAGTCATCGCTATTATGAAATTTCAAGCTAATACAGGATAAAGCCCAAACTTCAAAAAGTTTGCTTTGGCAGGGAATGGTCTAAACCTTTAAATCTAGATAGTATGAAATAATTAATAGCCGTAAATACTCAATACTTATTACGCAAATAGAGTAGAATAGCCATAGAATGGCTTGGGTTGAACGGAGCCTCAGATACAATCTGGTTGCAATCCTGTTGCCATGGGCAGGGACACCTTCCACTAGATGAGATTGTGCAGAGCTTCAACACTTCAAGGCATGGGGCACCTACAATTAGTCTGAGCAATCCGTTCCAATGTCTTCACCACACTCTAAGTAAAGATTGTCTTCCTAAAATCTAATCTAGACCTTTCAGTTTAAAACCATTACCCCTTGTTCTATTACTACACTCCCTGATAAAATGTCCCTTCTTACCTTCCACAGCAGTTTTTGGGGCTGTGGTTTGGATTTGTGCTGGTAACTGTTGTTAACACAAGGATGTTTTCACTCTTATTAAGCAGCACTTGCACAGATTCATTCCATCGCACCCACAAGGAGTTGGGACAGGACACAAGTGGGACAGCTGAACCCAACTACCCCAACAGATATCCTATGCCATATGATGTCATGCTCAGCGCATAAGGCTGGGAAAAAAGAAGGCAGGAGGGGACATTTGCAGTGTCATCCCAAGATGCTGTTACAAAACATAGAGCCCTTCTTTTCAACTCCTGTCCATGGGAAGTAGTGAATGAATTCTTCCTTTTTCTTTGCTTCCCTGTATGGCTTCTCTTTACCTGTTAAAATGTCCTTACCTCAACCCACTTTGAGTTTTCTCACTTTTTCACTCCACATTCTCTCCTTCATCTCACTGGAGGATGTGTGAGGCTGAATTGTTGGCCAAGGTAAAATCACAACACTATACAAAGTAATTTAATTTAAACAGTCTTTCATTTATCACAATGCCTTCCAGCCAACAAAAATACAGGCATGGTAAAAGAAGCTTAGGTTAAATAAGATCATTTATTGTTTCACCAAGGAGTTTCTGCTAACAGCGGATCTCTCCATGTTTAATAAAAAAGAAAAAGCTGCCTTAAAATATTTCTCAGTTCTCTTCCAAATTTGCAAATCAGTTTTCTGCCTATGGTTCTTTTTTGCCTTTCTCCATTTATGTCTAAAAGATTTAATCCCCAGCATACCAATTTACTGTTACCTGCTGGGGCAAACTGTGGAGTGCCTAAGGGTTGCAGTTTCCTAATCAACCATGTCAGGGGATCTCCTGGACCACTTCACTCCTTCAGTTCAGTCTGTGGTGTCTTTTGCATGGAAGCCAAGGGAAGAGGGGGAAGGGAATGAAAGGAGGAGGAGGAAAGCAAGGAGGGGAATCTGGATGCTGCTAGATACATTCATATTCAGAAAGTGCTCCTGGGAACAGATGCCAAGAAATGTTCATAGCCATAATCCAAGAAAGTCTGAAGCTTTTGTCCTTGGGTGGTCTTTAGTGGGGAGAGCTAGTTTGTTGCTTGGTTGGAATTTTTAGCTGTTCTATTGTTTTTGTATAAAATAATATTAACTGATTATTTTTCTCTGATACTTATGCAAACTTCGGGACCGGATTCTTACTCTATCTTTCTTTCTAGAACTATGTAAATAAAGTTATTAATTCAGGAAAGATAGCATAGAAATCAGGAATAAAAGCAGAGAAAGCAATATTGTAATTTTAAATCTTAATAATATTGTTCATGAGTTTCCATTCATTCATAATATCTCTGTTAGATATGTCACTGTTGTATTACACATATCTGAAGTTTAAGAAGGTGTGCTAAAGACAGAATCTGGAGAATTTTCAATATAAAATAAATGAACTTAAGGTTTTGGCAGATGATCATAAAACAGGATAAGACAATCA
Organism: Turdus rufiventris; assembly: GCA_013186435.1. NCBI lineage: Eukaryota > Metazoa > Chordata > Aves > Passeriformes > Turdidae > Turdus > Turdus rufiventris. The sequence goes on from PYHW01010334.1 coordinate 2,349,719, forward strand.
GTGCACAGACTGGCAGTTTTGGTTTTGTATCTCATAATCATAACCCTATTTAATTGCAGCTTACTTCTTTCATATGCAAGCTGTAGATGTCCAAAACAAGTACCAAGCACTTGAATAATGCTTTAAAGCATGATGTCTTCATTCTCCATTCTTACATAGCTGCAAACATATGAGCAGGGAAATGGAATTTCTCTGAACTTGAGCACACAAATTTGCCTTTAAGCAATAAGAAATTTAATCTTATATAGCTAGTTTTTCCCAATATCCCACAGGATTTTGTCAGAGGTGCCTTCCCAATCATACAGGTTTATGTGATTCTACAATGAATAGAAAATATTGAATTGTTTTTGAATTAGGACGATTATATGGTTGCATAGCATTTGAATTAGACCTGATTATAATTAGGAAAGCCTCCTTGGAAAGAGAGATATCCTCATAACATTAGTAGAAGTAACAGGAATAGTAGTAGTACAGTAATTTCACAACCATAAGGTGCACCGGACTATAAGGCGCACCCCCGGGAGTCAGCAAACTTCACAACTTTGTGCATCATATAAGGCACACCAGACTATAAGGCGCACTTTTTCCCCCCGCGAAGATCTGCACCACGCGCAACAAAGTAACTAATTAGTAACGGAATCCCACAATCATGGAGTTTACTGGGCTTGGGAGAAAATTTAAGTCAAAAGGGTGCATCTTATAGTTGTGAAATTACTGTAATAATAACAGCAGTAATATTAATAGTAATAGCAATAATAATAATAATAGTGTGGAAAAATCTATAATTTAGTGAAATCCCTTAAATACCTCTAAAACTGGACGCTGGCACAAAATATCAGAAGAAAAGTTTGGAGTGGTGAAACTAAAACAACTTCACAATTCCCACTTTCAATTCTTTGAGATACTCTGGTTATTACTCAGCTACAGCTAGGTGAAAAGCAAATGTCATTACAGTGAAAACACAGGGTAAGCACCCCGGTATTGTGCACAATATTGTGCACTGTGTCATGCATCTTGTATGAGTATGTGTGCCACAATACCTATGGTATAGGTTTTGTCCTTCCTCCAACAGATAAATTCCCAAATTTATCTTTTTCACTTCTATATAAAGACACCCCCATTCAGGCTTTACTAGGGTCCAGTCATGACAGTCTGGAAGTAAAAATGTGCTATTTCATCTTACTTTCTAGGTAATTTGCCAAGACAGCTAGCAGTGTTTAAACTTGCTCAGGTTTCCATATCGGTGAACAGATGGTGTAAATCCACCCTGAGATGCAGAATCTGCATCGTCCCTCTTTCTCAGACAGCTTATCACGTATTAGTTTCCATGGAAGACTCTGTAGCTAAGGACACACTGTGATAGGCACTATACAAGCACCACAAATTGAGAGTTTTTGTCCAGGGAGCTTAAATTTAAGTTTGAAATGAGAGACAGCAGGTGGATAAGACAGATGGAGAGGAAACAGAGAAATAGCAGTAAGACAGCTGTAACCAGTGCAATAAGCAGTGGTCACACCAGCTGGCTAATCACTGACAAGTGGTTTCTATAACTGCCACAAAGACAAGTTCGAAGGAAGCATTTAAAGTAGAAGTAAGGATTTTTGAAAGTTGTTTCCACACATAAGTAGGAACAGGAAAAAATGACATTGTTTGTGTGAAAAATACAACAAACAGGCAATCAGAAGCTGGGATTCCAACCTGCGTGGCAGTGGAAATCTTCACCCTCAATGTGTATATACAACAGCAGATGAGGTGGGAATAATCCTTGGAGGTTTCAAAAGTGATAAGAACTTGCTGAAAATGAGAGCTCCAATAAAGAGGATTAGTATTAGCTCTTTGAGGCAATGAACACCACAGTGATGTGTATAAACACACCTAGAAATATTTTAGATTTGTTTAAGAGACAATTTTAAATATGAGTTAGAAAGAGGAGTCAAAATTTCCTTGTTTACAGGGATACATAAAGAACTCAGCAACACCAATTTCAATAGCAGAGATTGGGAGGTTGAATGGGACTTGGAAAAGTATGTTTATGTTTGACAGGTCTGCATTTTTACCTGAAAAATAGAAGTCAGAATGCTTTTTCCTGTTGGAACACATGGACCTCTGTGTACTTCCAATGTTCCCCATACAGAGGATCTATGTAGAGTCTTGATATCTGATGTCCTGCAGAGATGGATGGCTCTAAGGAAACTTCACCTTCTCTTTCTATCAGCATCCAAAAATTATCTGTAGTTAAGAACTTATTTGAAGCAGGTTTTCTATTTAAGAACATAGGTTTTCATTTTTGGTGCTTTATGCTCATCCTTGAAGCTTGTATCTCTTTCTGTGCATCTCTCCTCTTCACAGATGGTTCCAACAGCTTGAGCTCGCCTCTTTGCAGATGATGCCAGATGCTCCCTCTCTGACAGGCAGCTTAATTCCCTCTCGCCCACGTACACAGAAACAGGTGATATCAGATGCCCCCTCAACTCCAGGTCTCAGCAAAGTGAGTGCCAACACACAAACACACACACACACACACGCACGCACACACACACACAAGCAATATAGTAGATCTGAACATAGTAAACAAATGAAGCCAGAGATACCAGATATGTTTTCATGAGTTATGACTTGCTAGAAGAACTTAATCTTTCAGTGGTGACTCCAATGTCTAATCAATATTTATTCTTCTCTTTGCAACAATTTCTTCTCCTTTGTAAATCAGCTGTAAATCGATTAAAATTTAATACCTGAGATTTAAGGGGCTAGTATAAGGTAGTTTGGTTTATATATGCATCACAGTTTTGTAATATGGCCAGTTGTAAGGTAAACATTAATTCCATTTATATTTTGGATCTATTGGATATATTTATCCTACAGTTACTGGAAAAATAATGAAGCCACCTTTTGTTTTGATTAAACAAATTGTGTACATAAAACATTTTCTCAGGGGGGGATATGTATGTGTATATATATATATATATACTATAAAAAAAAAAGTTCTACTTCAGGAATGCTACAAAGTTAAATATTTTATTTCTAGCTGACATTTAGTGCCCACTACAACATATTGGCATCATATCTACCCTTATTATGAAAAAAAAAAAAAAAAGTAGCTGAAGGGTGCTAAGGAAAGATCTTCCTCTGCTGTTTATATTATATCCTTCAAACATTTTGCATATGTCAAACTTTTGATACCACTTTTTCTCAAACTTTTAGGCAGAGACAACTGATACTCTGAAACATATTAAATGATAACATTGGTTATTTTGTCATCTTTTTCCACCTTGTTCTGTAGATGGTCCTACTTCTTCCCAGGATTAGCTATACAGAAAAATAAAAGAAGCTTTAGATTGGGAGACTAGAAGAAACCTGTTCGGTTCTACACAGTTGTGAGGGTCTAAACATGAACTTAAGATTGCAGGACTGAGGGAATTATGTTCTGACATTAAAAGCTTTAAGTGACCCAAATCTATCATTGCAGGGTTTACTGCAGGGTTGGGATGACTGATTAAATGACTCAGCTGACACTCACAGAATTCTAGAGGTTTGTAGGAAAATTCTTTAATTTTTTTTGAGTTTCTGCACTGTTTAAAGACAATTCCTGAATACAGGACTTGGTCTGGTCTATAATGAGTAATTGTCTGTATCAGTATCCCAGAAAACAGAACTTAGTCAAATAAAACCAAACAAATATCAAATTATCAAATTCTACCAAAAATGTGCTAATGTTCTGTGAAACTTTTTGAAGATAATACTTCAATATGGAGAGATATGAACAAGGTGTTTATATTCTCTGGCTTTGGTAAGAAAGCATTTTTCTAAGTCTTTCCAGCATTCTGGACAACCTATAACATTATAGGAGGGTGCATCTTAGAAGAGTATTTGGTGACCCACTCTTTCCATGGGTCAACAGGTCCTGCCAGGAGACTGCTCCAGCACAGGCTTCCCAGAGGGTCACAGATCTCTTAGGGCATCTGCTTGTTGTGGTGTGGGGTCCCTCACAGGCTGGAGGTGGAACTCTGCTCACCCTGGACCTCCACAGGCTGCAGGGGCATAGCTGATCTCACTGTGGTCTTCACTACAGGCTGCAGGGCAGTCTCTGCTCCAGCACCTGGATCACCTCCTCTGGCTCTGTCTTCACTGACCTTGGTGTCTGCAGAGCTATTTCTCTCACATATTCTGACTCCTGTCTTCTCCAGCTGCAATGCTGTTGCACAGAGGGGATTTTTTTCCCATAGAACCTAGGCCTGTAGACTTCTCACTACCAAAACATTTCCATGTAAGCTTGTTATGATCTGTAAAAGAACTGCCTAGAAAGAAGTGCCTTGGAATACAAAAAGCAATGCTGAGGCAGATGAAATAAAATGATAGAGAAAGAAATAGTATTAGAGTGCCAAAGAACAGACATAAACTTAGAGCTGGTCCAAATCAAAATAATACATTCCTAATATGCCTGCCCAAGTGACTGCTGGTTTTCAATCTGTTTCCTTCTTGCTTTATGATGACAGTAATTTTGACTTATTTTTCAATATTATATCTGTTCTTATGGAGTAAAAGTGCCTAGTGCAGGAAAGTGGTACTCTCATGTTTTGCTAGATCATGAAAGGAACTATCTGGAATAAATCCAATTGGTACTCTTGAACTTAGATAAAAAGTTATCTAAAAATTATACAATTAATTAGGTCTTCCTTTTTCAGAGAAAATTATTGGTTTAGAAAGTGTCCTAGGGCTTTCTTGAATGCTTTGGACGATCCAAGCACACAGCTAGTTAGGCATATCATCAGAGACTTTATACTATATCTAATATATTTTGAATACATAGGGAATGCCTACCTCAAGATTTGATGTGCTTTTGCAGACCACCTGAGGATATGCAAGAGTTTAACCATGTCAGACCTTTAACATGCAATTTCTGAGATATCTTTCAAAGTTTTTTGTTCTAGTTATTTTGATCTATACACTAAGGTTGTAGTGAGCATAGAAGCACTGCAAGCCATTGTTTTAGCATCGGGATATTTCAGAGTATCTTCCTGTCAGAGATTATAGACTCCACTAAGTCTTTTTCAACAAAACAGCATGTTCAATAGCAAACATTAATTCATCTCTAAATCTTTAGATTCCATGACCAAAGGATTCAGATTACAATTTAAATGTCTGGATTCTTCTTTAATCTATTGCATACACATCAAATTCAAAAATATTATGCAGAATTATCTCTCCTTGGTTTAGTCAAACTTATCAGTGTTGTTCCCCATGAGGTTTTGAAAATAGCTATTTCAGTGCCTGACAGCATGAAAGTCTCCAGAAATGATCTGAAAGATAATCATCAACTTAATGTCAAAAATAAAGACTCTTGATCACTGGAGATATTTTAGAGCAGGCTGGATTTTTGACTTCCTTTCTTGTTCCAAAATAGCTTAGATCTCAATTTAATAAATTCACCTCTCCTGCAAGTGAACCTACTTCTCAAAATGCTAAACATGCATTAAGTGACTCATAAAGTTTTGTTACTGTTGATGAAGCTTTTATTTGTAAATCATCAACCTGAGGGTATTGTAATTTAATAAAGATTGAATTTTTTTTCCCCAGTTTGATGGTTTTTCAATGACTGGAATATGAGACATGGTAGTGGTTTGTCATAGCTACTCTTTGTGCTCACAGTTGAGGAATACACTCAGTGCAGGTAGCTGTGTGTGCAAGCCACAGGTTGAGCAGGGGATGGGCAGGAGCCCCGGGCAAGAGGCTGGGAAATGTTGATCCTCTGCATAACAAAGGGCACGGGGACCTGTGTCCCGGCCAGGTGACAGGACACTGGGAGACTCAACAGGAGCTGATGACCCCCAGACTTTGCTGTGCTTAGACTGAGGGCATAAAAACCCAGTGATTCCTTTGTTCTGGGTCCCTCTTTGCAGACACTATCCTGAGATTTTGTTTTTTGTTTGTTTGTTTTATTAAATTATTTCACCACGATTAAATTGTTTTAAGAATCTGGATATCTGAGACTGCTGTGGGAAAGCTGGGGTGGAGCTGGTGAGGAAATTTGGTCTGACTATGTGAGTGTGGGGGATGTGGCTGCAGAGAGGCTTCTGTCCCAGCTCAGGTGGTCTAAGTGTGACTGCCAGGCTCCTGGATGGTCAGACATGGAAGGTTCCTTAACACCCACCACATCTGACACACTTTGGATTCTTAGAAGAATTATCCAAGATGTGAATCTTCTTGGAAACTATGAGTATACAAAAACTTTCTCTTGGTTACTCATTATGTTAGATAAATATCTTTAAACCTAATAGCGCAAATGTTGGTAATTTCATAAAAACTGTAGGCAAATATTCGAGGACATAATCACCATCCTGTAAAGACTAAAACTTGGAAATGTTGAGGATCTGCAGAAGAAAAGGGGGACAATGGGAAGTAATGATAATAACCTATGAGAAACCAGCAAATGGAGAAAGGCTGCAAACGTGAGCTGCTGTTCACAGAAAGGATACAGATAAAATCCAGTGAACAAACAATTATGTTGTTATGACAGAGACATTACCACGGGGTGGGAAAGAGAACTATATCTATTTCCCTTTGGGTTGGTTTAATGTAAATCTTCACAGTCAGTTATGGTCTGATACATTTCAAATGAGATGGTTTTGCTGTCTTTACTGAAATGCAGTGTATATAAATACAGAAGAAGTAATGTTTCTCAATCACCTTTATATTATTTTCTTTCAAGTGCTTTGTTTCTTTAAGACTCAGTGTATTTTGGAGAAGTTTACCTCAGCTTTTAGTCCTTAGTAGACCTGTACCAGAGCGGCAGAGCCTGTCTAGAGAGGAAAATCAATAAAGTACTTAGAACAATGACAATTTCTAGAATCTGTATATAATGAGTATGACAGTGCAACTTCCTCTATCTTATACTCTTTTTGATCAACAGATTGGCTGAAAAGCTCTGAATTGCAATATTGACTTATTGAAATTGGAGCAGCTGACTAAGGTTCATGTTCAAACGTAACACTGCAAAAGAAAGTTCAGTTCTCTGTACAACTTTTTCAAGCCTATTTCCTTAGGAACTCTGGTTGAAAACTTGACGAAATGTCAAGTCTTCACAGGTTTGCCCTTAATGAGCAAAACTTCAATTATACTTCAAGGCATTCTACTTCTTTGAGGCTTTTTTTTCCCCCCTTTCTTGAAACTCTCAGTCTCCAGCTGTTAAAGTGTTTCAGAGACCTGGGAGGTATTATTGATTTTCCTTTGCCAAAAAAACCCCAACAAAACTCCAAAACAAAAAAGAAAAAGAAAAAAGAAGAAAAACTAAGGGAAAAAAAAAAAAAACAAAACACAAAATCTAGGCAAGGTGTGAAAACCAGACTGCTGTACTGCTACATTTTTTGCTTCTAATTTCTTTATGTCCTAAATCCAGGTAACTCTTTCTAATGTGTTTTCTGTACAAATATTGAAAATTTATAGATTCTACCTTCCTTTCAATGTCACAGATATGTATCAGGAATAACAGTAATAAAGTTGAGGGGCTTGTCTGGGTTTATATTGATAGAAAGGAGAAGAGAGCTTGTCTGTGGTCCAATTCACTGATTGCATAGATTTAAACATCTGTTTCATACTTTTTCTCAAACCTGAAATTTCCTGATGACAGTAATTAGGCAAATAAATTCTGTTCTTTTATTCAACATAATAGAACACTACTTTCACCTCCTTACTATTTGACACACATAACTGTTAGCTATGAAAAGTTATATGTTTTTTTAGAGACTTTGGGTTTTTTATCAATTTCAAATTTTAATATATCTGTATAATAGTGTATCATGCATAAGAAAATAGAAAATAAACATAAAATACAATACAATTACAGTAACTTTTCTTCCACATTGACTATAACTGTTTTTAAGGAGGAATTTTAAGTGGCTTCTCAAAATATTTCAAATGATTATTCAACATCTTAGGAAATGTATAGCCACAATGACATTTGATCTTACAGTGATTAGAAATTTCAAATGTTAAATGTATCTGAATTAAGTTCATATCAACTTTTAGTATTAGAAGTGTGAAGGTGGGAAAATATGATCTGAGACATGTTTCTCACTAGAGCTACTTCAGGTGTAAGGGAAGAAATGTAAAGAAAAATAGAGCACAGCACTAAATCAGTAAAGATTGGTTAAGATTTAGTTGCATAACAGAGAGTATTAAATGTAAAATATATTTAATGGTATCTGTGGATATAATCTGTATTGTTAATGCACCAGATAAACTGGCTAGGGGGAAGGGACTATTCTTAACCTCCAAATAAGGAATATATGAATAGTCCATCCTCTTAGTGGTTGCTGTGTGACATGATGTTTGCAAGTCTTTTTAGCTCTACCTGGATTTAGAGAATTAGAGAAAATCAAAGCAATTAGAAAAGTACATTCATAATTATTGCAGTTTTAGAAGATGATAGGTGTAAAGAAATGGGGTTTATGGGTTTTATAAGGAGAGTATGGCAACTTATATAATTATTTCCCGACTTTCTGCAGACATTCTGTAAAAATATTAACTTAACCATTCCAAAGGTGTTAAACAAAGAAAATAAAAGTACTTTCATTGTGTACAGCATGGTGTTCAGCTCTAAATGTAACAAGGCATTGTCCAGTACAACTGCTGTAGTTATATGGGAAACAACCCCATATAGAGAGTGTTTTCATCCCAAAGTATACTCAAATGTGTCGATTGAGAAGATTTAAATGACAACACCTCCTACTTTTGATGTTGATTTTGATTTAAAAACCCATTAAGAATTTTTGAAATTATCTTTCTTTTTTAAAAAAAGGAAATCTTCCAGCTATTGTCTAATAAATTATAATATTGATTATTGATTTGCTCTTTGTAAAAATACATTATAAACAAAAGAAAGACGTTTATTAATTCTTATCTAGATTTATACAAAATTCTCAACATTATAGTGGTTGTTCTTTCAATATTACATTATTTAAGTTTTTTCAGGTTCATATTTATCACTCTTAACAAGCTTTACATAAAAATAATTTTTTATTTTTGAACTTCCAGATCTCAAGTCCTATTGTTATTGCTTCTCCCCAGACTGCTTGAAGAGAGAAGACAAATTTGACCCTTAAAGTACAGCAGGCCAGACATGAAATTCAGGTACTGTTCAGCTGTCTATCATTTCAATGAATAGTTTACCATGTCAATTATTCTAATGCAAGCAAGGTGGCTCTAAGTTTACCATCAATATTATGTCTCTAAGGGCTTTTTAAGTTAAAAGGCATTGACTGCAGACATTAAAAGAAGAAAAAAACCCAAAACTTCCATGCTGTAGAAAACTAGAAAAACTTCTTCAGGTTCTCAGCTGGTATTTGCTTTCTCACAGTGGGATACAAGAATGCTACGCAAGGGATAATTTTCTAGGATAGTCCTGTGCTTTGGCAGAAATGGTGGCATATTTTGCTCTTTAGAATGTTAGGTCATTTATGCAAGTTTCTCTCTATATATTCTAATCTTTATCATATATGATGAGAATAAAAAAAAAGTGTGCAATAGAATAAGATACAAAGAAAAATAGCATTCCATAAATAGTTAGAGTTTTCTTGATAAAAACTGAAGAGGATTCAAACTCTAAGGCATGCTCTAAATTTTTGGTTATAAGGGTTGGAAATGAGACCAAAGGAACCAAAAGTTTGGATAGCATAAGATGATGCAAGACTCCCAGAATATTGTTTTACTTGACCTGTATATGCTACCCTGCTATAAAAATTGTTTGAAATAGGGCTAAGGCGGCGAGGTTTTTTTGGGAAGTGTGGAGTCCAGAAGACATATCTTGTGTTGTTTCTTCCAAAACTCCTGTCAGGCAAAATACTTGTCAAAGAGGAAAGAAACTGGGAGATTGGTATTTTTAAATTATTATTATTATTATTATTATTATTATTATTATTATTATTATTATTATTATTATTATTTTGGTTGGTTTTTTTGTTTGTTTGTTTGTTTCTTTTAGGTTTGGTTGAGGTTTTGATTTTTGGGGTTTTTTTGGGGTGGGGGTGGGTTTTGTGGTCTGGGGTTTTGGGAGGCGGATGTATTTTCTTGGAGCTTAATAAACATATATACCCTCAACTTCTTCAATTTAAGCAGTAGGAAGGTAATTACAAAAGCAAAGCCTGAGGAATAATTCTTCATATTTATACCTGCTTTTGTTTATTAAATTCCCAGAAAATCCCGTGTAAAGGAGAAACCTCACTGATTGCAGGTTTTAATTTTTTTGGTGATTTTTCAAATAATTAAAACCAGCTGAAAATGTAAATTGATCATTAGGTTAACATTAATATAAATTTCTCAGTCATATTCAAACTAATTGATATGCAACTAATAATGAGTTATAGCAACACTGGTGCCAATTATTGTAAGGAATTAGCACAGTGAGTTAGTCTTACAAAAAGGTAATTTTTCATTACTTCTGTTGAGCACAAGCAAAGCAATGTGTTGAGTCAGTTTTTAACATCACTCATTATCTGGAAGAAAACAGAAGCAACGTATTAATTAAACTTATGTACATGCTCAAGCCTATTGTTAACATTTAGAAGGGAATAAAAAGCGACACAAATTTCAAGCATACTGTTTTATATAAAATAATTGCTAATATTAATATTCTTTTTAAATAATTGGAAGAATTAGTGAAAATTCAACTGTTAATGTAGAATAGGAAACAAACTGGGACATAAAAAAGACTTGTCTTCATAAGATACTTTAGAGAGGAAGGGACCTCAGGATATTTCTAGGCCCTGTTCAAATGAGGGTCAATTCTGAGACCTAACCAGGCTGATTAGATTTGTGTCTAGTCAAACCTTGCTAGTCAGCAAGGACAGAAATTGTATAGCCTCTTTGGGAAACCCATTCCTGTGTTAGTCACTCCTCATGATGAAAAGTTTTTTCCTTAATTTCAGTCTAACACCTTCCTTTTCATAGTTGCTCTCATAATCTCTTATTTTTAAGGTCTCCATCTCTCAACTCTTGGGGTTCAAGTCTCATCAAAACAGCTTTTTGGCTCTGAGAAACATTGTCTTGTGACAGGAGGTAGTCTTTGGTCAAGAGTCAAAGTTCCTCAGTTGCTGCTCTTCCTAGCAATGGTAATGGCTGAACTTCTGCAGCTAAGGCTAAGAATTTGTTTCATTTGCAGGACTTTGTTATTCATTTCTACTTTCTGTGGTGTCAGAGTAGAGAGCAGTGAACCTCACTTGCTTAAGCACATCCTACCTCCCACTATGCAGCAGGGTATGACATTTCTTAACACTCTGTCAGGCTCATGAGCACTAGATTATGAACCACAAATTAATCCCAGTTGTCATCATCCTTCAGCTGCTCATACATCAGACCAAGCATTCCATTTGCTCCTTAAAAGCAGATATTTGGCAGTCACCTCTTACCTGTTTTTGCAATGAAGTAGAAAAGAGAAGACTTTTAACTGTTTCTCATCATTGACATAGATTCTGCTGAAATTCCTGCTGAATTCTGACTAAAAATCCAGCTCCAATAAAAGAAATTACTTATGTCAACAGTATCCTAAATTCCTCCAAAACCGGACAGAGGGACAAAGAGTAGGCATTCAACCCAGATTATTTGTGCACAAATATAATATATTTTATTCTTATTAAGCAGAATTTTTTTTGCTAATTCAGTCCAAGTTAAATAAACTTCAAAAAACTTCAGAATGTTTTATTTTAGCCCCAGTAAGTCCTGTATTCATTTCCCCCCTGCCCCCCCCCCCAATACTTCTAATTGTATTAAAGAAGTAATAATCCTACAACTTTGTAGTTGAACCATACTTACATATGTGCCAGATATGAGTGTTGCTCATTGTCTCCTAACTATTAGATTTAATTTTTTCTGTAGATGCAAAAGAACAATTCTGGTATAACATTACTAACAAAAGTATATCTTCTTTCAGTTATTCTGTTGAAGTATGTACATACTTGGAGAGACTGCAGTACACCAGGAGGAATTTTGTGGAACTTTTGTGGAAGTCTGTGAAAGTGGTCCTAATTTTAGCTTAAAAGAGTGTGAAAGATATTTCACACAGAAGATAAATGAACAATAAATTAAACAAGGGACTTATCTGGTTTAGGAATTCAAATTTAACCATGAGATTGTTATTGGTAAAAGGAAGGAAGGATTTACAAGTTCAGGGAAAAACATTTCCTTTAAGCATAAGATTACAGACTGAAGAAAGAAGTATCTAATATATATTAGTATTTTAAAAGAGATGATCTGTAATGTATTTTTGAGAAGTAGTACTGCTACTAGTCGTAAAGCTATGCATTAGGAAGTTCAACACAGCATGAATAATTTTCTGCAACTTAAGCTAGTTAAGGCTTCTTTGGCATAGGGATAGATTAGATATGATTTCTCCAGCTTTCTGCCTCAAATGTCTTATGTATGTGTTAATCACTTTTGCTTAAATTAGGGTGTCATGACAGTGCCCACAGATACCATCTATTGACCAATCCATTCAAACTACTTTGTCTTCTGAAATTTTCCTGAGAAAATTAAATAACCATCAAAAGAACAGTGTCATTTCCATCAATGCCTTTCTGCCTCTTAGGAGTATTGGAATTGGGTTATTCCAATGTCATTCCAATTATTCTTTCTTCGTAAGAGGGCTATCCCAAACAATTTGCCTAGAAAGTGAAATCTTCTTATTTCATTAAATTGTCTTTCCACATTATGTTGCTGTCAAAAGATGATGATGTATATAAGCCATCAAACATGGCAAATTTGTTTTCATTAGGATGCTTTTCAATTGTGTCTGTGTGTTGTTTCATAATCTTCTTACATTTAACCACTAGGAATTGCAGGGAGATGAGAGGAGCACAGATCGCCTGCTTGCTTTTTATTTCTCCTCCTGAGATTTCACTACTGCTTCCAGCCCATTTAACATAATCTTTGCACAAACAAATCTCCTCTTTTGTCTTACTAAGCCTTATCTATCAAGCCCATTTCAAGAGTTTGGATATGAATAATATAATGATATGAATGTTAAGATTTTATAAGCTATATGCAGAAGAAGAATACTAATGTGTCTTATTAGACATATTAGAAAACCAGCGACATATTGATATTTTATATTCCAAGGGTAAGATGATTTATTGATATCTAAACTTATGCCCAGAATGTATTAGAAACTTAAACGATCCCACATATGAAAAAATTGTTTTTATACAGTCAGAATTATAAAACAGTATAAAGAGCAGATAAGCAAGTAGAAAGTTAAAAATTACCTAGTGTTAAGAAAATGCATTATGGATGTTTTAAAATTTTGAATACCGTTGTTTTAAAACAATATTAATGCTTATTTGTGATCTTATAAATATTTTAACATATACAGTGCTCAGAATAATAGCTGTATTTTATGAATTAAAAAAGGCCAAAGCATGTAAAAAAATAAATTATTAAATATGAAAATAATAAATGTAGGGTTTTTTTAAAAAGCATGCTTTCTGTGAAAAACCTCAGAGAAAAAAAACTTATTATGTGACTATACAGATCATTAATCTATCCGGTTCTGAAATGTTACTAAGTTTGTGTTAATATAAAATGAGATATTTTTCTTCCCTTTTATGTACTATTCTGATTATTTTTTAGTATTAGCAGATCATCTTAAGAAAACGTGCCTTTGGGACTGGTAAAGCAAATTTACTCATTACTTTATAATGGAGATGCTCAAGGAGACTAAAAAGATTTTCAGAACCAGTACACTATATTTCAGAAACCTTAGGAAATGGTTAATGTTCATATTTAATTCTGTCTCTCTCTCTTTTTTTTTTTTTTTTTTTTAATTCCAAAAAGGCCTTTTATGTATATTCTAGTAAAGAGTCTCTTGGCAGGTCCCTAGTTTAAAATTATGCTACAAAAAGCACATGTATGCTCATAAGGAATAAACAGTATTTAGACTGGGGACAATATTTTTTATTGTGTTTATATTTCTTTGTAAGTTTTGTGTATTTTATTGTTCAAGAAAATGAGAGGTTTGCAGTGCAGACTGGTTGAAGGCACAGTGCTGTGCATTAACATCTCTATACATCTCTGCAGAAGGCACTCCACTGCTGCTCTCTCTGGTTGTGTACACTCTCCCTGTGCCAAGGCTGCCCCATCTGTGTGGTGGCTTTTGAACTAGCAACCCTTCCACTGAGGACTACAGTAGGATCACCAAAATAAATCCATGCTTTCTTTAACCTGGAAGTAAAAGTAATGTAAACCAAACATATTAGTCCTTTCTTTGGCTACTTCAGTGGCCCTAACACTTACACTCATTTTGGTAACAAAGATATGACTTCTGTACTTCCACACCTTCCTAAGTGTCAGTCTAACAGCTTCTGAATAATGTTCCTAAATTGTTTGTAAATGATATAAGACCTAGGAGCCTTTCTTCTTTCTGTAAAAAAAAAAAAAGGATGTGTACATGGGAAATCTGTGATTCCAGATCTACATCTAAGATCCCATTCGCTATTTTTTATGCCAGAAAAAAAGTTTTTTTTGTTGAACAACAGTGAGACAACCTTGCTTCTTAGGGGAAGTTTAAGTGCTGTTAAAAGTCTCTGAGAGTAAAGTTGTCTGAAGTTTAATGTGATGAGCAAGAGCAACTGGGAGAATTTGGCTATTCCAGGCTCGTGAATGCCTTTGATGCTGAAACTTAGCTATAATCATTGATTATTAATATCACTATGTGACAAAGAAAAGTTTCACAGCAGGTAAATAGACAATCAGTTTTCATGTCCTCCCCATGTCCACTTCAGTTTATACAGAGGACATTTGCAGAAAATTAAACTCTTCTCTTGTAGTTATCCCTTTAGAATCTGATTTTTTAATATACCTGGTATCTGAACAACATAAACTAAAATGACAGTCAGTATTTAGCTATTCCAGGTGAGAGGATTCAGTTAATCAGAACAGTATAACATTTTCAGAATTTATACAGCATTCATACACAG